>OX424573.1:126725431-127207931 GCA_949152435.1 Gastracanthus pulcherrimus
ATCGGCTGACGTTCCGAGTAGGTTCGCATTCAGATCTCCCATAATAATTTTGTGACTAAAGTCTTGAGTATGTATCGTTAGTTTGTCTATTAAGTCAGGGCCCTGTAAAAACGGTACGTGTGGTGGTCTGTATATTAAAGCAACAAAGACGGGGGGAAGGCTGCCCTGCTGAACACTGCACATTAAATATTCAGGTATAAATGGCCTGCCCTCCTGTGTTGTTGGAGAGCTGCATAGTAAATTGGCCTTGAAAGTGTTATGAATGTACAGGACTATCCCGCCCCCTAGTTTGTTGCTATCAAGTCTAAGTAGTGAGTAGTCATCGATCTGAATAAGATCACTCCCAACATCAGGATCAAGGTGCGACTCAGCAACCCCAAAGAGATGATAGGCAGGACGAGCTGAAAGGTGTTGTTTAATCATGCCAATGTGCCCCTTCAGTGAGGTAACATTGACAAAACCTGCCCTCAGTCCCTTACAGTGAACCCCCCAGCAGTGTCTGCGGATAGTCAATTTTTTGCAGCAGTTGACGGAATTACATTTTTATCTATTACGATTTCATTATCAACGGTTTTTTTACAGTATTTACAGTTTGAGATGGTTGATTAATGGCATATGATGCCACTATTATCTGCAAATCAGCCGCAGATGAAAATTCATGAGAGACGTCGCCATCGCGCCTCTTCACCAGGAAACGGCCCCCTCTATGCCAAACATATTTAAAATTAAGTCTCATCGCAAGGGCCTTGAGACTTCTATATTTAATAAAACATTCTTTTGTTAATAATTCATTTATAAAAATTTTCCCATTTATAATCCCATCCCTTGCGTCCTGGTCAAGAGCTGCAATGTCGACATCTCTAGCATGAAAGCCAGTGATAAGCTTTTTGGCTCGCATTATTTTCTCGCCTAACGCACTGCTGGAAAGGGTAACAACCCATGGTGACCGTCTACGTTCGCTATTTGTATCTGCTAATGCCGCAGCTGTCGATTCTTCTGACCGAAGTAGGCGTGTGCCTATTATATCTATTTTTCGTGTTGATGGAAGGACACGGCACAGTATCGCGTGTGCAACGTCAACACGCTTAGAGACATCACCGTCGAAAATGTTTGAAATAATGAGCTCCGTATTACCGCTTTTAATGTTTTTACTGTGCATTGTCCCCCCATCAATCGTTTGCACCCGCGTGCTTCGTGCAGGTGATGCTGCAGCGTCAGCATTGTCGTTATTATACTTATTCAAACGCCTAGACATTTTATTTCTACTATTTACAATTTGGATAAACCCGTCATTATTGCTTTCACAATTGTCAATTGTTTCGCTTATATCACTATAATTGTCAAGTAAGGTACTATTCGTAGCAGACGCATTATTAACAGTATTACATTTTTTTGTACTTATAAGAGAAACGGTATTGTTTTGTGTACTGGGGAGTACTGCGATTTTTTGGAATTCTATTTTATTTAGTATGAGTTGGTTATCTTTTTGGATGTTCTCAACATTTCTTTCAATTTTCTCAATAGTAGTAGTATATACAGAGGTAAAATCTTCTTTTGTTATTATTTTTTCTATTTTTGTTATTATTTCCTTGTTGTCACGTTCAACTCTATTGATTTTATTTGTTAAATTTAGGAAATCGTTTTCAAAAGTGTTTAATACAAGATTATCAATTTTAGTCTGTGACTCGAGATTTGTCTGCTCTAGATTATCGATTTTTTCAATTAACATGCTATAATTTACCTCTGTATTGGTCAATAAAGTGTTCGTTTCTACGTTATTATCATGTAATTTTTTTTTTTAATTTTTAGGTTATCTATTTCTTGATAAAGCACTTGCTTCTCCTTTTTCATCTCCTCCAGCTGGGAGTGTTGTTTCGACAGTTTTTCCTCAATTTTTTGCAGCTTAGAGTCAATTGAAAGTGCCAAAGTATGTACTGATGGTAACGTATTTAGCTTATTTACAATTGCCTCCAATCTGCCTTCAATAGAGGTGGAATGTCTAGCAAGTGCATTATCAATGTTTCTTGAAGTAGAATTCGCGTACTCCACTAGGCAGGAGACCGTTGTTCCCTTTTTTAACGCGGTGCTATCTAGCATACGGATGACGGACGCATTTATGTCATTAATACTGCTGTTATTTTTGGAGAAGAAGGACTGCGAAGTATTCTTAGCTCGGTCCGCACTCTTGGCCGTGATGTCACTCGGGGATTCCCCGCTGTGCTCTGCTCTCGTGCTGGAAATGGGCGGGCCTAGTGACGTAACAGGAGACTGTGTGGCCAACCGGAGTAGGCTGCTGGTGGGGGCGGGACCTAGCCCCTGCAACGGATAGAGTGAGGAGTTGGTGGGCGCGGCCTTGCTCGTCTGATTGGTGCGAGCAGCTGTTGCAGGCCTATTATTGGCCGGAGTAGACGCGGCTAGCTCCTTCTCTTTCCCACTCATATTGTTGCTGGCGTTCGTCGCGCGCGCGACTGCCGACTCGAACATCGACCTCTTCGAGTCGATGCATGCCTGGCACGCTACCGCTTTAGTTTAGAGAGAGAGAGAGAGAGAGAGAGAGAGAGAGAGAGAGAGAGAGAGAGAGAGAGAGAGAGAGAGAGAGATACAGACGCGGCAGTCGACGGCTCATGGGGGAGCTAGCAGCCGCAAGCCGCCTGAAGCTGACGGTCTACCATAGCGTAGGCCGGCGCGCGTATGCCGCCTCTACCAACTATGATGGTCCCGCGGCGATAAAACTGAAAGCGCCCGCTATAGATATACACGCCGGATTGCCGCCCGTGAATATTTAGCAAGTCATATTGCCTATACTTCGCGGGCAGGGCGACAAACGCGGAGCGAACCAATCAAGAATAGAGACTCAAATTGCCGCGCATTTAGCCTTGATTTTCTCATTTATGGAAAATCAAGGCCAATCAAAGACAAGATAAGGGCGGAAGCAACAAGTGTATGTGGGCTGAAGATAGGCAAGAAGACAAGCCGAATTTGGATAAGATTTCCGGCCTCTCCGATCTTCGAACTGACTGCCCGCCCGTCGTAGCATCCAGACGTAGCATTAGCGACATTAAAAATTTAAAGATAGCGACATTGAAATGTAAAGTAGTAGAACCGTTAGAATTTGTTAGCGTTATTAGTTGTTAAATATTATTAGTGGATCGGAGTTTTACAGTTAGGAAAAAGGGAGTGTTAATGTTAGGAAAAAGGAGCGTGTTAAAGTTAAAATCGAGTGGGCTTCCTTCTCAGATTTTCCTGTGAAACGACGACATTTGGACGACGGTGAGTTGGATTGTTAATTGTCGAGCATCCCTCGGCATTCGTCAGAGTCGGTAAAATAATTAGACATATATCTATATATAATTTATTAGCGCGAATTGTTCGGAGGGGTTTTTCATAAATGCGCTGGTAGTGTGACGCCAATCATTAAAACAGTGCGTGGCAGGGAAAATTCTAATACGACAGTAAGGGGAATAACGGAGTAATAAAGGGGGAATGACGCGATACTGGTTAAAGAATAGGGTTACATGAGATTAGGAAATAGCTCGGGAAACATGGTGATTTGGTCGTTGTGTTCGACGCCTACAAGGACTATTGTAGCCATTTTGAATACCGACCGTAAATTCGTTTGCGACATATTATAAATTAGTGATCTTTGGTTAATAGAGAAGTTAAATAAAGCCAAGGTACTTAATTTATTAAATTAGTGTCATTATTTAGTAGAATTAATTATCCTGATTTTACTTTACGGAACTTCCTCTGGGATAATGCTCGTGCCAGGCTAGCCGTGCTTTACCCATTATTAGTAAATTCGGTAAAGTGCAGAGCAACATTTATAAGAGTCATGCGTAACAAAATCATATGTTACTATTAATGAAGATTTGTTTCTATATAATTAATTATTTAAATATTAATATATATTTGTATTTTTGAATAACCAATGAAGTTGTTAAAAAATTACAATACTGATATTGCTGGAATACCTTATTATAACTTCATGCGTACATTACATATTTTATTATACATTCGAGGTGTTATAACAGTTTGTCAAAGTTTCTTAAGATACAAAATGTTATAACAAAGATTATTATAACTTATTTAATATTTAACCAGATATTATGGTTAATTTTTTCTGCTGTTGAGACGGTGAGTTGTCGTAAAATAGACCCTTTTGCATGTGTGTGAAATTGGTCAAAATTGACATTTCTCGATGTGTTAACAAATTTTCTTAAAAATCTTTAACGATTAAAATTTACATTTATTATCAGTACGAAAAATGCTTTCATTGCACCGATTACATTTATGGTACTAGTCTATTTATTGATTGATATCTATAATACTACTATAATATAATATGATATAATAGAATGCTAGAAGTACTGTAAGTATTCTAAAGCTTTTTTGGTACCTTACATACAATATTTTTGCGAATATAAATCGATATACTAATATATTTAATCCGCAGTATTTCTTTCAATCGTTTGTATGGTAGTAGTAATTGTTAATCACAATAGTCAATTACGTTTACTTACAGTATATCTTTACATTTTTTTGGGTTTTCAATTACTGACTAGATACTTTGCATTGTAAAATGCTAGTGGTATTTTAATACGACTGACACTTTCGCCTGTTATACTACGTTATATTGACTGATATATATCTGCAAAACTGACTCGTTTATTATGTTTCTATGAGATGGTTATTCTAAACATTATAATACATAACATACGAATTTATTTTTATTTTGTTTAAAATTGGTCATATCATTAACAAAATGACTTAAGTCATGAACACGTTATAAAAGATGTTGATCTGAAGTTATAATGTGAAATTAACATTTATAAATTAATTAATTTTCTATTTATTCCTACATACGCAAAAATAAATTGATTTTGATGATCATATAGCTATTTGTTGTTATTTTATTTTTTTATATGTATTCATAACACTACCTTTTCTGTTTAACTAAGTTATTTCGTTTGTATTTTCTCCTTTTGTATTTTTATATAATCACGCTTAAGATTGTCGACTGAATAGAGTCAAGTCAGATTAAATTTTCTTTATTTGTTTTCGAGATTCTTTTATCCATTTGTAAAATGCAGAATGAAATTTTCAGTCTTTCTCTTTCACTTTGATTTTGCGATACTTTAATTATTAACAATTTTCCTTTATTTTAAAATTTTATGGTAAAAAGAACCTCGTATATTGTTATTACTGCTGGTCTAGTATCTGAAACAAATGTTTACATATTATAATTAGTTAAATAAATTTTTAGATCAACTGCTTATTTCTGAAGGTCGCGTGTAGATTTTATCTGAAATCCGTGAATTATATATTATTATTTGATCACATTGTTTTTGTTGAATGTGCGTAAAGCGTAGGCGGTTCATATGCACTAACCTTGTTTTATTCTCTTTCAATTGTATTTTTACATTTTCATTTTCCCAAATCTATAACACTAAATAGGTACAGTAATAAGGATCACCGAATTTATGAGGCATGGGACCTTTTTGCAACCAAACGTAATCACCTACTTTGATTTCTACGTGATTAGTCTTTAAATCGTTATATCGCTTCGCTCTCTCCTTAGCTAGGGAGATTCTTTCGGCAGCTATTTCACTTATGGCACTCAGGCGTGAGATAAGATCTTGCATGTAGTCGGCGTACGCAGGTAAGAGGTCGTCGGCGGCGTGAAGATCGCTTGACGGTAGTTGTGCTAGACGCCCAAACAGAAGCTCCAAAGGTGTGAAAATGGTCGATTCATTTCACCCGAAACTATGGTTAAGCTTTGCTAATTCAATCCATTCGTCCCAATTGGCTTCTTTATAAATGAACATCTTCAGAAATTCACTTAACGCCGCGTGCGCTCGCTCGAGAGAGCCGTTCGACTGCGGGTGAAATGCGGTAGTTTTAATTTGCTTGATTTTGAATCTCTTGGCTACGCGCGTCACTAATTTACTTAGAAAATTTGTCCCTTAATCTGTAAATATAGCTTGAGGAGCTCCGAAAACACCAATTAATCTTTTTATAAATCCGTCAGGTACTGAGATCGATGTCTGATCGGGAAGGGGAACAAAAATTATGAATTTCGAAAATTGGTCTTGCATGTAAAGTATGTATTCATTACCCATTTTAGTTTTAGGCAATGGTCCGACTATATCACGAGCTACTTAAGCAAACGGCTTAGCTGGACAATTACTAATAATTAAATTTTGCTTGGTTTGACTGTAACTAATTTATTTAATTGGCACTGCTTGCATTTTTGAATTAAATTTTGTACTTCCTGCTTAAGATTTTCTCGATTATATTTATGTCTAATTGCATTATAAGTTTTATTGATGCCTTTGTGTCCACCACTCGTAGAACAATGTCTTTCTTTGACAATTTTTGCACGTGCAGAAAAAGATGGATGTTGTATATGACGGAGACATATAATGATTTTGATGTTTGTTGAATATAATTCGTTTTTAATACTGTTTAATCTTAAATTGAATTGAACATTTTCAATATTTTTAGTTTTTGCTACGCTAAATGTATTAATTTCTTTTTCAATTAAAATAAAACTCAATTTATTAAGTAAAATTTGCAAAATATTCATGATATTTATTAAACTTGCACGTTGCTCGCTTGTAAGTGGCATTACTATATGGAATCTAGTATTAACTTTAATTAATTTAGGTTTACCAACGGTTAAATTATCAAGACGTGGTGGTTTATTGATTTCATATAATTGCAATGCATCCTTCATCTAGTGGTTGGTCTATGGAATTGACGAAATATAAATAATTATCTTTACGCAGAAATAATTTTTCTCTACAATAAATAATATTTTTACTAGGGGGTCATGTATCACCGGCCACTCCTCGTCAAACATTTTACGAACTCCGGCTGTTCTCTTAGGTGGTGCGATGGCTTGGATGGCTGCCACATACCGTGTGCTTGGCCGTCTGCATGCGGGGTGGCTCAGCGGCGGCGGGCTCTACTTGCCTTTTTAACGCTTGATTATTCATTTCTCTGTCTAGCTTACTTTGGTTGTTAGCTTGCTTATGCTCACTTGGTAACAAATTGCTATTTGTGGTATCGTTAATGATTAATATTTGTGACTCTACTGGATTTCGCGAAAGTGCATCGGCATTAGTATTTATTACGCCCGGCTTATATTTAATTTCAAAATTTTAATCTGCCAATTTTAATCTCCATCTCGTTACTCTAGAGCTTGGATCTTTGTGTGCATTTAGCAAAACTAATGGTCTATGGTGTGTAATAAGAGTGAATATTCTGCCATATAAGTATGGTCTGAATTGAGTTATACAAAATAGTATAGCTAAACCTTCTTTCGAAAAAGTGCAATAATTCACTTCAGCTGGGGTGCGGCCTCCTGATGCAAAAGCTATGGGGAGTTCTTGTTGTGAAAATTACTCCACCAATCGCATATCCGCTAGTATCGGTCGAAACAGTAAATGTTTATCAAAAAAATTTTGCGCCCCCCAATGTGTCTAAAATATCAGTTATATTGAGTACAGGGTGATTATAATGAGGTATGATTGCGGTAAGCTTTCTAAAATCTACCACCATTCTATAACGTTTGTTGCCCTTTGAATCGGGCGTTTTATCAACGCAAAATACCGGTGCTGAGTAAGAGCTGATCGAGGACTCGATTATATCGTTGTCTATCAATTCTTCTACTGGTCTATTGATTTCCTCGTTTATTACCGGAGGGTGACGGATTTGTTTAATACGAATTGGTGCATTATTAGTGAGGAGGATTTTGTACTTGAAAAAATCTCTCCGCATATTGGTCTATTAGCCGCTCTACCGAAACTCTCTGTTTACCGGTCAGATAGTCGAGGCGCAAGAGCACTTTCACCTTGTGTGCTCTGCTGTTGTTACTTTTTGCATTCTTATCAGAATGATCTTATCAGAAATGGTCATTATCTTACTTTTCTTAATTTCATTTGCATTTATGATTTTCTTTCTTTTTATGTGACTTTTAGCTGCGTTAATTGAAGTGCTTAAAAGGAGATATGCGTAATCGCAGTTGTTATTTATAGACTTTGCGTGTACCGTGAACTTAACTAGTTTTTTCAGCTGCATAATTAATTTTTGGATTTCATTAACTTTCTCATATTTTACAATATTTTGTATTACTAGTATATGCTTACAATTTATTTGTATATTCACAAACGGTTCAGGTAAGAATTTCTTTATTTATTGACTTTCTTTAATAACTTTCAATAAATA
Source organism: Gastracanthus pulcherrimus (assembly GCA_949152435.1). Classification (NCBI taxonomy): domain Eukaryota; kingdom Metazoa; phylum Arthropoda; class Insecta; order Hymenoptera; family Pteromalidae; genus Gastracanthus; species Gastracanthus pulcherrimus. The sequence continues at coordinate 126,733,661 of OX424573.1, forward strand.
ATCCAAGTTTAGTTCTTTCCAAAATTACGTTGTCATTAATTTCTGAATTCGATTTTTTATTTGCTTCTAACAGCGATTTTATATGAGCTTTATGAAGCGATTTTTCATTTGCTTCTAACAGCGTTGTTTTTGTTTTTCTAAAGCAAAAGCTAAGAATATTATTTTTTACATTTTTATTTTCTAATTTCGGAATACGAATTTTGGTAGTTTATGGCGGTAGCTTGCTAGGAGTGTACGGGTCCTCCTTCTGCCGCGATTTCGGTTTTCGAATTTCGGAGTTCGATTGATTTTTTAATTTTGAATTATTATGATTTCGATTTTCTGCTTTTAATTTACTATTTTCAAATTTCGGATCTTGAATTTCGGGATTTCGAATCTCGGTTCTATAAGTAAAATTTTCGTTTTTCGGATATCGTATTTTGGATTTCGTATTGGAAGTGATTTGCGTGTATGATTTTTGACTTTGCGAATTTCGATGTTCTAAGCTTGAATTTGGCAAATGTTCGGATTTTGATTGCCGCGCTGTTCTGTGTTTTCGGTAAAACTAGCGGTTAAAAACTTTTATTTTTAATTGAAGGCAATTTTAGAGGAAATTTATAAATATCAATTATAAAATATTGTTCTCTATAATTAATGTTTGCATCATAATTAATAAACATTTCACTGCCGAGCAGACCGTTTTCCTCAATAGGAAAATCATCTGGTACTAAACGAAAATTAATGTTAAATCATGAAATTGTATTGGAATTTTGCCATAAGTGTTTATGCTACTTTTTGTTATACCGGTTAGTTCTAAAACTTCGTTAGCATCGACTCGAATATTACGCGGTTTTTTGTTTATTTTCAAAAGTGCTGGCCCAGCGCCGGTGTCTAGCATTAGCGACAACGGTTGCGGGCATCAGTTTGTTTTTAGCATAATAGTTGGTGAACAATTATTAATGATTAATAAAACAATCTTTTTCATTAATTGTATTGCTGATTGTTTCTCGTATAACTTTGACGCTGGGGATGTGGGATTTCCCTGGATGCGTCGTTCTCTGGGAACCCTTTTTCGTTTCCCTGATGCATTTCTCACATTTTGTTATTATATGCAAGCTTTCTACATTTGCTCTTCCAATGACCGGCCTTTTTGCAATAATTACATGCTTTAGTGGCGCCATTTTGGGCTTGGTTGGGCTGATGTACATTGGCAGCGGGAATATAGTTGGAGTATTGATTTTTATTTTCGGGTGTTTTTCACGATTGCGTGAAACGTTGCGGCCGCCCCTGTGAGTTAGTCGGGATTAATTTTTTACGCACGGGCGTGGCCTAGGTGCTTTTTTGGGGAGTGGCCAGCGCCTTCGGAGCGTCGACGCCATTGGTACGGTACCAGCAATTAGGTGCTGTGTGACCCGATTTATGGCATATTTGACACGCTTCTGCCTTTTTGCTATGGATTAAGTTAATTTATGCAGATTCTTTTTCGATAAATTTTATTTGTGTAGGAGGCTGTGGTATTCTCATTTGCTCGTCTGTATTTTGGCATGCACAATCCCGCTCTATGTCCATTGCTTGGTCAGTCGCGGCATTTAGAGACTCGGGCTTGCCTATTCGCCCTTTTATAACCCATTGTAAACCGCGAATTAAATATGCTACACTATCTTTTTCTAATTCGGATATAAGATCTGGTCTGTGCCTTTCTTCACGCAACGCCGCCTCGTATGCTTCTTGTGCGGCAGATGTTAATCTATTTCAAAATAAAATGACGTTGTCGTCGCATTTTTATTCATTGCTGCTATTTCGCCCAGTAATTCGTGAAAATGCTTTGCGGACCCGTATGTGCGATCAAAATACATTATAATTTCCTCCATATTAAGAAAAATTCTTTGCTGTGCACTTTTTACTGCCTGTTCAGACAAGCGCATATTTATTAATCTCGACAAATCTGGCTCATTACACTGCAGTATCATGCTACGCGCTTCTCTACATCCATCCAAAAAAATCTAAGTGGGATGTTGCAACCGTTAAATTTTGGAATCATTTCGTATGCATGTTTAATTGATAAATTGTGAACCGAAGTGAGAGTGTTATTTTGAAAAGATTGTAAAGTGTTGTAAGGTTCTCTACGATAACTATTTGCTGGGTTTGTATGATAAGGTATGCTGTGTATATTTAGAGTAGCAAAAAGTGGAGAGATTTTTATAATGTCAATTTTTTGAGTGTTGGAATTTTGTAGTAGAAATATAGGATCCGTTTTGGGTGGGTTTGTCGTATTTGTTGAGTTAATAATAGATTGATAGGCAGTTACTTCCGTCATTTCGGCGTTTTTGTTTAAAAGTGTGCGTATTTCGCACTGAATTTTCTTAATTGACTTACTGTCTATAATAGTTTGTATAATTTCTTTGCAACTAGTATTGTTGTGAATTAATTCTAGCAGAATGTCTATCATTAATTCATCCTGACACGCGTCGTGCACTTTTGATATATCAATATTGTCTTGTAAAAATTGGAAAATTTTATTTACGTCATCAGCGCGTTTCTGGAATCTGTTCGCTCAGGATTTGATATCGTTGTTGTAAAAATGCTAATAATTCTTCTAAATTTGTATCACGATTTCCCGCTGCAAAAATTGGATCAGTTGCCGTTACATATTTTTTTATGAAGTCGGTGGCCTCTTCATTTCTTAATTTCTTTTCTGACTCGACGTTGGCCATTTTTTAATTTCGGAAAAAAATTTGCTATGCGCGCTAATTGCTATTAAAATATCCCGGAAAGTGGGCCCTCAATTGTAACGTCGCGCTTAAGCAATAAATGGCGCGAAGTTAATATGAAATTAAATCGCGTTCGCCTATAGTTTTGGTCAATACTTGCGTAATTTACCTGGGAGTCGAGGCATTAGCAAAAGCAGGATAGCGAAAATGACATTTAATATGATAGTGGTAAAAATAGGAAGTGCGAGTTTACGATAAGATCAGACAGACTGGCGAGGTATTTAGGGACTTATGTTGTGTATATGTGTGTGTGTATAGGCCTTAGTTCCTTGTAGTCGGCTCGGCTGAGCTACGTTGCGCTGCGGGCGGTCTCGTACTCGAGATGGCGGCGGGAGATATAAATAGGAGCGCAGGTACAGTGAATAAATAAGCGCGAACAAATAAGTCTAAGAGCAAGTTTATTGTATATGAAGTACAAAGTTAAGTATAAAGGTGTGTCCCTTTTACAAATGAGAAGTCAAATAACAAACTGGTGCGTACGTGCTTACGGCTCAAAGTTCGAATGCAGAAGGCTCTATGCTGAAGGCGAAAGTATGAGGAAGAATGGCCAGGAGCCTGGAGAGGCTATGCCTTTTATAACCTCGCGGGGGTCGCATGCTTAGCCTAAATTAATTATGTGTACTCGAGGAGGGGGAGACAAAGGTATAGAGTTGCGGGGAATTTCAAAGGGAATTCGGAAAAAAATTGGGATGGTTGAGTGTGTCATCGTGGAGTATGAGGTAGACAAGGTAGGATACTCGTTATGTAGCGTGGGTCAATAAGTAGAATTCAGTATGGTAAGAGACATATATCTTGACGACAAGATGGTGTATGCTAGGCGATGATCTAGACTTAACAGGACCATCGGGACTTTCCAGTGTAAATTCACCACGTGAGATTGTAATCGGATAGTGTATCTGGAGGATAAGACGTACTTCGTTGTTTCCAGTGCCGCGGGTGCTGAAAGAGAAAGGACGAACCAGGCGCGGAGCGTGCCTCGAAATTTGAATCTTTGATCACGTGGTAAAAAATTTGCTATGCTCCCACACTCTTTGGTAGGTCAACTACCGACTGGTAATTTACAGTGACCTATATTATCAATGCCGCGGCGGGCCTTGTAAATTTACTTATGTCAATGCCCTTACAAACTATGAAGAATTATTAAGAAATAATTAACTAACCTATTAGCATAAAAGTATTTTACAAGCAGCATATGTCTTTGGATAACTTTATTATTTTGAAGTTGAGGTTCAGACTCTCGCTGCTAACGATGCATAAATATTATTTTTTGAAATGCAATTAGTGTACCTTATTCAATATTAAAATTGAATTATAATCATTAAATTTGAGTTAAAAAATAACTAATAATGATTTATTAATACTTATAGTATGACTATGACACTTTAATTATCTTATCTGGTTCTTAGCTAGAAATTACCTACAATTAAGCTACAAATTACCTTATTTTTATGTAACAAATTTAGCTATAAATTAATACGTTAACCAGCCTAATTAACTTATTTTATACCAGAGTATATAATTATGAATTACAGTGATTTTAATAGTAATTTAAAGACCAATCTGCAACTTTAGCTTTCTCGAAGAGAAAGCATTGTTTTAATAACAAAATTGTTTTATTATTTTTTATCGTATATAATAAACATATTATATGACTTGGAGAGTTCAAATAAGCTCTGAAAAAATGTCGGCTGTATATGTATAATGTACATATTCGTGTACATAATTATATATCTCTAAAATAATTAAACTTTTTATATGTAGTTACATATATTAAAAATTTATATACAATTAATTTGTTAGTTTGAACCGATTGTGTATATATATATATGGGTCAATCTAATCTTTTCAAACAAACCTTGCGCACTCATGTCAGGGATTTTGCCGTCGTTTTTTTTTTATATAAAAGTACTCATAAAAATATGCTCTCAACAAAATTTGTAGCCCCTAAAGTCCCCTTTGCGACCTAGTAGAGTGTTCTGAATGTTCAAAATTGGCCAAAAAACGGCTGTTTTCGAAGAATTCGAGTATACAACAGTAAATAATATTACAGTAGATAATAATTTCTAAAGGTACTCGCATTATAGTCCAGTGGAATTAGCAGAAAAAAGTGCAAGGTTCAACATTAAATGGTACCCGGAATTTCTTCGCAGGAACTTATAGAAAACATGTCTAAAAAGATATTCCGAATACGTTCCACTCCCAATTTTTTTAATACAACCTGTGAAAACTCGGTAAAGTGGACCAAAACTAGTTTTTGGCTTCTAGCAGCAAACACGAAGCCGAAATAAAAAAAAAAATTCAATATGAAACTTGCAGGTACTGGAAATGCCTACAAAATGAGCTATCGTACGTTAATTTTCATTAAATTGTTGATTAACAAAAGCTAAAATACCGTCAAAAACGCCTTTTCTTGAATTATGCTTCATTCAGAAAAAAAATCGTTGGGCTTTGACATGTTGGTATAATAAAGCCTTTATGATGCTTAATTAATATGAACAATTTTTTTAGCCCAAAATATTCTATTGTTAATCCAAAATTAATTTTGCTACGAAGTAAGATGTCACCGTAGAATATAATTTCTACAAAGTTCGGGCCGTTTCGATCAGTGTTTCAGGGCACATTTTCTTCTTAAAAACTTATACTATTATATGCAATTTGAATTTAAGCGATTATTCAACTTGAAACTTTTACAAAATGGCGTCCAATAAACGGTCGTATGAACTATTCTCATAACTTTTGCTATTAACTTTGCGGCGTATTAGCATATAGATAATCGAAAAGCTGGTATTTTTCTACGAGTTTAAAAATAGTATATTACTCACCAAGGGAGTAAAGTAGGCTATGACGCCCGCGAGTGAAAAAAAGTTGTATACTGCACTCGGGAGCAATGAAGGCTCTTGACGCCTGCAACTTTTTTTCATGCCCGGCCCGGATAAAAATGGATTTCAGGCAGGTTCATGAATTATCAAGAATTCTCATAAATGTTTGTGCATGATCACCCGCGATTACGCTTAAAATTTTTTGGATTTTGACATGTTTGTACACGCTTATGCATTATTATGTCCGAAACTTGATCGGGGATGCATATGCATGGTCATAGACATACGTGCGTGTTTATGAAAGTTCATAATTGTTCATAATTTTGTCCAAGCATGAATGTTTATGTTTTCTGAATCAGTCATTTTATGTGTATACATACGAATTCATAATAATTCATTAAAAAAAATTGATTTCTCTTTAAATTGGGGTTTTTACATCAACATGCATGGAAATATACGTTGTAGGACTTATATTCACTTACATGCATGTTCATGCATTTTTATGCTAATTTAAAATATATCGCAATGCAGAAAAATGTAATTATAAAGACTTAGGCTTACGAAGACATCATATGTATTCTATTTGAGTTTTTACTGCTGTGTTTAGTATTTGCGTGGACATAGAAAATTTTCGAGTTTGAATCGAACATACGCTACTCCATGTAAGCTGAACATAATTATTCATCCCGAGTCTAAATGACCACCAGGCCGCCCGGCTAGATTACAAGGGCCAAGCCAAGCACATTTTGATAGAAGAAATAATCAAGTGGCCTGATTCGCGCCTGGTATTTCCTTGATGTAGTGATGTTAGAACGAATCATGGTGGAATAACGTCATATAACGAAATGTCGTATTCTGGTACAATGAGTGCTCTATTGTGGAATGAGATTGTACATGCAGCTGCTTAAATGGATCAAATTTTTTTTTGAAACTATTTTCATTACCTTTTTTTAGAAATTTCTGATTTTAAATATTGATTGTCAAAATTAAAAATTTAAGATATCAAAGATATCGGTGAGAACTTGAACACACTTTTTATAATGAAATAAATATAAGTATATATATGAAATCATTATTACATGTTTTTGTAGGTTAGCTTTTAACATGATTTTTTAAATGCATCATTAATGAACTTCTTCATTTATACTGATATTTTTATTTAATTATTTATTATTTAATTTTATTAAATTTTGAATATTTTTTATATCGATAAACTATAATTGCTTCAGCTTATATAAATTATTACGTACAACAACTTAATTATAATTTGTGGATATTATTATTAGATTTTGTTAGCTATTTAAAAGCAAATAGATGAGCTATAGTTTGTCGATGTGTATTTACATTCAGAATATTATAAAGAAACATTTTGTTGTATGTTCATGTAAAAGGACTTATGTAAAGGTTTACTAAAGAACTAATGTAAGGTTATTCATGTAAATGGACTTAATATGTCTACGTAGTAAAAATTAATTTCCTTTATTCATACCATAACTAGTGTATTGAAAAGTAATATCTCCAAACCTGGATAAATTTGGTCGACGGGATCACTTGGAATCCCGTAGGCTGTGGATTAGAAGCTTAATAACTATGGTGATTTTATATGACGTTCTGGATCAAGATTTTGAGGATTTTTTACGGTGAAATTAAAGGTGTTTTCGAGTATTTATAGAAAAAAAGATTGCAGAATGATTACTTTTGAAAGGAAGAATTTTTATGGACTCATACAAATAAGTTTTATTTTTGGGTTCATAGGTGGTATGCCCCCTTAAAAGGAGTACTTATCTTCTGTTCTTGTCTAATCACGTTTTTGTTATTTATTCAAATTGCAGTAATAATGATTTTATTTAATAATCAAAGATATAGTATGGTTTTTATACGTTTAAACTTATGTGAATTGTGTTTGTTCCGCTTTTTAGAACACTGCGAAATACGGAGCTATCACTCGGACACGACACAGGACACGACGCAATACATTATATAGTAGCGAAACTCAAAGGTGCTTCAAAATGTCCATGAAAATGATAAAAAATCGTCAAACTTTTTACTACATATATTTTATTTTTATAGTTTTCTGAACATTTTGAGTCCTGCTTTTTCTATACTTTATATTCTATTGGGTGAAAAAATTGTTTGCACCCTCAAAAAACAAGTAATTGTTATATCAATGATCACCGTTTCTAGTCCATAATTCCCATGTTAAATTCCCATAAAAGAAATTGATATACGTTTAAAAAAAAATTACGTGGTCTGTTTTGCGTGTTAGACATTTTTAGTACAGTAGTATTTTATACTAAAATTTGATCATCATTTTATTGTTTCCAAAACGTATAAGTGTAGAGTTAATTTATATCTAATTATATATAATTATAGTTATGTAATTCCGTATAAAAGGAAGTTAAAAAACAGTTATAAGTAAATAAATAGTTACCTTTTTTATTTGATTTATTTATATGACAGTAAAATCAGAAGAAAAATATTAATTTTTTTTATTCACTTACCTTAATATTTAATGATAATATGCAGGATCGCAGATTCCAGAGTCACTGTTGGTTACAAATTAAGTATGTTACGTGTCATTTTACGTAAAACTATAAAATAATATTTCGCATATGTAAACAAATTTCCTTACAATAAATGAATGTTCAAAAGTAGCACAATTTTTTGTGATTGTAAAAAAAGTGTAAGTCAATAATGCGTGTGTGTGTGCGTGTGCGTATGTGTGTGCGTATGCGAGTGCGTGTGAGTGTACATGTGCGTATGCGCGTGCGTGTGCATGTGCGTGTGCGTGTGCGTGTACGAGGGCGTGCGTGTGTGTGTGTGTATATGTGTATGTGTGTGTGTGTGTGTGTGTGTGTGTATGGATGTGGTGTGTATGATGATTACTCTGAACATTCACCGTAAAAATTAATGTTTCAAGGCTCAATCATTTTGTTTTATTTAAAGGAAGGTTCGGGGAGGGGGGGGGGAGTTGTCTGGGGTCTGGTCATCGATCTGTTCTTATTTTACAATGATTTCTTTAGTTTACCATGTTCTGAAATTGATAAGGTAAATTATTTTTGTATTTTAGAAATAATATGATTGTTTAATTATTTCTTTCTTTGTATGGAATGGCCATGTATTCCCTCTTTTTTGGGACTCCGATATGTCAAAATACATATATGTTTTTGTATTTTACATTTGTATTTTATATACTTGTTTGTTGTGTTGTGCGATGTCGGTCGAGCGAAACCCATCATCTGCTTACTAGCGTCTTAAACATTTTTGAGGAGGTTATATGAGCACATACGTCCTGCAACAAAGCACAATGCGTAGTCTGAGATATTTTCCTGACAAAAAACTCGGAGAAAAAATTCTCGAGAATTTTCACCGGGAATCGAACCCTTAACTGATTGAGCGCCTTGTATCGGTAGGCAAGCATCTTACCCACTGATCCAAGGGGGGCTCTATGATCGCTTCATTTTGTATTTGAAAAGTATAAAATTACTTATAAACGGTGATATTTCTGGTGTTTTCTTTATAACTTTTCCGTTGATATTTTTGAATATTGATTGAAAAGTTATTTGAAGATTAATAAAAATAATGTATACCAGTATTCTTGATGTCTGATTTCTTATAAATCTGGGTAAAAATGATACGTATGAACGATCTAATTATGTGATTTTAGATGTTGTTGAATTTAAATTCTAGGTGAAATGTATACAAATAAAATTATTAATTTGAAAGAATAATGGTACCCAAAACTACTTAAAACAGATTTAATTTTTATATATATGTAAATTAAATATATAAGTGTATAATAAAAATAAGATTATGGCTACAGCTAGTTGAATTAACTGTTGTAAATTAAACCATCAATGATAAATCAGCACATATTATTTTAACTCCTAATTAAAGTGGCATATAGCAATTTAAAATTAATTTATTAGAACAAAATTTTGATATTATAACAATTAATTTGGTTTGAGGGATCTAAATGCCAATGAATTGGTAGCGGTCTTTTATACTGAATTTATTTAGAAAGTTTAATCAAGACACAAATTTGGCAATGATCTTCAAACTGTTTGTATATATACTAAAATAAAATTCGTTTGTGTTGTCATTTCATTCTAACTAGCAGATTGACAATTAGATTGAATACATTATTCACTCTATTAGTTAGAGTGAACATTTTCACTTTTTTAGAGTGAAATACTCACTCTAAAACCGGTTCACTCATTTTTTAGAGTGGACTATCACTCCACCGGGTTTAGCGTGTATGTGATTTTAGATGTTGTTGAATTCAAATTCAGGTTGAAATGTATAAAATTCAAATTATTAATTAAAAAAACTAATGGTACCGAAAACTGCTTAAAGCAGATTTAATTTATATATAGAGGTAAATTAAAAATATAAATGTAAAATAAAAAAAGATTACGGCTACAGCTAGTTAAATTAGGGGTGTACGAATACTCGGAAATCCGAGTTTGAATCAAGTAGAGTTTTTCTTTCTCGAGTTCGAGTCGAGTACTCGAAAATATTGACTACTCGAATTGCTTCGAGTTACTCGGGTCGAGATACTCGAACTTTCACAACTACTCGATCAATTCCGAGTTACTCGAGTCGGATCGAGCTACTCGAACTTTTCAAATTACTCGATATATTCCGAGTTACTCGAGTTGGATTTAACTATTCAAACTTTTCAAACTACTCTAATTCTTTATACTGCTCGTTCGCACGAGTGTAAAAATCGTGCGCACAAGTTACATTCGATAGTTTCTTATACAGCTTGCATATAAAAAAATTTTACGCCCGTTTTGAAGGCGTGTTATGCAATTTTGTGTAAATAAGAAAAAATTAATTTCAGTTTGGGCAATGAAGTTTGGCCGGCTTACCAGCTCTTAAGTATCGGTATGCACGTATTCATGCCCGAGTGTGATATTCCTCGCCTAAATTGTTAAAACATGATTTTTATATAAGTGCGTAGAAAGCAATTTACACTGAAAATAGTGAGTAAAATCCCATTTTATACACACGGTATGGTAAAGCATTATTTCAGACCTTTTATCGTTACAAAATTGTATAGTCAAACCTCAAGCATTTGGAGCAGTGATACACTTTCAGTTCGGAGTAGTGATAAAAACCTTTAAGGTATTACAGTGTAAAGTATTTGTATGAGTTCTGAGGATTGTTCCGATTCTGTGAACAAATTATTTTTATTAGAAAGTAAAGGAGTCATATGTAATAAAAGAACTCATGATTATAGACATACAAGATTATCGAGGATGGTGCTTATATACATATAAATCTATGAGTTACTCTAATGTACATTTTTTGGATGCTGTATTATAGATACATATTGGTACTTTAATTTAGAAAATACCAATTTTATATGAAATATCTAAGTAATTATATTTTTGACTAGTCAACATAAAATGTGATCAGAATAACGCGTATATGTTTATATAATTTACGATTTGAAAAAAATGTTAAAAATTAAATAACCCTGCTAAAAGTATCCTATTAAAATAAAATTAAATCAATTAAAGTTCAATCGAGATCAATCGATTTTGATAAATTCAATCGACATTCTAATTTTGGTCGATTGAAAACTTATCGTCTTTAGTATATTTTAATTACAGTCACGTTTAGTACGTTATTTTTCTATTAATTGTAATCGACTTCAATCGACGTTTATGGAATGGCTTATTAGAATGTTATTCAATTGCATTTTTGTATCATATTCCAATCGATTTCAATCGAATTTTCTAGTCATAACGGTGAATCGAGACTAATACGACGAATGAAAATTAACTGTCAATTGAATTTAATTGACTTTTATTGATACAATATGGAATAGATCTAAATACAATGGATACAGATTGACTGCCAACAGACTTTAATCGATCTGAAACAGCATATGAATGAATTGACCTTAATCTCTTAACTGTAAATGAATATATTTTTGGAGTCGTTTAATACGAATTTCAATTAGGAATATTAAAAGATAATGTTTATGTTAATCTTAATATTATTCGATATAGCTCAGTAAATATCAAGATTTTTCATTCAAGAGCATCTAGGCATATAAGCCTTATTTCTGTATATTAGCCAATGGGTTAATATAACGAGCGCTAATTTACCGTCAATCGGATTTAATTGACATTTATGTCGTGTAAAAACAACGACCGGCGACAGTCAGGCGATTGTCACGTGATGCGACTGGGTAATCGCTCACTTCCGTTGGTCAGAGCACTGACGCACACCTCGAATGTCCAGGAGGACGTTCAACCAGCGGACATCTAGGATCATGCTCCAGCAGCCGACCGGCAAGTAGCCTCATCTCTAGGCACTCAGGCGAGTGCCACGCCTGACAGTAATCAGGATACTGCTACTCTACGGAGTAGACTAAACAGCGCCTCGAGAGATGACGATTCCGAGGAAGTCACCACGTTGCGAACACACTTCGCCGTGCGAAAAGTGAACAACCGTGTCTGAAGCACACGTCGATAAAGACAACCAGTGAAGTGGTTAAAGACGATATAAATCCAGTATAAATTAATCCACCTTGTAAATAAATTAGTTCTAAGTACACATTATACTTAACATTGTAAATACGCTGAACACAAACACATCACCCACATTAGAAAAACCTTATAGCTAGTCATCTCTTCAAATTACGCTCAAGAGCCTTTAAAACGTAGGGGAATTGTTATACGCCCAATATTAGGCTCTTTCGCGCAGCTTAGAATAGCTGTATTTAAATTTTGGTCGCGTCGTCTCTCCCGCAGTAGGAGTAGCGCAGCGAGGCGTATATAGGGCCGGCCGGGCAGGCACTCAGCCTGTTCATCCCCCCTCGTGACGTTCACTTGAGAAACATACCTAGTAACGCCTAGAGACGACTACGGGGTTAATTACTCGAGTTCGAGAATAAATCACGATTTTGTTCAATTAAACAATTTGTTTAATTATTTCTTCCCACTTCTTTCCCTCCACTTCTATATCTACCTATACAATGAGCTTGTTTCATCTCTCGGAGCAGCTCTAGGTTCGTAGAGAGCTAGGTAGATGGGTCAGTGCTGTGCCCTCCCTCTACCCAACGAGGAAGCCAGGCAAACAACGACGCAGGACTCAACCTCCGGAGGACGACGAGTGCCGCCAACGCTCCAAGCACTCCATTTGGGTGTTCTAGCACCGCCAACTTTGAGGGAAGGATGACGCACTCATCGGTGGATCATCGCCTCTGCAGGCAACCACGGCCCTGCCGACACGTCGCTCTCTGCTTAGCGACTTCACCAGACCTATGGGACAGCTGTACACGTTCCCGTTCTCTCACCATCCCACCAGCAGGCGTACAACACAGTTATATAAAGTTTCTAAAAAAGCGATTTTTCGCCGCTTGTTACGTATGCATTGCAATACGAATTAGGCCGATCTCGAATGGAAATCCGCCATCCAGCAGCTAGGAGATCAGTCGTTCCACCTCTCGCCTAGGATAGTATAGAAAAGCGAATTATTATTTATTGTTTTATTTTATTTCTTTTTCATTCTGCTAAGATAACTGCGAGCGCATTTCGTCGGGGAAAGATTTACAAGGTTTTCAACCGCAACATTTACAAGCCGCTCCACCGCCGCCGATGCACACTCCGAACGTCTTTCGCTACACGGGCCTGACAACAATACTGGTCATCGTCCCCATCAAGAATTGCCTGAGCAGGGTCGAGTTAAGTGGTTTCACTCTAACTTCCTAAATTATCTCCCCATATATAGTCACTTTGAAGCCTTTCGTGTTTTCTAAAATAAGGAAAACACACGGACAGTTGTGCTTGCACGTTTACACATCTAAAACTCTTAATATCGGCAATGAAATTAAATTATTTGAAATTCCCTCACGGGACAAAACAATAATACCAACAATCATTTAAAATAATACGGTGCCTGTTCGTAGTGCAAGACTGTCTCATACGATGCCGCGTACGAGAAAGTTTAAATTGCCGCCGCGCACACCGCGTGGTGATAATTCTCATTACGCGCTGGTACATGGCCGCGAGAAACGCTTCGTGGCGGAAGCAACAGGGCGGTCACGCTGTAGCGAGGTAGTCCCGCGCGCCTGCACTAGGCGCGGAGAGAGTAGGCAGGAGTGAGAGATAAAGGGTGACGCTACCACAACGGAAGAGCTCGCGCCGACATATTGTGCGCGCCATAGCCAGTCGAGCTCGTGCTGCGTACATACGCATGACAGTTCCCGAACTCTCGTATCGTGCCTCATATCACACATGTGCAGGAGAAGTATGTAGTACGCGTACTACGGATCGTTCGCTGCATTGGAGGTTATTTCCACGCCGATTTGCACACATGCTGGTATTGATATCTGCGCATGCCCGAGTTTCCAAGAAAGACGAGATCTTCTTGGAATTTGGAAACACTGTTATCCACGACACCGGGGTTCTCCAGCAGATAACAAGTCGCCTACGCTCAACTGGGGTTTAAGTTCACCGCTTTCTCAACAGATGTCATCACCTGCAATCTGCTCTGCAAGTGTCGGTACTGTGCGTGTGAGAATTGACGTATAGTAAATAGATTTATATATGTATATGTAATGCGTTTAAATTTGGCAGAGCCATCGCATCGACCGGTTATGCTTCTATCGATAAATGTGTGCGTGCAGTGATGAGTACACGTCAATGTAGCTTATGCGAGCGTTCCATAGTGCGTGGTGAAGAGCTTTCCATACAGTGTGAAATCTGTAATTATGTCTATCACGTAACGTGCGTTCATCCTCTGCTCATAAACGAATATAATATATTGCGTTGTTGCAAAAGCATTCGATCAGCTGTTAGTACACCTTCGCGTTCGCAGCCGAGTGTGACGTCAGACTCTCACCTAGCCTTTCCTTTGTCCGATAAAGTATCGTCTTCGTCAAACAGCGGTTCAGCGAAACAATCTACTTCTCCCCCATCACCGTCACTCGTATCAATAGTTACAGAGCAGTGCACTGAGTCGCTGCCTTCATTTCTCGTTGATAATACTGCTTTAGAGTCGGGAAATCGCGGGCAAACATTTTCTCCGTCGTTAACAGTCGCCAGCATGTCAGATTCAGATGTTCCGGAATATTTTAAAAAATATCTTGCGAAATTCAATAAAACTTCTGAAACTGTTGACCGCACAGAAACTGCTATAATAAGTCTTTCAAATCGCGTTACTGCTCTTGAACAGAAAATAAATAAAGCGGATCAAGAACACCGTGCTAACGTGACTGCCCTGCGCCCAGAAATTGTATCATTGTCGCGTAGCATTATTACTGAGGATCCGTGTGAAGTAGTTATTTCGAAAATTCCAGCGCAGATCGAGCTGACTATGCCAACAGCAGCGGATCGCGTACTTTCAGCTATTGGTTTCAAGGGCCTTCTTAATCACGTGCTTGAAGTAAGAGAATGGGTTCAGAAAGAATCTGCGGTAGCACCTGGTACACAGGCGAGTGTCCCTGATTGTCAGGAGAATGCCACCGGCGCACCGGCGAATGTTCCCGCTGCTAAATCGCGATCTATCGTACTTAAATTTATGTCTGCAACTATTCGTAATTCGGTGCTCAAAAATGCGAAATTACTCGATAAAACGGATGCACAAACGCTCTTCGGTATCGGAGGAAAGGGAAAAATGTATATAAGTGCTCTCTGGCCCAAGACAATATACGCACTATATCGCAAAGCTCTTCAAGCTCATAAAACACTGCATTATGCGAGGCCGATCATTAAAAGCATGATTGGATGTATGAGAGAAACACGTGAGTCTCCGCTTATCCCCATCCATTCAGAAGATGACTTAGGGACTCTCCCAGTTAGAGGTGTTCAAGATTGACAGTGTGCGGCTCGGTCGATCATGTATTCTGACGAAACCCGTCTTCTCATACCTGGCTCGATTTATTTATTGTCAATAACACAGATTCTGTTATAAATTATCAAAAGAGATCACTTTACGTATAGTCAGACCTGCGGCCTGCACTAGGACAATAACTACGCGAAATCTAAAAAATGCAGACCATAAAGCACTTACTGCAGTATTACGCGCGTAAATTGCTGCCATCCTTCCATCTCCCTCCTTATTTTCTAACACATTTTTGACAGCTACGCCCATCTCTGGCCTTGTACTTGGGCCGTGCAAGGCTGATGTTAATGAGCTCGAAAATCATCATAGCGGATCGGCTCCAGGTAGTAGTTGATGAAGGCGGTTCGATTTCCAATTGGCTCAGAGCTAATTCTGGCGTCCCGCAATGCAGTGTGCTTGGTCCGTTACTGTTCGCAATATATATAAACGATCTTCCGAATGTTTTAAGAGTTTCAAAGCATATGATATTCGCTGACGACACGCAGCTGATACACCACTGCTATCCGTGCGACGTTCTTCAGGGCATTGCAGAGATTAATCGCGATGCTCAAGCAGTGGCTCAATGGGCAAGGGACAATGGCCTTATCGTAAGCCGTGCTAAAACAAAAGTTATGATCTTGGGTAGTCAAGCCTATGTCTCCTTGATTAATTTAAGTACTATTCCTAGCATCGTCATTGACGGCCATTCTCTTCCGTATGTACTTGAAGTACGTAATTTGGGGGTATGGCTTACACCAACATTAGAATGTCAAATGCACGACAAGCATGTTGCAAAGAAGGTGTATGCCACCTTATGCACACTGAAATTCTACAAGCATGCAATCTCTAGGGATATTAAGAAAAATTTAATAGAGAGTCTGATTTTTCCGCAATTTGATTATGCGTGCGTGGTGTATAATCACCTAGATGCGACGCGTGATCTTAAACTCCAGCGAGCGCAAAATGCGTGTATACGTTTTGTATTGGAAAATATTCCTCGTCGCGCGCACGTCATCCCATACAGACTGGAGCTTGGCTGGCTATCGGTTTGACGCCGCAGAGAATATTTCATCGGCACCTTGGCGTATAACATAATTGCTTCTGGAAATCCCTCATATCTCGCCATTCGGTTCTCGCGGTTAAACGTTGATTCTTTCCAGCGACGCTCAGAACGGAATCCCCCGCAAGCGTTGTTGTACCCAGCCCTCCGTACCGAAGCCTTGACGCAGTCCTTCTACATTCAGGCTTCGATGCTGCTTAACTCGCTAAACGTGGTCGAGTTCATCCCAACCGCAGTTCGCGAATTTAAGATCTTTCTTATGACTGCTCTCCGATTACAAGATATAGCAGATTGGGAGACTCGAGTGCAAAATGAAGGTCTGTTACTGTGATACAGCGTGTAATTTCTATATATTATATTGTATGTACGAACTTTTAACTTGCGGAAATTGTTACTTTGCTTATATTTTTTATGTATGCGTTAGGTACCTTCGAATTAACAACGAACTAAACAAAGACTTTTGTAATTAGGCTCTTCTGCCAAATTAATAGCGGAGAGGGCAAAAATTGAAATTAAAATTGTAATTCCATTATCAGCTATTTTAAGTGTATTTTATGTAATTAATTGTAATCTTACTTTGGCCAGACGGAGTTTTACCCCAAGGCAGAATAAAGAACAAATCAAATCAAATCAAATCTCTCTCTCTCTCTCTCTCTCTCTCTCTCTCTCTCTCTACGCGTCCGTCATCCGTATGCTAGATAGCACCGCGTTAAAAAAGGGAACAACGGTCTCCTGCCTAGTGGAGTACGCGAATTCTACTTCAAGAAACATTGACAATGCACTTGCTAGACATTGCACCTCTATTGAAGGCAGATTGGAGGCAATTGTAAATAGGTTAAATACGTTACCAGCAGTACATACTTTCGCACTTTCAATTGACTCTAAGCTGCAAAAAATTGAGGAAAAACTGTCGAAACAACACTCCCAGCTGGAGGAGATGAAAAAGGAGAAGCAAGTGCTTTGTCAAGAAATAGATGACCTAAAACTTCAAAATAAAAAATTACATGATAATAACGTAGAAACGAACACTTTGTTGACCAATACAGAGGTAAATTATAGCATGTTAATTGAAAAAATCGATAATCTAGAGCAGACAAATCTTGAGTCACAGAGTAAAATTGATAATCTTATATTAAATACTTTTGAAAACGATTTCCTAAATTTAACAAATAAAATCAATAGAGTTGAACGTGACAACAAGGAAATAATAACAAAAATAGAAAAAATAATAACAAAAGAAGATTTTACCTCTGTATATACTACTACTATTGAGAAAATTGAAAGAAATGTTCAGAACTTCCAAAAAGATAACCAACTCATACTAAATAAAATTGAATTCCAAAAAATCGCAGTATTCCCCAGTACACAAAACAATACCGTTTCTCTTATAAGTACAAAGAAATGTAATAATGTTAATAATGCGTCTGCTACGAATAGTACCTTACTCGACAATTATAGTGATATAAGCGAAACAATTGACAATTGTGAAAGCAATAATGACGGGTTTATCCAAATTGTAAATAGTAGAAATAAAATGTCTAGGCGTTTGAATAAGTACAATAACGACAATGCTGATGCTGCAGCATCACCTGCACGAAGCACGCGGGTGCAAACGATTGATGGGGGGACAATGCACAGTAAAAACATTAAAAGCGGTAATACGGAGCTCATTATTTCAAACATTTTCGACGGTGATGTCTCTAAGCGTGTTGACGTCGCACACGCGATACTGTGCCGTGTCCTTCCATCAACACGAAAAATTGATATAATTGGCACACGCCTGCTTCGGTCAGAAGAATCGACAGCTGCGGCATTAGTAGATACAAATAGCGAACGTAGAAGGTCACCATGGGTTGTTACCCTTTCCAGCAGTGCGTTAGGCGAGAAAATAATGCGAGCCAAAAAGCTTATCACTGGCTTTCATGCTAGAGATATCGACATTGCAGCTCTTGACCAGGACACAAGGGATGGGATTATAAATGGGAAAATTTTTATAAATGAATTGTTAACAAAAGAATGTTTTATTAAGTATAGAAGTCTCAAGGCCCTTGCGATGAGACTTAATTTTAAATATGTTTGGCATAGAGGGGGCCGTTTCCTGGTGAAGAGGCGCGATGGCGATGTCTCTCATGAATTTTCATCTGCGGCTGATTTTCAGACAATAGTGGCATCATATGCCATTAATCAACCATCTCCAACTGTAAATACTGTAAAAAAAACTGTTGATAATGAAATCGTAATTGATAAAAATGTAATTCCGCCAACTGCTGTAAAAAATTGACTATCCGCAGACACTGCTGGGGGGTTCACTGTAAGGGACTGAGGGCAGGTTTTGTCAATGTTACCTCACTGAAGGGGCACATTGGCATGATTAAACAACACCTTTCAGCTCGTCCTGCCTATCATCTCTTTGGGGTTGCTGAGTCGCACCTTGACCCTGATGTTGGGAGTGATCTCATTCAGATCGATGACTACTCACTACTTAGACTTGATAGCAACAAACTAGGGGGCGGGCTAGTCCTGTACATTCATAACACTTTCAAGGCCAATTTACTATGCAGCTCTCCAACAACACAGGAGGGCAGGCCATTTATACCTGAATATTTAATGTGCAGTGTTCAGCAGGGCAGCCTTCCCCCGTCTTTGTTGCTTTAATATACAGACCACCACACGTACCGTTTTTACAGGGCCCTGACTTAATAGACAAACTAATGATACATACTCAAGACTTTAGTCACAAAATTATTATGGGAGATCTGAATGCGAACCTACTCGGAACGTCAGCCGATGCAAAATTTGTTAGACGGTTGGCTGATGATCTTAACCTTCAAATAATTGATCATGGTGCGACTCATCATCTCACGGATTCTCACACGTGGATTGATGTGATCTTGACAGATAATAATGACGTTGTACTGAGCAGGGACAATCGGCCGGCGCCTTTTCCCAGTCATCATAACATCATAGAGGTCGAGATTGGGGTTGAAACTGCTGCATCCCCTGTGGTTGAATCTTTCAGCTACAGGGATTTTAAATCGATCCAGCAAGACGACCTCCTGTCTCACCTAGCTGACTGTGATTGGTCGCGGATTGATGGTCCCGCGGCGGGTGTTGACAGTCAATTAGAGTGCCTCAGTGTCAACCTCATGGCTGTGATAGATAAAATTGCACCGTTAAAAGAATTCATGCCGAAAAAGAAAAGAAATCCACCATGGGTTGATGCTGAACTAATACATCTTTACAAAAAACGTGACTCCGTACGAAGACGCTATGCGCGGACCAATGACGACAGACTGTGGCGGGAGTATCAGGGCCTTGCAGCTGAAGCTGAATTACGAACGAAAGAAACAAGGGAAAGATTTTTACAAAATAAAATTTCTGAAGCGATTGATAATAAGAAAGATATCTGGAAAGAGCTCAAGGCTCTGGGCCTTCTGCCAAAGACAAGAGAGGAGCTTCATGGTTTCTCACCGGAAGAGCTCAATGCCCACTTTGCAGGGGTGTCGATCTCCCAAAATGAGGGTGATGAAGAACTTGACAACGTCCTGACCACTGCCAGTGATGACGGTTTTGTTTTCCGAGAAGTCAGCTTCTCGGACGTGGTTCTGGCTGTTGCCCACTTCTCATCACAAGCCAGAGGGGAAGACGGCATTCCCCAAAGTATAGTGGCTAAGGCTCTTCCGTTTGTGGGAGATCATATTGTTAAGATCTTTAACTCCTCTCTGTCTAGTGGCATTTTTCCGGGAACTTGGAAGGGAGCTCAGTTGGTGCCTTTGAAGAAGAAGCCTGTCCCATCTACGGTGTCAGATTTCCGACCAATTGCCCTACTGAGTTTCCTCTCTAAGGTCCTTGAAAAAATAGTACACGACCAAATAACTGACTTTTTACGAGAAAATAATACCTTGGACCCGATGCAGACTGGTTTTCGACAGAATCACAGTACACAGACAGCACTACTGAAACTGACGGAAGACATAAGATCAGGCATTAACAACAACAAAAAACTATTGACTATTTTGTTAATGTTTGATTTTAGCAAAGCATTCGACACCATCTCACACACTAAACTGCTGCGTAAGCTGATGCGCATGGGATTCTCCAGGAGTGTTCTCCTGTGGCTTAAGTCATATATTATGGGGAGACGACAGAAAGTCGTCACAAACACAAACGGGGATTCAGGTTGGCTAACCACCAATCTTGGCGTTCCACAGGGCTCAGTCCTGGGACCCCTGCTTTTCAGCCTGTACATAAACGACTTACAAGACGCACTAGTCTTAGATGGTGTCGAACACATACTTTATACTGACGACCTGCAAACCTACACACAAGTGACCTTGAAGGGTCTTCGTGATGGTATCGGTCGCATGTCGGCTGTAGCACAAGCAGTGTCGAACTGGGCAACTTCAGCTGGTCTGCGCCTCAATGTCGGCAAGACAAAGGCGATCATTTTTGGATCTGATCACAACATCAAACAGGTTCAGAACCTTGACTTGCAAGGCATTGAGATACAGACCGGCGTACACGTTCCCTTTGTCGATACAGTCACCAACCTCGGCGTGGTGATGGACGGAGGGTTGACATGGAAGCCGCAACTGAATGCGGTCAGTAGAAAAGTAAATAGGGCTCTGTATAGCTTAAAACTTTTCCGTTCAAGCACCACAGAGATACTGAGGAAGCAGCTGGCATGTGCACTGGTACTACCTCACTTAGACTATTGCTCAGTGGTTCTTCTTGATGTGTCAGGGGAGCTCCAGACACGACTACAACGTCTACAGAATGCATGTGTGAGATACATATGTGGTGTTAGGCGAGATGAGCATATCACCGCCTACAGGAAAAAACTGGACTGGTTAGATCTGAAGGTGAGGAGGGAGTATTTTATGGGGCTGCTGCTTTACAAAGCGGTTGTCATGCGGCAGCCACCGTATCTTACTGCCCTCTTTGAAAAAAACCAGGCCAGGACTTCAAGTAAGGGTGGTATGAAAGAGCTCTCGGTTCCGGGGTCGCGCACCGATAAGGGCCTTTTCTCATTTAGAGTTCAAGGTGCGCACCTCTGGTTTCGCTCCCGAGCAGTGTGAAGTGCCTGCCATCTTTTTGTAAATTTAAAATGGCGTTTAGCCGGCTCCTTAAGCAATTACATGGTGAAGAGAATGTACAGAGGTGATTCGAATATTTATTTAAGCTATTTATTTATTTGAATTATTTATTTATTTAATTTATTTATTTATTTAAATTTATTTATTTATTTATTTAATTTAATTATTTATCTGGTTTATTTATTTATTCGACGTATTTATTTATTAATTTATTTATTTATTTATTAAATATGTTTAGTGTTAGTTAGGTGTGAATGTATTTATTAGCGTGATTGTTAAAGTGTCATGAATGAGTGTGTTTTAAATTTAGACGTGATAGTATACGCAAAAATTTAGCAAAGTATATGTATGTATTCTTTTATATTTATATGTTATCTCTATTGTATTTATTTTTTATTCTATGTATTTTTTGACGAAGCGTTTTCTGTGATATCTGACTGTGACTAGTTCATTACATTTAATTTTTATAAACTGACGAACTGATAAAGTGAATTATTATTTTAATAAGAAATTCAATATGTGAAAGTTAAGATAACAATTATATTAAATGGACTGATATTTTTAATTATAACTACATGTACATGAAATTGTAAGATTTTGTCTTTTGATGAATAAAAAGTATATCTATCTATCTATCTCTCATTATGCTGTTCTTGATAATTTTACAGTTTCGATGCATCTAAAAATCAACTGTATTCTTAAAGCGTTATTGTTATACATTCTATTAAAATCTAATGTTTTTTCGGTTTCACTAGGTTATCAAGCGGCAGGACGGAGGAATTGGCAAGTCGCTCTCCGCGCTAATGTCGGCAATCTTTTAGGGCGTTAGCACGAAAGTCTTTTTTTGCTATGACTGGATGAACGTGGAGAGGAATACCTCAGATTTTTTTCCAGTGCCTAGTGCATTATTACTTTTATAATAACGGAACCGTGCACCAAGGATGTTTTTTCCTCTCGATCTTCCTTGTATTTTTTTTATTCCCTAATAAGAGGATAATTAAATTGTTATTTTTTTGCGAATAACGGGTCGGTAACTAATTTTTTTCTTAGTATGGCAACATCAATTTTTTTCTGGTATTCTCCTCTTCCACACAACAATAAACTACATACAGCCCATCAACAATGCCGTGTATCTCTCCTCCCGCGCATAATTGCGTACTACTGAGCTGTGTAACTTAATTTATTTAGCGTGTGTGATTAGGCGGATAATATCCCCATATTTTTTTTCCTCCTTTTAAGTTCGTAACACAGAAAATTGACGACTCAAAAGCGGTAAGTCCCTGCAACGGCGTATGATATTCATCGTACGTTTTCCTCTTATTCTGTTTACGGTGATCAGCCACCATCGGATAGTTCACTCCGTTGTAATTGCCTTTTCAGGCCTTGTATTTACCTAATTCAGGAAACTAGTAAATGCACTCTATAATTATTTAAATCCTTGCATTGCGTGATCCAACTTTTTATTTTCTTTTGTGGTTTTGTTAAAACCGTAGGAGTAGAGCGTGGACAAATAACTGCACTATCGTGTACTCTTGGAGTAACTAGAGTTTTTGAATAAATGTGCCTGAGGCACAGGTAGTTTACTTTTTTTCTGAATAATCGTTTAACGTTTTTTTATTGATGGCAAATCGACCGTATTCTTCGTTTTTTTGTCTCTTTCCGGTATTGGTAATTATTAACCACCATGAAGCGGTACTCCCGCTTATGCATTGAATTGAATATATCCCCGGGATTTAATACAAAAAAAGAAGTTACAAGTGTTAGATTCTCTCCGGACAGTGCCACCATAGTTTTCGCGTTTCCACAGGTTTCCACACAACAACTCCCTACAGTAGAAGCTTGTTATATCCGATCTGCTAGGTTGAAAATTTTGAAAAAACGTCTCGAATCGTGCTTTGTGTACATTGACTGATCTTCTTTTATTAGAGGAACATAATTTTCTTTGAATCAATAATTTGTCTTTTCATAAACAAAAAATTAGTAGGGTTTTGTCTTATATTTTTTTTATTAAAAAGACGTGTTTCAATAATAACAAACATAATTATTTATCAATTGTTTTCAATATTTTTTTTATTAGGGGGTTGTGGGATACTAGAAGCATATATAGATGCGACTAGTTATTTTCGCTCCTTGTTGCAACTCTATTCCAACATGTCAGGTAATGAAAGTGCTGCGATAATGGACTGGGTCGATACGATGCCAGCTTCCGATGTAGAAGCTGCCTTGTGCGCATTAAATCTGAGCGTGGAAGGAAGCATAACGGAACAACGTTATTCAACCGTTATCAATTCAACCTGGCCTGGATAGACCATACCGAGGCCTCTCGCTAAGAGCCACCTCCAGGTACCCGCAGACAGAGATTCTTTCCCAATCTCGCGACCGCCCCCCTCGAATTGGCATTTTCAGGTGCCAGCGGACCTGGATTTCTCAGTTCTTCGGTCCCATGAGCCTCTGGCCAGCTTCCAGCTGCATTAGACACCAATACCCATGTAAAATTTTCCGTATCCCAGTACGGTCACCCTGACAGTGGAGTTCCTGTATGTATGCCTACTACCACCGGGCCCATTGTTGCAGAACAATTGATCTATATCCCCGCGAGCCTAGCAGAAATAACGGTACAGCTCACATACTTACAGAATTTTTACAACTATAATACGATGCGAAACGGGATAGCAGTGCCGAACAGTTGTTGTTAAGAGTACATGAGTGCCGTCGGGGCACGCGATTATCGGAAAATGGCTTGCTGGACGCGATGTCTATGTTGCTTTCCAGATTAGCACTTCAATGGTTTCTATCA
The DNA here is from genome assembly GCA_949152435.1 of Gastracanthus pulcherrimus. Lineage (NCBI taxonomy): Eukaryota > Metazoa > Arthropoda > Insecta > Hymenoptera > Pteromalidae > Gastracanthus > Gastracanthus pulcherrimus. The sequence continues at coordinate 126,758,026 of OX424573.1, forward strand.
GAGCGACCGAAATACAGAAATTTGATAGAATTTGATTTGGCTTTCTGTTGTCAGTTCGATGGAATAAAGTTTCAAGTACGCGCTCGCGCGGAAGTTCGCCGTCGCTTTTAAGGCCCCGATGAACCGATCGCCGATTATCTCGTAAAGCTCCGGCATATTAGGGGTCACGGAGAGCTACGCTACTAATTGCAAGAACAGCTTTATATCGCATACATGCTGATAAGTTCAATATATACGAATAAAATCACGCGAGATCAAATCACCTGACTCGAAGAGCTAGAGATTAAGGGCGAACAAATCAATGATTCGCGTTTGCTTGATAAGAATTGAACTATACCACCGACGGTAAACGAATCTCTATTTCCGGAGAACGCTTACATGGGCAAGCGAAGTACCTCGAATTATTTTATTGCCGCGGCCGAGAAAACTGTACATAAAGATACCACGCTGGGTGATTCGAATAAGTTATCAAATTGGAGGGAAGCCCTGTCTGCCGTATCTACTCCAAGTGCAAATCCCGTTCCTGCTGCTGTTCTGGCGACTTTTGCTAATACAGCTCCTGTTGTGTCTAATTCGGCCATTATCTTATGCTCAGAAAGACTCAGGCGATTAAAATTAAAATGCTTTTGGTGTCGAGCACCGGATTTTACGACAAATAGTTGCGTAAATCCAAACTACATCGAACGCAGATAACTAAAAGGAAACGACTAAGGGAGACAGAGGTACGAGTCAGCGTTGTCCCCCACGAGCAATAGGAACGCGTAACTGTACACGTCGAGTGCTCGTGCGAGTACTGTGTCTTGCTCGGAGAACGATAAAATGACCCACGTTTCTTTTTACCTATGAAAGTAGACAATAAAACATTCTCAGCTCTAGTTAATAGTGGTTCTGCGCGCACCTATCTCGGTAACAAAGATAGTTCAGTTTATCCTCAAACAAAACAGCTGATTACTACCACCATAGTTTAAATGGCAGACGGCTCTCACGCATCTACCAAAGGAGATATAGCCTTAGACTTATCCGTAGGTTTTGTATCTCTCCCACTTGAAGCACAATTATTTCCCTGTTCCGCTTTGGACTGCGTCCTTGGAATAGATGGTTTAAGAGGCTCTGGAAAGTACCCTCAGGTTCAACTGGTAATTTTATTCTAATCGGCCGATTATTGCCTCGGAATTGGTGGCAATTGCAGAAATTTCTGTAGAGTAAAAGCGTCAACTTGATAACCTACTCGCTCGTGCTTTTCCTCCTCCTAGCGATAAGTCCGGCTTAACAGATCTCACGAAGCACGAAATTGACATTCAAGGGCTCTTGATCTTTTCTATTGTATTATTTTTAGAAGCTTTTGTTTTCGTTTTTTCTCTTCCTTTGTTTCTCATCGCTTGACTGATTGCAGCATCAAATTTTATCTTTGAGATCATTGAATTTATATATACATTATTATAATACAACCAATTTTATTTATTCTTTCAATTTATATTTACTACCCGATTTTTCAATGTCTAGAGTTTTTAGAGCATTTAGTAGGTTATTGAATGTCACTAAGGCTTTAGTATAAATATTTTTATTACTAATTTTTTTCTTGTTTAATGGTATTATTAGATTTTTATTCCTAGTTATACTGTTTGATGTGATATATATATTTTTGAGTTTGTTGTAATGGTACTTTAGTGATTCATAGGTCAATAATTGATCAATGCTCATAGGTTGATTATCCTAGTTTATAAAATTATTTTTGTTGACAATTTTTTAAATTCTTTTCTGTAAATTTCGCAATAGATTCAAGTTGTTGTCATAAGTACCTCCCCATGCTATTATTCCATAGCTGATTATACTGTTGAAAAAAGCATAATATATCATTCTCATAATTTCAGTTGACATATATTTAGAAATTTTATAAAAAATATATACTAAATATTCAGTTATCCTTATGATATATTCTATATGCTTCTCACACTTCAGGTTATAATCAATTATTATTCCTAAATATTTACAGTACTCAACTCGCTTTAGTATTTTATCTCTAATCCTTATTTCTATTTGTTTTGGTACACTATCACAGTAGTTACCGAAAGTTATATACACATTCTTATCAACATTTAACATTAACTTGTTAGCAGCAAGAAATTTAACGACCAGATATAAATATCCATTCATATCCTCCTGAGCTTCGCTCCAAGTATCACTAGTCGCAACAATTGCAGTATCATCTGCATATGCCATAATTGCATCAAGCGGAATTAATTTCGGGATATCATTAATGTAGATAATAAAAAGAAGTGGTCCTAATATAGTTTCCTGTGGAACACCAATATTTACTTTCCTGTAATTACTTTCAGTCATTAATTTAAACTTTTTGATACCTATCATTAATATACCCTGCAATCAAATCTAATGCCTGTCCTCTTATTCCAATACAATATAATTTATCTAACAATAATCTATGATCGACGGTATCAAAAGCTTTTGCCAAATCCAAAAAAGCTACAAGAGTGGGTTTGCTACGATCCAGATTTTGTAACAGTGTATTTGTAACATAGTTTAACGCATTTTTGGTACCAATTTTTTTCATAAATCCAAATTGTTGTTTTGATATTATCTCATTTTTATTACAAAATCATATATTCTACTGTGTAATATTTTTTCGAAAACTTTTGCAATGTTGGATATTAAGGAGAACGGTCTGTAATTTGTGGCATTATGCTTGTCTTCGGATTTGAAAATAGGTTCAACCTCAGCTTTTTTCAAATGCATCCGTCCACGTAGATTGCATGAAACATGCGTTAATTATATGCTCCAGTAGTTCTGCAATATATTTACATATTACTTTTAAAGATTTTGCATTTATTATATCAACTCCACCACTTTTTAATTTCAATGAATCTATTGTATTTGCAACTTTTTGAACACTTGTCGATTTAATAAACAGAGAATTATTATTCATATTTGGTAATATATTATTTACTTCTTCAGTTGGATTTATTTTTTCAATAAGTTTTTGTGCTATTTCACAGAAATATTTATTCATGCTGTTAGCTATTTCGACATCGCTTGAGATCTTAATATTATCAACTTTGGTATAATCTATCGTATTATTCGAGTTTAATTTTCTCCCTATTTTAGTATTAATGAAATCCCATAGCTTTTTTGGATTATTTATATTGTTTTGGACTTGTTTTTTATCATACTTCATTTTTGCATCAATAATCACCTTTTCTAAAATTTTGGCGTAATTTCTGTATTCTATTTCTAGACGTTTATTATTGCGATCCATTTGCCATAGATTATAATAAAATTCTTTCGTTTCACATGATTTAATAATAGCCTCTGTGATCCAAATTTTCCTAGGAGTATTTTTGTTTTTTCGATTTATTTCAGCCGCTTCTATACATTGTTTTATTTTACTTATCAATTTATCAGTGGCTACATTAGGGTCCTGTATTGACATAATTTCTATCCAATTTTGATTATGAGCCTGAGTTCTTAATTTGTTGTAGTTTATAACTGTATTATGTTCTTTACTTGTGATTTTTATCTACTTAAAAGTAATAAATAATGGGTAGTGATCAGTTAATGAATTCATTAATTTATACGTTTCCGGTTTTAGATTTATTGTTTTTATAAAAATATTTTCAATACATGATCCTTTACATTGTTCAATTGGTGGTCTTGTCACACCTGAAAATCCTGGGACATAGCCTTTGTCAAGAAAATTACATAAGTATTCTTGGCTCAGATTGTCTAAATCAATTAAGTCTATGTTAAAATCTCCTAACACCAGATGGTTTTTGGTGTTTCTTTTTGCAATTAAGAAATTTTTTAAGTCTAGTATGAATTCAGTTTTAGGTATATTGTGTGATCTGTATATAGAGGATATATCTAAATAATTCCCATCATTTAGGGTAATTTGCGTATTTATTAATTTTATCCTACCGTATTCGACAGTTTTGGTTGTTTGAATCATATAATTTCTATAAAAAACAATTACACCATCATGTCTGTTTATTTTGCTCTCATTATAGTGGCTGTCAGCTTTCTAGGTCATATATTTTATAATTCACTTGTGTAAAACTTTCTGTACAGACTACTATAGAAGGTTTGATCGTTAGTCTCTGAATTATAATTTTCAGCTCATTGAAATTTCTATTCATGCTTCTAATATTAACTGTTAGTATCAGATCACTTTTATGATTAATATTTTTATTTAGCGCTTTTATATTAGCAAAAGTTTTTTCGACGATTAAATTATCATTTCCTATTGTTTCTACTATATCAAAATCTTGAGCTATTTATATTATCTCAAGTTGTAACTGTCAATTACTTAACCTTTACTTTTCTGTCTATAGGATCATAAGGATATTCACATTTATTAATGGATCTTCTTAGTAGTTGTTTATAAGTACCATTTAAATCTTTGTTGTCAGCTGCGTGATTTGTTGGTCTATTTGTCTTGAATTCGTTATTTGCCTCAACACAATTTTTACATTTCAAGTCGTTCTTATTTCCACAATCTTTATCTTCATGTTCATCTGCACATATTCGGCAACATAACTTCCATTTACGTTTCTTTTTGAATATCCGTATGTGCAACACTTATAGCACATATTTATATTAAAGTCATCAAAAATTCTACAGATTGTATAACCTACAAAAACTCTTCTTCTAATCATTAAACTCTCATAAGCAGCAGCATTCACTTCAGCTATAAGAGACCACAAGTTAGATGTCTTATTTTTGTACTTGTGCACTATACTTATTTCTTCGTTTTCTTTAAAGTTGTTTCTTTGCATTATGCCCTTTTCAATTTCGGTCATGGTGTCAATGTCTATGCTATCAACTCCAGCTATTTTGATTCTTGGTTTTGATTTTTTTTTCTATTTCAGTTATAATATCTTCATCACATGTTGGTTTTATAATATATATAGATTGTATCTCTTCAACGTCTTGATTATTTCCGCATTTGATAATTACGTTGTCCTTAGCAATATAGACATTATTAATTTATTTGTTTGTTTTGCATAATCTCTGTTTGATACTGTCTTGAACTTTTTGTATTTCTTTTGTATAGTTAGGTTTAACTATTATGTTCTCTACGTGTTGGTTTCTTGTTCTTTGTTGATTACTTGTCATTTGTGCAAATGTAAAATGTGGCATTTGTTTATGTTGTAGATCTTTTTCTTTCAGAAGAATGTTATTTTCCTTGAGCTCAGAATTTAAGGCTTTCAAAATATCGTTTTTTTTTCAATCAGTTCTTCGTTTTCGAGTGTCAAATCACTAATCTCATTATTTGCTTTTATTGTTTCACTTTTTAGAATTTCTTTTAACCGTGTTATTTCTAATTCATACGTAGCTATGATTTTCTCTACTAAAGTTTCACTTAGCTTATCAACTTTAGTAATTGAGGCTACGTCCGGTGAGCATGCACATACTCCAAAAAAACCATGTACATTCTTAAAATCTTTATCTCTTATACCACAACTTACGTGGTAGAGTTTTTTACATGCCAAACAATAAGCGATTGAAACTTTTTTCTTTGTACAACAATCTAAAATTGTGTCCTTGAGTGTAGGCAAGTTTACCTCGGCATCCATCTTGGATTTTTGGTATGAGTAGCTTCATTTTAAAAATTTTTTTTTTTATATTATTTATACATTTAAGTTTTTCTTCATTCTACGTCTATTACCAATTTTTTTGTATTAATTAATTTTTATGCTCTCTTCAGGGGTCCTATGGCGTGGAGGGGAGGCAGATCTCTGGCTGCACGTAACTTTGCGCGTGTATGACTTTAAAGTGCTATACGCATTAGGCCGATCTCGAATGGAAATCCACCATCCAGCACCCAGGAAATCAGTCATTCCACCTCTCGCCTTAGGCAGTATAGAAAAGCGAGTTATTATTTATTTTTTTATTTTATTTCTTTATTATTTAGCGAAGATAACTACGAGCGCATTTCGTCGGGGAAAGATTTACAGGGTTTTCAGTCATAACATTTACAAGACACTCTAACGCCGCCGATGCACACTCCAAGCACCTTTCGCTACACAGACCTGCCGATGCTACTGGTCATCGTTCCCATTAAGAAGTGCCTGAGCACGTCCGAGTTAAGTTGTTTCTCTCTAGTTTCCTAAGCTCTCTCTCTCCCCATAGATAGTTCCTTTGAAGCCTTTCGTGTTTTCTAAAATAAGGAAAACACACGGACAGTTGTGCTTGCACGTTTATAGCTCTAAGTCGGTGTACATTGCAGTGCCTCGTAAGCAGTAGTGGGATAGAAGGAGACGAGAGACGCGCTGCGCAACGACTCGACGACGACGACGGCGCAGCAAGCCCGGGGCCAATCAGCTGTCCCCGCGTAGCAGTCTGAGCCTCGCAAAGATGCCGGAGAAGGAGGACTGCTCACTACTTTCCAGGCTGCCTGATGGAGACGATCTCTGGAGCTGGACCTGCGGAAACGCGACGTCCATTGTATGTCCTGCGCCGTGATCATTTAACTTGTTTTGCTGTCAATTTACTTCCTTTAGTAACGAAAAATCACCTTTTTTTCATCAGTTTTTTTTTTAAACCAAGTTAAACTCAAAATTTCAAAAATCGTATGATATGCAACATAGCTATCATCATAAAGAATATGTGGTCAAAATTTGGTAAGGATTGATGCAGTAGTTTCCGAGATTTTTTCAACAAGCCGTACAAAAATGTAATTTCGAGAAAAACGCGTTCAAAGTTTTTTTTAACGAAAAAACGTGAAAATTTCTTACCTACGCTTAATCAGCGATGCCTGCACCGTACATTATGCCTTCAGTTTCTTCATAATGTACGGTCTCATCCAAAATAGCCTTCCGTCGATTAATTCTGGCCTCCTTAGAGGCATCTCCACTGCGGCGGTTTGCAACTCGTACGCGCGTTAGATCTCGCTCAGCTACGAACTGCTCGGCGATATTCTCGATTTTGACGCCCATCACATCCAATATTTTCAATATTGGCTTCAATCCTTCATTGAAAATACACGCAGCTGTTTGATACGCGATTTCAACAGTTTTTTTCCCACTAAAGATGTGTTTAGGAACCATCGACCAGACGCAGTTGTTGAAAGACTCGTTGTTATTTTGCGTGTTTCCGCCGAGGCACCTTTCAAGAAGTTCTTGTTTTGTCAAATCCTCGTAGATTGGTTTGAGAACTTCTTGAACATCTTCAGCGAGAGCAGGAGGATGTTTAAATTGTCGAACGGTGTTGTTTTCCACAGCTTTCTTATATTTACACCAGGATTCAGAAGAGTATGAATGCTGTGGCTTGCTGTCGGTTGAAATCTTATGATAAAATCCTGCCCAGATCTCCCTGCGCATTTCTTCCACGGAATCAGGATGCCGTTGAATTGCTAAACCGTAATTTTTCGACAGTTCTTTCATTAATTTTATCGTTAAATCTTGAGTTTTAACAACAGGAACTTTTTTTACGCTGGTTTTTCTTTTTTTAGTGACAACTTTTTTTGCTGGAGTTTTTTTTTCGTCCTTTGCAACTTTTTTTACTGGAGTTTTTTCCTCGTCCTTCGTTGCAGCTTTTCTTGCCTGTATAAGATTTTTTTTAGCTTCACTAGCACGTTTGAAAATTCTTTTTGCGGCGTGTAACACACACTCTAACTTTTTAACGATCACTCCTTCACCATACGGGTGTGTATCGAGCAGTATTTTGAAAGTCTTCGTGTCACCGTCGCCGATGTAAAAACCATAACGCACAGAAAATTTTTCGAGAGATTCCAAAAACATTTGACATATACCGTCGACTTCCATTTTTCCGGCACTACCTGAGTGATTAGCACTGCAATTTTTTTGGTGCACTTCGTACCATGCTGCATATTCAATCGTGTCCTCTGTTCCTTTTCTTCTTTCACATCCTTTGCAGTAGCTTGATTTGATAACGACGTTCGCAACTTTTTTACTGTGTTTATATATCAAAGAAACTATGCCAACAAGAGAAGAAAATCCTCTTTTTTGCCAGGAACCGTCTCCTGAAACGGTTAAAATATCTTCGGGTTCTCCGTGCTGAGCATTTAGGAGTTTTTCTTCTCTAACAGCCGTTAGCATCACTATATCGAAAACACTTTTCACAGCGATAGAGACCGAATAGATAATATGATAATAAACGGAGGAACTCATTCCAGATCCAAGTTCCATTAGGCCAATAAACATGTTTATACCACTCCATCCAATACCAATCAATCGCATAACAAACACAAGGCGACGGTTGACTTCGTATCCAGTCGCAATCATCGGACACGAATTAATATATTTTTCTCCACACTCACAAGTAACACAAATTTTAAAACCGAGTCCTCGCTGTCCATACTTAGTAAATGTAACATCGTTATTACACACTTTACATTTCAAAAACTGTTGTAACGAAGAAAAAACCAGGTAAAAATGTATGATGCTGTACCCTAACGTTTGATCTACAGGCACGTCGAAACTCGTATCTTTCGACCTGTTCAGCTTCTCTGCAGATGCACTACCATGACTTGTGTTTGCCTCATGGGCATTTGGAAGAACTCCATGAAATTTACGTTTTTTCGCTTTCGAACCTGGACGTCTCCATTTTTCTTTTTGATGGATAGTCTTCTTGTCCATCTCGGCAATCACGAGCACAGATGTTTACGCTTACAGATTTCAAACACGACTAATATAGGTTGCTACTTGCTTGAAATTCAAATATACAGGTATCTGACGAAAAATAAGGGGTCACGAATGAATAGATTTGAGTAGGGATAGTATATACACGAAAAGTTTCAGCTGCTCACGTAAACAAAGGCAGGTAGACGATACCGCTCCGAACGGTCACTATTAGCGCGCTCAGGTAACTAAGTAAAAGTCCCTCAAAAGTACACTTAGACTGCTCGGATCTTTATGAAAATTTAATATGATACTTTCAAATATCTATACTTTCGAAAAATGGAATAAAAAAAAAATCGATTTTTTGAAAATTGCAATTAGGGTAGACCCCTTAAATCAGTGCCTGGCGCCCTTTTAAATGCGGCCTTCTGCTGCAGTACTTCTGCAAATTCTGCTGGAGAACAGCAACTTAAATTTAATCATCGTTTTCCTAGTTTAAATTTTATATTTCGCATTATACGCGGGACTTTGACGTATACTCCACAGACGGTAAAATTGCACGTTAAAAGTTATATATAGATTTTATCTCTATATAACTATATATAATTATATATAATTATATAAGTATATATAGGAATATACAATCAAATCGGAGCTTAGAAAAACTAAATTATATCGTATATAATTATATGTAACTATATTGTAACGGTTTTGTTGCTTATGCAATTATTATTGCACTCTCTTCCAAAACGTCACAACGCCTCTCCGGGTGAAAGCCACACATTTTCTATGTACTGTAATTATTACATACTACATACATTGAAGTAAGAGAGAGAGAGAGATGGAGAGAGAGAGAGAGAGAGAGAGAGAGAGAGAGAGAGAGAGATGCGGCCGAACACAATAACTGCGACACGACGCTTTGGGTTAGCTCAAGGTCGGCCCTTGTGTGTGTAAGTAGTTCCGCTTCACTGTCCGAGCTAACGATGTGTCCCGTGCAAAAGACTTACGAATTTCATGCGACAGCCGACACGGGAGCGGCCCTACGACTTCAACCCAGACACACAGCGGTCAGATCTCCATCTCTCTCCTCTGCGTGATACATGCGAGCCAACCTTCTGCTCTCTTGCCCTTTGCCGGCTTGCATTACACAACACCCATGGTGTTGTGTTAACTGTATCTGTGATTAACGTTAATAAACTACTTTTTTAATTCCACTGTAACTAACGCGTGTTGTTCTTGAAACTCTCGTCTCCTTTGGACTGCTTCCGCCTACGCGGGTGCGTTATTGTGCGCATTATACGTGGCCAGCTGAACCCCAACATAAGAGAAAAAGCGACCCACAGTCGCGCATGATCGGAAACGCAAGCGGACCGGCGTGCATTGTACCTAAAGCTGTTTAGAGATATGCAGCGTGGGGCTGTACACAGTTTGCAGAGCCACCGATCCGCATAGCTATAAAACCATCACATGGCGTCCTTACATTTTGGGGACAATTATTGCTAAACGCTCTTGCATTCTAGTCTGCAAATTTCTTTTTACATTTAAATAACTTTTTCTCCGTTAACGTCAGAAATCAAGAAAAATATTTTTTTACCTTTCTGATCAGCACTAAATGCGAGCATGTCTAACTTTAGGTTAGAAAGTTTCATTTAAAATATTTGTGAGTTCGGTGTGGGACATACTACGGCACCGGTCGACCTTAGCATGCGGTGTTTATATTTCGCGAGCGCGTGGGAATGTAAACCGGACCATACGCGCGAAAGCTATAGTTTAGGATATTATTTTCAACGATCTTGGGGATTATATAAAATCTCCCGGCGAATCTCTCGCACACACCGTAATTTGCTATAGCCTACGCTCCAAATATCGACACCTTACGAGCGAGGCGAGGAGGAAACGCGGCCGATTGCAGAACAGCTAGCTATGACTCGTGCGGGACATGCGAATATAATAAAATCATACAGCTGTGTAGAGCGTGAGTGCCGCTGCTGACAGTACAGAAGAGACGGCCCGCGACTGATTATCACCGGGGGATCGGTTTTACACGGCCGAGATTTTTTTAATATCTCGAGCGCGTACGACACGCGACTACAGTGCTCAGTGGGTTATTCTTTGTTTTACTCGATGCAAAATTTGATATATTTGCCGGTAATTAATTAATGATTTATTCATCCGAAAGATTTGTTTTTTTTAGTGACTACTCGGAAATTAAAAATTTTTCTTTACCGTTAGTCATTAATATAATATAACTACAACGCACAATACAGCGTAACACACTAACACCCCTCTAGGATTTAAAAATAAATTGTTTTTCTTTCGGCTTAAATAATTTAGGATCATAAAAACAATATCCAATTGGTCATATGGTAAAATAAAATTGTAACAGCTTCAATTTTAAATTTTTTCGTTGCGCCTCGGCATGTGCGTTTATAGCATATGCGGTACAGCTCCGAGTTTTTGCTTTTACCTGTTGAAATATTAAATACCTGCCTTAATTACAAGGTAAAAGGTCACTAGGTTACATTTAGTGGTCACCAGGGTGCGCTGATACTATAATATACATATAGATATATTATATGTACACTATAATATACGTGTATGTGTGAGTTAGTATAGCTGCGACGTGACGCTGAGCCAGACGCTCCGATTTGTTTTTGCCGTTGATCTTTTTATTTTTTATATAAATAATCATCAAAATAAAGTTGTTTTATCGTGAATTATCAATAATAATCGTACACTAAACAAAATGAGTGATAAAAAACCTCAATACAGTGGAAAGAAGCCCAGACGGGGAGGTACCTCCAATGCTAAAAAACGGAGCTTTTGAAACCCCACAGCAAAGTTTTTGCCTATTGATCCTGATGAATTCGAATTCGACGCAAGATTTAGTTATAGAATTTTGGATTTTTTTGCAGTATTTATCGCGTTGTCGCAAGTGGTAGTGTGTAAAAAATGCAACTCAGACCTTACGTGTACAGAATCAGGAATGAGAGGCTTGCGATTCAAAGAAGTGGTTTTATTTTAAAGTTTTGGAAAGTGTTCATATTCCTAGCTCTCCTTTTATTAAAAAAGGGTAAGATACTAATCGCAGAATTGTTCTTGCTATGCGACTGTTGGGTGTAGACTTGAATGGTATAATAAAGTTTTATGCGTGCATGAATTTGCCTCGGCCCATTTTTCAATCGTTTTACGATAGCGCCATAAGAAGAATAGCTATTGGAGCAGAAGAAGTTTGCCAAATAAGTATGAGGACGGCAGCTCAAGAAGTGTAGTAAGTGAAAAGTAATAAGTGAAAAAAAGGACAGAAAGAAGGTATAACAGTATCTGGTGATGGTTCTTGGCGCGAACATGGTTTTTCATCGCTCTTTGGTTTTGCATCGCTCTTTGGTTTTGCTTCGCTGATCGAATGGGTTACTGGAAAGGTGGTCGATGTTTTGGTCAAGTCTAAATACTGCAAAGCTTGTGAATTCTGGAAGAAGAAAACTGACACAGAGGTATATAAAGAATGGGCTGAAATTCATGAAAGTGAATGTCGAGCTATTCACGAGGGCTCAGCGGGGAAGATGGAAGTGGATGCAGTCATCGAAATGTTCCAACGATCAGAATCTTTACACGGTATAGTATATCCAAACTATGTTGGTGATAGAGATTCAAAGACCTTTAAAGGTCTCACCTATGCAAATCCCTACGAGAACATCACAATAAAGAAAAAGGAGTGTATCGAGCATGTCTAAAAACGAATGGGTACGCGTCTTCAAAATTTGAAAAAACAAACAAAAGGCCTTGGATGAAAAGGTAAAGTGACTGGAAAGCTGATCGACGAGTTATCTAAATAGTATGGTTTAACAATACTTAGAAATCCAGACTCGTTAAAAAAATGCGCAATGGCATTTACGCAACGCTAGACCACAAACTTTCAACAGACACCAAACGAAAACATGATAAGTTCCCGAGCGGAGAAGACTCATGGTGTTCATGGTAGAAAGCAAAAGCTACTGAAGATTTATCAAACAACACGCACAAAGCACCGCTATCTCAAGAAGCTTATGAAGCGATTTCTCCTGTTTATAAAGGGTTAAGCAGTGATGATCTTCTTACACGTTGCCTTGGTGGATTCACTCAAAATATGAATGAAAGTTTTAACGCAAACGTGTGGTCTATGGCGTCTATTTCTTCCTCCAGTGGCAAACATGTACTTGATACAGCAGTATACATTTCTATAGGTATCTACAATGATGGTGTGTCAAGTATCATGCATCTGATGCAAAGTTTGGGGATGAAAATAGGGCCAAGCTGCTACAACTTCTGGGTGTAAGCTCATGAGCGTCGCATCAAATTGTCCGAGCGATCACACACCGATGCTGCAAAAATGGCTCGGTTGGACTTAAAATCAGTCAGGAAGGGGAAAGAAGAAGAGAATATCAATTTATATACTTGTAAAACTTTAAACGCGTTTTTCTCAAAACTACTTTTTTCAAAATGGGCGAAATCGCAGCTCGAAAACCGCTCGATGGATGACTTTCAAATTTTTACTGCAGCTACGCAATCGCATTATCTAAAGTAGTATATATCCGTTTTTTGATTAAATTAAAAAAAATTTTCTTATAAAAAATTGACTGCGAATTTTTACGTTGAAAAAATGAAAATTATTAAAACTTATGCCATTTAAAAAAAAATCGTTTTAAAAAAACCCTATATACTTCTCGATCTTATTAGCGCGTATGACCAAATCAAGGTCAAAAAGGCGTGTCGGCCAATCACAGCATTTACTGTGCCGGGCTTGGGCTTATTCCACTGGAAATGTCTTCTAGAAAAAGAAACTTGCGTTTGTACACATATATTAATTTCACATAATGACGTCATATGTCATACGATTTACTTATTTTCTTGTTATTACTATGATTATATAATTTACTATTTGAATTTTGACCAAACGTTATTTTCCTATATAATCTTGGTTTTCTTTGGCTTATAAGTCGCCCGCATAGCGGGAGATTATGGAGAGCTGGACCGCTTGGTCGACTACCCAGCGTCTGGGGGAGGGGAGTTGTGACGGTTTTGTTGCTCATGCCATTATTATTGTACTCTCTTCTAAAACGTCACAACGTTTCTCCGGGCGAAAGCCACACATTTTCTATGTACTATAATATTCTGTACTATAGTAAGCATTTGGAGGAGAGAGAGAGAGAGAGAGAGAGAGAGCATCCGATGCAAAGCCCATGACTGCGTTTGGTAAGTAATAGAGGGAGATGGAGAGAGCGAGAGAGAGAGAGAGAGAGAGAGAGAGAAGCGGCCGAACACGATAGCCGCAACGCTATACTTTTGGCTAGGTCAAGGCCGGCCCTTGTATGCGCAAGTAGTTCCGCTTTGCTCTCCGAGCTGATGTTACGTCCCGTGCGAAAGCCGTACGAATTTCACACGACAGCCGATACGGGAACGGACCTACGACTTCGGCCAAGTCACGCAGCGGAGGGTCAACCACGAGCGAGCGGCTACGAGACCAGACTGGGAAATCGTCCCCTTTGTAAGTCAGATCTCCAACTCTCTCCTCTATGCGATACGTGCAAGCCAACCTCGTGCTATCTTGCCCTCTGCCGGCTTGCATCACACAATACCGCGGGTGTTGTGTTAACTGTATTTGTGATTAACGTTAATAAACCCCTGTTTTAGTGCGACTGGAACTAACGGGTGTTGTTCTTGAAACTCTCCTCTCCTTTGGACTGCCGCCGCATACGCAGGCGCGTATATTGTACGCATCCTAAGGGGCCAGCCGGGACCCAACATTAGAGAAAGCGCGACCCACACTCGCGCATGCTGATCGAAAATACAAGCGGACCGGCGCACATTGTACCCACAGCTGTTCAGAGTTATGCAGCATGGGGCTGCATACAGCTTGTAGAGCCGCCGACCCGCATAGCTGTAAAATTATCACAATATATAACTATATACAGTTATATATAAGGATGTATAAACGTCTATCTATAACTATAATTAATTACATATAACTATATATAGTCATATATAAATATATATAATCACATACAATAATTATTTTTCGACAGTTTGATCTAATTATATATTTCTGTATATAATTATATATAATTTTATATACTTGAAATTTTTTTTTTAAATTCTCTACCGTTGTCCGAATGGAAAGTCTCTGGTGCTCTGAACCGCATCACGACCACCTCGTGAAACTCTTTAATGACGATCTGGGCGTTTGCTTTGCGTCTGGGACTTAATTTAGAGCACCTTTCTTGTGGACTATTTCGTAGTCGTGACCTTGTAGGCGTAACGCCCAAATCGACAGACGACCAGTGGGGTTTTTCAAATTGCATAGCCAGGCCAGGTTCAAGTGGTCTGTTACCACTCGAAAATGGTAACCCTCGATATATGGCCGGAATTTCTCAATGACCCATACCACTGCGAGATACTCGCGCTTGGGTACACTGTTATTCCTTTCTGCCGAATTTAACGTTCTGCTGGAAAATTCTAGTACCCGCTCTCCCTCTTTCGTATCCTGGAGGAGCACTGCACCAATTCCGGTATTACTAGCGCCAGTGTTGACCACGAATTGTTTATCCGGCAGATGGCTCTGTAGAACAGGGACTGAGGTGATCAGTGCCTTTAGCTTGTCAAATGCGATTTGTTGGTCTGCAAGCCATTCGTACTTTTGGTTCTTCTTTAAAAGTTGAGTCAAAGGCTCGGCCAGTATTGCGTAGTCCTTCATGAATCTTCTATACCATGAAGACATACCCAGAAAACTCCTCAATTGTTTCAAATTTCAAATTTACTCGTTCGGGTTGTCTGTCCTTCTGGACGATGCGTTGGTCTCCGCTGACTTTCGTTCTCTTTCCTCTCTTCCGAGAGATTTGAGATTAGCTGCCCGTCTTTTACGATCTCGCCTTCGGGTGAGGACATGGCTGAACATCTGTTCTCCCCTTTCGTACTTCTGGGCCAACTGGGGTTGGGTCCGTCGAGACCATGCATCCTTCTGTATGACTTGTGAGTTTTGGTCGGAGCTGTTTCCTCTCCTTCTCCTGAGAGGATAGAGCTCCGACGCCCCTCCAAATCGACTTCATCTTCAGGCGAGAGGTCACTTTGGCGCTTGTTCATGTCCACATCCCCCATCGCTGCTTCGGCTTCGATGAGGATCGTCGCTGCGGGGACCATCGTGGATTTAGGAATGGCTGCGGTCCTTAATCGCCATTCTTCTTTTCGTTTCCCGAGCATTTGGGGCAATACTTCTGCATGAAGCCCAATTCTCCACAGCCATAACACTTTAACGATCGGGTTGGATCAAACCGTTGCTTGCCCCCCCCCCCCCTCCCCGGAGGCGCGCCATATTGGCAAACATGGCCGTGAAGTCTGGCATAACTGGTTTCGCTTCCTCTGTCGACACAGCAGAAATTTCGGTTTTCTGCTTCTTTTGTCCGATTGTTGATTTATAAACCAACTCGGGAAACAGCGACGCTTCTGGTGCTGGTGGCAAACTGTACGCTCTTTTTTATTTCAACGTTTGCTCTGCGTCCGTTGCCGCGTCTAGCAGTGTTTCTACGCTTGTGACGTCGGACCTCCTGACCAGCTTCTGCAGATCTGACGGCATATTTCTGTGCAACAGGTCTAGTTTGTACGTCACACACACATACATGCACACACATACACGCCCGCACATATACACACACACATACACATACACGCACACACATACATTGATATATGCATATACATACATAAATATGGATATGTGTGTGTGTTGAGGAACTACCGAATCGTCCATGAGAAGTACTGAATTGTAGGTGCCGCCTCAGTCCGTACACGGAGGTAATAAAGCTTGTCTCCTACTACTGGCTATTTATTCATGCCCTGCTCTTAATATTTGTTCCATTCCATTTTTTCCTGCTAATGATTTTACTATACCTACACTGTATATATTACTAACAGAAATTTTAATTAGCATGTTACAGATATCTGCTAGTTTGAACTAATTAAATAAACATTATAAGTAGAAACAGTTGAGCTTAGGATTATACCGTTATAGTATATTTTAACTAATATCAGAGCAATAAATAGCTGTGAATATGTGCTTTTTAGTTTATGAAAGCAATTTTTCTGACTTTTTATTTTGACGTAAACTAAGAAAGTGAAGTACAATATAAATAATGCGAAAAAAATATAAATCGATTTGTATGACCTATTTTATCTGTGAAAAATAGCGTAAAAATTAGAAGAAAATAGTTTCTTGGGGTTTCAAATAAAAAAGCAAATAAGAAACAGAAAGAAATTTTTTTTTTAATTTTTGAACATACGTGAATTAGCGAAGAAAATATTTGTAATTGTTCAGGCCAGACTAGTTATAACGCGCGTAATAATTGTGGTGTTCCACGGTTAACGCCCCCCAAAATCACGCGATATATTCTTCCGCGGTTCGCGACTTTTCTCCGACTTTCTTCCGCGTTTCTGCGTATTTAGATGTACACGAGCCGCCGGAGAAGAAAGTTGATCACACTACGCGTTCTCCAGCACGCGCGACGCGTTTGACCTTTTCACACGCATTTTAATTATTACGACAGAAGTCATTAGTATTTAACGAAGATTTTACTTATATTTATTGTTCAACTGTTAGGAATAAACATAGTGATTGTTATTGTTTAGTCAAGTGTTCTGCTATTTTCCCGATTTCACTCTGCTTCCTTCGCCCGGCAATTTTCAACCGCGCTTACTGAAAGCGCAAACATGTTTGGTCATTTGAGCCGCATTCAGCGTTGGAAAATCTGGAAAAACTGTAAAAAAGTGCGAAAATTCAAAAAAGGTGAATAGGTGCGTCGTGCTAAAATAAATGCGGGAAACATACATGGCTCGTGGAGAGTGTGAAACGCATTTTCATGCTCTCGGGTCATATTCTGCGTGAGTGGGTGTGAAAATCTGTTTAAAAAATTGCTGGAAAAGCCCAAGCAAAAATTGGAGCAGGAAGATTTGCAACGCAAAATTCGAACCGGCTGTAGCTGTGACGTCACGGCGGAGAGAGGGGAGCCCAGAGGGGAAAATTTTGAAGAGTCGACGGCGTGCAGGTGGGAGGCAGCTATCGCCTCGTCGCTTTTGTGCGGATCTTCGTAGCCGGCGCGCAGCGGCTAACGGCCTCTCCTCTTCACACGGCTATTCGTATCGCCGGCGCGCAGCGGCTATCGGCCTCTCCTCTTCACACGGCTATTCGTATCGTCGGCGCGCAGCGGCTATCAGCCTCTCCTCTTCACACGGTGATTCGTATTTACGGCACGCGGCTCGGGAGCTCTTATCGCCTCTTCCTTTTGTGCGTCTCTTCGTAGCAGCCACAGCAGTCGCTCTAGAGTACAGCGGCATTTAAATGGTAACGCAATGGCTTTTCTGATCCTATTTTCTTCGCGCTGAATTTGCGAACGCTATAGCGTTTCTCCACAGCATTTGCTACATTGATGAAGAATAATTCTCTATCTTCTATACCGATGAAAATGACTGAAATCAATAATTTGTTGGCGGATCAAAAGCGAACTGCAAATTTAATTGCAATCTTGGCAGCTATTCAGAGCACTGCAGCCAGTGTACATTTTTCTGTAGTTGACCTAGAGGTGCGTCTGGATTTATTGGAGTCTCAATTGGACGGAGTTTAGCCAACGAGATTTCACGATTCAGCGGTCATCTGACAGCCTTAAAGAGCGGACGTACTTCAAGGAAAACACACATGATACGGTTCTGGATTCATATCTGCGTACTAAAACATGGATGAGAACCCAAATTCAGAGTTTGCAAGGGTCTGTTATTAATCATTTTACGGTCGTCTCTGTTAACTCGTCGCCCAATATGATGTCAGCACAGGCTTTGTTAGAGAAACTGAAGCTGCCTCATTTTGATGGAAACCAGCGTGGCTGGGAGGCGTTCAAGGAGAAGTTTACATCGCTGGTTATCTCCGATAATACTATGGCTCTAATCGTTAAATTTCAACGCTTATCTAATTGTCTAGGAGGAGAAGCAGCTGAGAAATTGAGCGGTATTAGTTTGACTGGCGCAAACTTTCAAACAGCTTTGGACACGCTCTGCAGTCGATATGATAACAAATCTCTTAGCTTTTCGTTGCAAATGCAGTCTCTGGTCAATCTTCCGTCTGCTACCAAGGAGTCAGGAAAGCACCTTAATCAGCTACTGAATACAGTCAACAAAAGTAACAACACTTTCAAATCACTGGACCGACCGGTTGACCAATGGGACGACATCCTTGTTTATTTTGTGGAGAGCAAACTGCCGTCAGAGACCCGACTAGACTGGGCCAGAGAGGTTGAGAGGAAATATAAATCGGGTTTCCCAAAATACGCTGAAATTAAATCTTTTATCGAAGATAGAATTCGAACGCTGGACTGGGTGGAGGCAGATTCGCGTACGACCGTACGATCAACTGATTTGAGTGGAGGTGGCTAAGAGAGTGGCTCTCTCTCAAAGGATCTAAAGAAAAATCATCATTTTAAGAAGCCAAAGGGTACTTCTGTTGATATAGACACTCGCAAACAGACTAAAGCCTCTTGTGTAAAATGTTCATTATGTGGAGGGGAGAATTTTGTCGGTTATTGTGAAAGGTTTTCTTCATGTTCACAGGATAAAAGGAGAGCTCACGCAGTTGCAGCGATGCTCTGCTACAACTGTTTAAATGCTAGTCATTCGGTGGAAAATTGCAACTCAAAAGGCAGGTAGTTCGTATGTGGCCACAAACATCACACCAAGCTGCACGTGGAATAACATGGTTCTACATCGGGTATAAGTACATCTAACTTAAGTACTACTTAAAACTATAATTCTAAACTTAAAACTGCAATTCTAATTCTAAACTTAAAACTAAATATTACAACTGTAACTTTGGACATTTGTTTTAACTAAAATACTATTTCAACAGTGTTGTAAAATTTGTTATATAATATTTAACATTAATTTAGGCGATTATTATATCTTTAACATATCATCAGTTCCTATAGTACTCTCCTCGAGTACGTTTCAATAATATAATTTCTATCGGATTTGATCAATTTCTTTAGTTTGTTTTTTTGGTTTACATTACTAATTTCTAGTTCTTTTAAATCATTTGGTAAACTATTGTAACTTACTATTGCCTTTGTATAACTGTTTTTGTTACTGACTTTTTTCTGACTTTTTGGTATGGCTAAACTTTTATTTCTTGTTATACTGTTAGAATATATGTACTTATCTTTGAGAGTGTTGTAATGAAATTTTAGAGATTCAAATGTAAATATTTGTTCTATATTCATTGGGTAATCTAAAGTTATAGGATAATTTTTATTCACAATTTTTAGAATTTTATTTTGTAACCTTTGTAGACAGGTTATATGAGTTTTGTAAGCTCCGCCCCAAGCTATTATACCATAGCTAATTATACTATGAAAAAATGCATAGTATATCATTTTTAAAACTTCTTTAGGCATTGATTTGGAGATTTTATAAAATATATAAGCTAGGTATTTCGTATTTTTTATAATGTATTGTATGTATTTATTCCACTTTATATTATAATCAAAAATAATGCCCAGATATTTACATTCTTTAACTCTACAAAGGTTTCTATTTTTTATCTTAATATTTATATATTCAGGAACACTATCCTTGTAGATACCGAAAGTCATCTATACTGTCTTCTCAATATTTAAGGACAATTTATTTAATGCTAGCCACTTTTCAATTTTATTCAAATAATTATTCATACTTTCTTGAGCCTCGCTCCAGGTATTTCCAGTTGCTATAATTGCCGTGTCATCAGCATATGACGATATTGCTTCAGGCGGGATTTCTTTCAAGATATCATCGATATAGAGTATGAAAAGCAATGGGCCCAAGATTGTACCTTGGGGAACTCCCGTTATTATTACCTTGTAATTACTTAGATTATCATCTATTTTCACTGCTTGATACCTATTATTTAGATACCTTGTAAGCAAATCCAACGCCTGTCTTCTAATTCCATAACAATATAATTTTGCTAATAGTATTTCATGATCGACAGTATCAAACGCATTTGCTAAATTCAGGAATGTTATAATTGTAGGTTTGCTATGATCCAAGTTATTGTAAAGTATATTTGTCACATAATTCAAGGCATCATTTGTACCAATTTTTTTTCATAAATCCAAATTGATGTTCGGATATTATATTGCTTTTATTAATGAAGTAAAAAATTCTGTTATATAAAATTCTCTCAAAAATTTTAGCTACATTTGAAATTAAAGAAATTGGTCTGTAGTTAGAAATACTCTGTTTAACACCAGAATTGTATATCGGTATTACTTCAGCATTTTTTAATGCATCAGGCCAGGTTGCTTTTTCGATGCATAAATTAAATAAATATGTTAGAGGTACAGCTATATGATTACATAATACTTTTAAAGTTTTGGCATGAATTTTGTCTATAACACCTTTCTTTAATTTTAAAGAATTAATTATGCTTGCAATTTCATATTCACTTGTTGGTTTGATAAAAATAGAATTATTATTCATATTCGGCATTTTTAAGGTAGTATCAGATGGTTTATCAATTTTTTCACTTAGTTTCAGTCCTATCTCGCAGAAGTACTTATTCATTTCATTGGCTATTTCTTTTTCATCAGTTATTTTGTTATCATCTATTTTAATATGATTAATAGTATCATTCGATTTTTGTTTTTTTCCAATTTTTGAATTAATAATCTCCCATAATTTTCTGGGATTATTTGCGTTATTCTCTATTAGACTCTTATCATATTTAACTTTAGCATCTATTATTACTTTGTCTAGTATTTTAGCATAACTTTTGTACTGTGACTCAAGTTGTTTATTGCCTGGATTTAATTGCCATAGATCGTATAGCAATTGTTTTGTTTCACGTGACTTAATAATAGCTTTAGATATCCAATTTTTCCTGTACCTTTGTTCGTTACTTTTCTTTTTTATTTTGGACAGTTCTATATATGTTTTAATTTCATTAATTAATAGATCAGTAGCTAAATTATGATCTTGTGTTGACAAAATTTCATATCAGTTCCTATTATTAGCAATATTTATTAGTTTTTTATAATTTATTATTGTTATAGACTCTTTATTTACTTTTTTAACCTTGTTTATGGCAATAAATAGAGGGTAATGGTCTGTTATGGAGCTTTTAAGTTTATAAGTTGTTGCATTTAAACATGTTGATTTAATAAAAATATTGTCAATACATGACCCTTTACTATTTCCAATTGGTGGTCTTGTGATTCCTACATAACCAGGAATATAGCCTTTTTCTAAAATTTTACAAATAAATTCTTGATTCAAAGTGTCTTGCTCTAGTAGATCTATATTAAAGTCACCTATAACCAGATGATTTTTAATATTTTTCTTTTTAATTAAGTATTTGTTTATGTCTAGTATAAATTCAGTCTTATTTATATCATGAGATCTATAAACAGCTGAGATTTCCATGATACTGTCAGAATCGTTTTTGTTGTTTAAAGAAATACGTGTGTTATTAATTTTGGTCCTACCAACTTCTATAACATTTGTTTTTTGAGCTACGCTTGTATGTACAAAGATCATTACACCATCATTTTGGTTAATTTTGCTTAATTAGATAATCACAAATTGTGCAACAATTATTCTTATATTTATATACTGACGACCTGTGATAGTGATCAAAGATTTTAATGTAAAGACAAAATAACAATTTATGTAATGTATTTTTGCCAAATGACAAAATAAATCGTATATCTATCTATCTATCTATCTATCTCTTACTCACTTTCTTTGTATTGAAAGTGCGGAATTACGATATTTAGAAAACGTGAAGATATTGTATAGATGAGTAGGAGCGTGAAAATCGCGCGAGTCGATAGGCGATGCGACGCCGATCTATTTGTAAATAATACTTGTAAATGGTTAACTTGATATTAAATATGAAGACGGGCGAAACTAGCCCGCATTGAGAGTTAAAAATATAAATGAACTCTCATTATTCAATCTGACTTATCATTACATGTTAAAAAATATCATCTGATTCGCACGGAATGTTTATTACGCTATTAAATAGAAAAAACTACAATTAAATAAAATTATTGTGTTGCGAGGAAAAGGCAAGCCGTTTCATTCAACGAAAATCCAAGCAAACACGCAGAATTTTCCAGAAGAACGACGACCACTCATAGCGGAAAATCATATTTCTCTTTCTATTAAAATAATATGATTTTAATTAACTGAGTGAACCCGGGAAATTTGGGAAATAGAATAGAGAAAGGTCGCTTTCCAACTAGGAAATCTGCTATTCAATATTCTCTTTGCGACATTGCAATTTTGCAGGCAGGGCCCTCAAGCTTGGACGAGGACAAGTCATTAGCACAATTATAGATTTGACATACAGTCAACAATGAATAAAATTCAAATGCCTGATTCAAAAACGCAACGTCACAACCGTAACTAAGGTCTCACCTGATAGTCCATGTAATTTCCGTAACCCATGTGGTTGCAGGTGCAATCACAGGCCTGTATGTGCCGACGCATGTCCAGCTCGAGTTCTTCGCCACAAATGCCGTGTGCCATCGCACTAGCCATCATCGTATCACCCATACAGTAGCCACCGGTGCAATACATGCGCGGCTCCGACTGATCTAGGTAGCCGCCACGCGTGTCATTGTAGCCACTAACAAGGCCACCATCTCCCAGTCTGCTTGCACACCTCGAATCAGCGGCATAGTCCACACGCGATTGAGGCCTTGACTGCTGCTGGTCTTCATAACCGAGATCCGATTGGGACCGCTGCTGACAGGTGGCCGAAGGCTGCAACGCTTCCTGTAGAATGCATACAAAAGCGTTTACTTATTTTGAAAATTACGTCAGATGTGAAGTTAAACGGCTATGAGAGCACATAAATCGCTACTCACATGACGCACTAGGGAAGCCTCATCTCGGGCAGAAAAAAGCAATAGTTTTGATCAAATTACAAATGTTTAAAAAGGAGATAGGGTATAACAAGTTAAAGATAAGAGTACCTCTCCGTTATGCACTGTACTATGTATTTTGCTTTGTGCGTTTTGCTCTTTTCTGTGTTCTGTTATTTCAGTCCATTCAATGCTGCCCTCAGAATAAAAATATATACAAATGACATTCTGTTTTGTTTTCGACTGTTTCACCCTCGTAAGGTGGGTCTACACTGATTTTTTAACAGAAAATAGAAAAAAAATATTTGACACTTTTGATTTATTTGTAAGAACATTTTTTGACCTGATAGAATAAAAAAATTTCATAGTCAACAAAGTTATAACCATTCAAGGAATTAAATTAACACTGCTTCTTATGTAGAACTGAATATTTAAATGCGTTTCTCTCGAAACTTATTTTTCTAATTTAAAAAAGTTGCTCGCGCATTTAGAGTCGATGAGGCTAGGTATAATTCGCAGCAGATATTTGTATAAGGATCATTTTAAAAAGTTAGTACTTTTTTTCAAGAAGTGCGTACATAAAATTGTATGCCGATTAATTATGTATACAAAAACATGGTATTTTTGTCATGTATTTATTTAAAATGAAGGTATATTTTTTTCAAGCTATTTATGATAGAATATTTAAATAAAAAATACCAACTTTTGTTTGTTACGGGTTACAAAGTAAGTGGAAATTTATTACGTTGATATTGTCAATGTTAAATACGCAAGGAATTTTTGAACTAACATTTGTTTTTAATGCAAAGAAGAGTATTTCATTAAATAAATTGGGATTAGGAAAGTGAAAATTGCACAATATTATTATACATTCTTCTTTTTTGGTTACTAATTACATATTCAAATTTTGAAATAAAATTCCGGATATTTAACGATTTTGAAAGAATCACTGTAGACCCCTTTAATAACTGAGTTGCCATCATGGAAATCGCGTAGAATGATCTGAAGCACCAGAACACACAGCATACTACAATACAATCCAAAAACACAATGCATCGCCTAATGGAGATGAAGCCTCAGAGAACAAGTGAATAGTCAAGTTGTTAGCGCTTTGTTAACCAATTTTTTCTTTTTCACGCAAATCAAAACCCATAAGTTTCGATTTATTAAATATATATATATATTAATGAATATGCTTAAACATTTATTATCGGCGCAGAAATAGATAAATATTTTTTTTAAATAAAAGACTTAATATAATGTAGATTGCTATATCTATTTAAAAAAATAGCTCAAAAATGTGTGTTTTTTAGTTTTTTATTGTCATTGATTGTTTGTCAAACGATAAATTATGATCATATGATAATAAATTGCATTATTGATTTTAAAATATCGTAAAAGAAAGAAATCGTTATAAAACAAAAATGAATCGACGTATCTTTAATTTCTTTTCTCCTTTTGTATCTTCATAAAAAAAATTGTTTGTTTAATAAAATATGGTTGCTATATTTTCGAGATATTAACAATCAAAATTAAAAATAGAATGTTCAAGCATAATTTATTCTAATTTGTATAAACAACTTTCTTCAGGTGAATTAGAATCTGTAAACATGTGTATTTTTTCTAATCATGTAATAACAACAGTGAAAAAGATAATTATACTCATTCACGCACTCTTTATCTCACACAAATTAAATATGTATCAATGTACATTAGCATTTAAAGGTGTCAGTATCATAGAGAAAAATAAAATAGTTAATAATCCATCTTCTTCAAACTCGCATATAATTTCGATAACCGATAAGAAAAGGTTTCTAAATCATATGACTATACCGTGTAACTGAAAAGCAAGTCAATTTAAATAAATTGCTATATTTCTTTCTTATTAATAGCTCAAAAGTATGTGATTTGTTATCATCGATTGTTGTAAAAAAGAAATTGCAAAAAATTATAAGCTTGTGACGGGTAATTAAACCTCTTGACATGCTCTCTCTCTCCCATATATATAAACCATGTATTAATACTACAGCTGTTACAGGAATCTTCAGCGGCGACAGGAGAACGAAAGGAAGCCGATGAAAGGTGAGAGAGAAAGATAGAGTGTATAGTTGGGCCGCGCGAGCATGCCCGGTGTAACCGCTAAGATAGGAGAGAACGACGCAGAGATCGGGATTGTGCAAAGCGACAGCGTCTACCAGTTGTGGACGACAAGTGCGAGCTTCGCCGAGGTCGAGGCAACCTAGCTGGCAGCTTCCTCGAGAGTGAGCGTGACCCGTCGCGAAATTAATGTAAGTTTGTTATTTTAGCATCACGGCTCTCCTATCTCCATCTCTTTCGTTCAGTCGGGATCTTCTCGCTCCGTTTCGAGCCTGCGAGAGGGCACACGCAGTGTACATCTGTACACCCTTCCTGTTCATTAGAATATATCATTATTTTACATATATACAATGTGTTATCTCTGACACTCTCTTCTTTCCACATTATCCTCATGCTCACATCGCATTAAATATATCGTAGGTATTTATGCGAGGTAAAAATCCCGTTATAATCTTGTTATCATATATTGCATTATCGATTTAGAAATATCGTAAAATATAAAAAACGTTATAAAACAGAAACGAATCAAGAAAACTTTATTTTTTCTGATTTCGTACGTTTATAAAAAAAATAATAATCTCTCAATTTTTTTTAAAAGTATTTTATCATATGTTTCCGAGATATCGCCGTTTAAACAAAAAATAACGTTTTTGTGTATAACAAAAGAGGAGAAATAACTTATAAAAAATTTCGCATCGAAGAAAATAGGCAATTTTATTTATTTCAAATGCGTTTACACTAAAGCGATCATATTATTTCTACAATATCAAAATAATTTACCTTATCAATTTCAAAATGTCGTAAAATAGAGAAATCGTTGTAAAATAAAACATGTCAATGGATCTGAAAATTTCTTTTCAAATCCAAATTCTCATTAAAACGAAAAAAATGAACCTCGGTTAGTAAAAAAGACCGCACCATTCTTGAGATATAAACGATCAAAAGATAATTTAAAAAAAACATAACCTCAAATAACTCAAAATATAAAGGTCTATATAAACCGGGCAAAGAAAGGACCCAAGAGATAGTAAAAGTATACCTTCCTGACATTTTTGGAAGAAATGGTGCCGTTTTATTCAAGTTATCGTACGACATAAAAAATTGATTTTTTCACAAACTAAAACTCAAACACAGACACATACACACACGCACACACACATATATACATACACACACGCACACACACGCACACACACACACACATCTATACATATATTTTTGAAAAATTTTATTTGTGTATTTTGATTTCTTATGTCACAAAACAAGCTTCTTAATAATTTAAGCATAACTTTTTTTTACTATCACAAAGCTTCTTCAATGAGGAAGCAAAAAAACGTAGATTTTTGTCAAGTAGTTTCCGAGCTACAGCCCATATAGCTACTTGCTGCATTTTGAACTACAACCTTCAAGTTTCTACGACACACCATATGATAGCGCGGCGCGGCCATGCGCCTAGTGCCCGCTGGCCCGTACCGGGCTAACTTTCGCTATTATTATGTCGCTCACCTGAATATATAATAATCGGACTATTTTTAGCTTAAATCTTAAACCTTTCTCAATGTATCCTGAAAGTTTAAAATTGAAATATGCTATTGTTTATTGATAATAAGTGTTTCAAAATGTGTTTCATAAAATTTCGGAGGTTAAGATTTTAAAGTTCCGTTTCAATGACTTTTAATGCAATAAACTTATTGCATTTGTTTATTAACTTTTTTTACACGTGTTTTAAATTGCACTATAGCACCCCTTAATTTTACAAATTCGAGTTATTTTTGGGTCCATATAATTTTTCAATTTAAAAACATACTATGATTTATTCGGTAACTTTTTTGAAGACCGTTGAATGGATAACTAGTAAATGCGAAATTAAATTGTTAATTAACAATTGTATATCTGTAAATATTATTAATTGATCAATCTGATAAAAATAAGATTATTTCAAAGCTATAAGATCTACTTACACAGTAGCTTCGACTCCAATTCTCTAATTTTAAATAAATTAAAAATAAATAACGAAAAAACAGTTTTCCGTGGTTTTCGAGTTTCTACAGTTATTGTTATTAATCAAATTTTATATGGTATTTTCAATACCTAGAAGAAACCTATTTCTGACTTTGACTTCAAGTTTAACCTTTCCAGATAAAATACGAAATATGAAAAAATCGACCATTTTCCACTTATTTGCAATTTATGCAGCTGCTTTACATCCAAAAGCGTTACCACTCCAGCATATCGTTAATAGTATCCCCTATGATGATATTCTTTAAATACTTTCGGAGTAACATGTTTTTTATACTTTTACAGTATTAAGGAGTAACACCCCTGTAATAGCGAAAAAAAGCGTTTTTTGGGTATTTTTTTGAATGGAAAGAAAGGTTATAAAGAAATGATATTTGCATATATATTATTAGTCTAATATTATAGTATATTTAAAAAAAATTGAGTAAATCAAATACAAAATGATTTATAGCCGATCTCTTGAGGCCTCTTGCATCGAAATCGCTCCGCGGTACGCAGTGTACCAATCACACATTTCAATCTGGAACAAAAAAAATCCACTTATTCTTGATGTTAATAGATTTTTGCAAATTTGGCAGTGAATTGAAAATAAATTAAAAATTTTCATAAAAAAAGCACGTTTTTGTTTATAAAAATTGTTTAAATCAATTTTTTTTAAATCTCTTACGTGATTAAATTCTTCGAAATATAATAATTAAGATATGGTTAAAATTTCAAATGGATCGGATGAAAACTGTTCGAGTTATGCTGCGTGCCCGTTGAGAAAAACTCGTTTCGAGAAAAATCAACTTAAAGTTTCAAAATCAGTTTCGGACGTAAAAAAATGAGAAAACCATTTAAAGAATCATTTTTTTTCGGGATGGAACCTTTTGTGCCACATTCTAGAAGGTTCAAAGCATGTTTTAAGCCAATAAAAAAATCAATTTTTTGAAATTTCTACAGTGGTGTTACCCCTTAATGTCTAATTCGACTGGACTACAAGTATAGTTGTTTTGCGTGAAAGGGGTATTCACCAAGCAGTAAAGGCAACAATTAATAAAACTTCTGCTACGTTTGTTGTGTATATACATAATTGAGACACAATGCCAACTATATTAAAGAAAGTAGACTCTACTGCTCGACTTTACATTAATATAATATAAGAATTGTTTTATTTGTCGCCACAAGCTACATTGATGTTTTGCCTTATTTCTTACTTAAGGTGGATTGTATCTACGAAATCGAGTCTATATACGGCCCTGGCCCGTATACGTCATGGCGATCACGCCACCTCGCACGATTCAGACGCTAGCCAAGCAGCGACTCGGCACCAATCAGAAGAGAGAGGTCCCTCGTCAACGTCCGTCCACAACGCCACGGCGCTTAGTTGCGCTCTCTCCTTCGCACCGAGCACTTGCTCTCTACTTTGCTATTTAACGTTATTTTGTCACTTGTACGCATTAATTTACGTTTTTCAAGAAGTGAATTACAATTATTTATTTCAAGTTTTGGAGGTTAAATACTGTGTGACATGGTGCTTTAATTAACACTATTGCGCTTTTCAGTGTGCAGGTCACATAAATTACTTTTTTCTATTTAAGCGCTTCATTTCTGCGGCTCGGACTAAACCCAATAACTGTACAAATGTACAGTCAAACTCACTTGACCTACCTTGACCAACACGTAGTCCGCTTCCGCCACTGCGCACATTCACATTGTTCCGGGGTGCTGCCGATCAGCTTGGCCTTCATGCTCTCACAGTTTCTTCATCGCGTCTCTTCCTCACGTTGCTTTCTCTCGTAGCTCCTATGGTGCGGTGTTCGACCCCGCACCTATCTTCTCTCTTCTACATTTGCGCTTTCTTCGAGCTCTCCCTTTTTCTCCTTCCTTTAGGCGCAATGCAGGCTCATGCCTGTTCTTCTCTGTTTTTCTTTCTCTCTCTTTCTCATTCTCTTGTTACGACTAACAAAGACGTACGTTTAAAATTATTATTAAATTTTCTTAATTGAGTAATGACCTATTCTCTTTTGTCGAACTTAACCAATGACAAAGAAGAAGCGTAAGCACAAAGGTCGACAAAAGGAATGCAGTTTCGAAATACAGGCGCGCACCAGTTAGAAATCGTGTAATGTAAAATCTTATATTATATTAACGAACTTTCTGGACACTTTTATTTTTCCAGTCGCCCAGAACAGTACACCTCTTTTCCTACAGTTAACATCATAGTTAACTTTTCCGGTCCCTTTTCGATCAATTTTACTATAGTTTTTACAATCTTATATCATATATCTTAGCTAACTATACCTCGCTCGGTACATTTTGTTTTAAGTGATATTTATTTTGGATAGGTGTTTAATGGTTATTAAATGAAATCGATGGAAAAATTAAATAAGATAAGATAAGATAAGATTTTAATACTGAGTCGGTCCTGAGCCACCGCACCAAAACGATTCATCTCTTCAATAACTAATTTTTTGACAACCTCCTGTCGAGCATTGCAAGCAATACTGAGCCGCAATGCTCATTTGGTCCAGAACTACTGGACCAGAAGAATTCATCTCTCTGGTGCGATGGCTCGGGACCGACTGAACAACCTGGCTACTCTGTTCGGATATTTATAGCCATTGCCGCGCATGCGCAACAATCGATACAGATTGTCGATCACAGTAGCCTGACTGCTCAGTTGGTCCTGAGCCACCGCACCAGAAGGATTCATCTCTCCAATAACTAATTTTTTGTAAACCTCCTATCGAGCATTGCAAGCAATACTGAGCCGCAATGCTCATTTGGTCCAGAACCACTGGACCAGAAGAATTCATCTCTCTTATTTTTCATATTAACTTATCATATTAAATTCGAATAAAATCATAATGTCAATTATTTTGATATTTCCATCTAACACTGTGCATTGATAAATAACAAAAAATGACTTAACTTTGTACTTATAAAATATACAACTATAAAACCATTTTTTAACTAAATAAAAACTCTCTGAGTTTTACAGGGTTGATACTGACATTTCTGCATAAAAAAATTATACAAAAAGCCCGCATTACAACAATGTAGCTGCTATGATTAAAAACGCTCTTTTCTTGTATGCTTTTAACTGAATAATCTGTTTTTACTTGCTTGATCATTTTTCTTTTATAATTTAAAATATTATCATAATAATACAGCTACCGCTATGGTTAACAGCGCTCTTTTCTAATATATATTTATCTAATTAATTTATCGTTGACTTTTTTGATTTTGATCGTTGTATAAAATATCATAACAATACAGTTGCCGCTATGGTTAACAGCGCTCTTTACTAATATACATATATCTAACTAATTTATCGTTGATTTTTTTATATTGATCGTTGTATAAAATATCATAATAAGACAGCTGCCGCTACGGTTAACAGCTTTTTTTAATTTACTTACAAAAATTGGTAGTGCTTTTGATAAAAATTATCAAAACTTTTTGGTATAAACATTAGTAGCTAGGTTTCTTTTTTTATTTTTCGTTTATTTTTTCTGTATCACTGCAGCTTCACTTAGAACATTTTTTAGAAATTTATTATGTTTTGCTCAAGATAAAGCTACATACAATTGACCATGACTAAATACTGGTAATGGAAGATAAATTCCAACTTTTGTAAATGATTGTCCCTGAGCTTTATTTATCGTCATCGCGTGTGCAAGTCTGCAAGGAAACTGTCTGCTTGTCATGTTGAATGGTATTTCTTGCTCAGATGGTGATAAATTTATTCTTGGTAATGTTACTGTCGAACCTGCTTTACAACCAGTAATTACTTCAGCTACAATAATATTGTCTTTCATTTCTTTTAGAATTAATCTTGTACCATTGCAAAGACCTTCGTTCAAATTTATATTTCTTAATAATATTACAATAGCTCCTTTTTTTAATCGAAGTTTGTGTGGTGGTAATCCGTTAGGTGTCAGTGAGTTTAAAAATTCTGTAGGTAAAATAGCATCCAATTTTTCATTGTCGTAATTTTCTGCTGAATCATAACTATAATATACTCGTTCTGGTTCATTAATTCTTGATAATATATTACTAGCAACGGTCACCTCGCTCGCTGACGCTCGCTCGGTTGTACTTTGCTGGAAACTTAGTTAAACTATTACATTGTAAATAAGTACATTTGAAATATAATATCTTAGTATTTGAAATTCTAATTAGATAAAAGTTGACACTTTTAAATATTGATATTTTTATGTTATAATATTCAAGGGGACAGATATGTTATTAATAGTCGCAAAATGAAAAATTTAACTTAATTTTTTATTCTTTTTTCTTGTAAATTTGAAAAAATAGTAGTATAAACTCAATATTACTTGTGAAATCAAAGAATTGTATTTATGATGTTTAATGTTAGGTATAGTGAATGGACACAATAATATGTCCCAGAATATGTCAGCGGTCTTCTGACGCTTGCTTATTTGTATGTAATCTAATATTTCATCAATTATTTAGTTTTCAAATTTTTTTAAGTTGTCTTTAATTTTGTGTATAAGATTTGTCAGTAAATTGGGTTGTATCATAATAAGACAATTTAAGTGTACAAGATTTGTTAGTAAATTGGGTTATATATTAATAATATAATATTAATAATATATTTTGAAAGTTATGACTCAAAGTATGATCTTTAATACATTTTGTTATAGCCTTATTTGTATTGAAAAATGTATAAAAAAATGTGATTTTATGTTATTACGGTATATTTTTTACTCCACTGAAAAAAATTACTATTGTAATGGAAGAAAATTTCTTTATGATATTAAATATCAGGCATAGTGAATGGACACAATAATATGTGCCAGAACATGTTTGCGGTTTTCCTGACGCTCGCTCTGTTGTACTTAATTAGTTTAGTTATACTATATATACATACTTGGTGGTAAGGTATTTTTAATGAAAAATCAGAAATTTTTACAATAAAAACTATGTCTATTTTTTCATCGCCGGATTTAACAGAGAACCATACCCATATAATATATATATATATATATATATATATATATATATATATATATATATATATATATATATATATATATATATATTTATATTTATATATTTTTATATTGATTTAGAATCACTATCAAAAATTGGGTTTTTTTTTAATCTGTAAATTATATATATTATATATTTTAAAATTGTTTTTATTTTCAACATATATTATATTTTCTATATAAAAAATATAATATATTTTGTCATATAGAAAATATAATATATTTTGAAAATAAAAACAATTTTAAATTATATATAATATATATATATATATATATATATATATATATATATATATATATATATATATATATATATATGAAATTAAACAAGAATAATTAAAGGTAATAAGTGGCAGAAGAAGTAGAAGAATAATATAGTAGACAATGAATGTATTAAAATAAATAATTCACGTACTTTATATAATTTACAGATTAAAAAAAAACTAATTTTTGATAGTGATTTTAAATCATTACAAACATTACATTAAAATAATTCTAAGTAGATTTAGCTGCTTTTAGGAATGCTGTAAATATGTTATTCAAATTTTCTTGAACCTTGTTATTTTTATTAAAATTATGGAAACGATGTCTTCGTCCGCCTTTTGTACCTCTGAAACGCCCTGTAAATAAAAAATACATTCAAGTTATTACACAAAAATTTACTATTATACAAAAATCTACTATGAATTTAAAAAATAAAAATCTTAATATATGTCTAATAGAATTTTAATTGTTGTAAAAGAAGTTATTATTTACAATTGTTTTGTAAAAATATATTTATCTTAAGTTTAATTAAAATTTGATTTTCTTCATAAATCGGCGCATGCATTTATCGTAAATTATAAGAATAACATATTAAATTACCTTTTTGTTTCTGCGAAATAGTTTGATTTTTGAATCGGTTTTTATTATGATTAAATCTATTATCTCTATGATGTTGTTCTTCATAATTATTATTATTAAAAGTCTCCGTACTTTTTTAATGACCTGCAAAATAGAAAATGTATAATCACATTTCCAATTTTTAAATAATATTATAATGTTTATATCAAAATATACTCACGGATGTATTGATTTCTTTTGTGAGCAATATTTTTATTAGTCCGTCTGTTGTTGTTTGTAATATCAAAATTACTTCTGTTATCGACCTGACTAGTGTGAGCAGTACTTGTTTTTTTAAAAACATTGTTCGATTTTTCAGCTGAAATAGAGTTTATATATATATATATATATATATATATATATATATATATATATATAAATGTTATATATATATATATATATATATAAATGTTATATTTATGTATATTCATGTACACATTTAAAAAATCTGATTATTATAGTTTACCTTGAGGAAGTCTTTTTGATACACTATTTTCAGTAGCAGTAGCTTCGGACGTTATTAATTTTCTTATTATGCTTGATGGAGTAGGCGCAATATTACTGTTTGCTAAAAATGAAAAAATTTAATGATTTAATGAATATATAATATTTTAAACTTTTATAATTTATTTTATTGAATATAACAATATAATAATAATAATATTATTATAGTTACTAATAATAATAGGCATTCAATTTAATTGCAAAAATCAACCACATTTTAAGTTATTTCATTTAAATATACTTACATGATAAATCTTTATTGACAATATTACGAAGGTAGCCATTCATTTTCTTCGTAATTTCCAAAATTTGTTTTGAACAGTTGGCGACATCGTTCAAACCTAATTTGAAAACATAAAAGAGAATTAATGAATTTATTACTTATATAAAGTACATAATGAGCATAATGAGACAATTCATATAAATAATTGTGTCTAATTCAATTAACTATTGCACAAAATAACATATCACACTTAACATGAGGTAATCATTGTACTTATAAAGGTTAGAAAATTAATCAAACAGAAATGAATGGTTAAAATTTGTTTAAATGTTCCCAGGGGGAAATTTACTTACTTAGAAATAGCTAATAAAAGCTAATAACTTTTATAATCAATTTATAATATGTGGATTTCGGACTCCAGTGATACTTAATAATAGTTTCTAGCTTTTGTTAACTTTAATTAGCTTTTATTAGCTTTTACATTTTTTACAAATATAAAAAATGCGTGAATTGAAAAAATCGAAAAACTACTAATAACTTTTTAAAATAATTATTTATAGATATTAAATATTTATAATTCTTATGATTAGTTACTAATAGTAATAAATTACTAACCGATTTTCAGTTTTGTACAGTTTTTAACAAAAAAGCAAAAAAGAACATAAATAGAAG
Organism: Gastracanthus pulcherrimus; assembly: GCA_949152435.1. Lineage (NCBI taxonomy): Eukaryota > Metazoa > Arthropoda > Insecta > Hymenoptera > Pteromalidae > Gastracanthus > Gastracanthus pulcherrimus. The sequence continues at coordinate 126,792,935 of OX424573.1, forward strand.
CAGAAAAATAAAAAAAAAGCTTGTGACTTAAAAAGAAGCAGAAAAGGAGCATTTTTGTTATGTTTCTTATGTTCTGCATACAAAAGTCTAATAAAAGCCAATAAAAGTTTAAAAACATTTATAAAATTTCAAAAAAGCTTATAAAAGCTTACAAATATTATTAAATATTATAAACTATTACTAGATTTGAAATTAAACACATTATAAACTGTTATTAAAATCTTATAAAAGCTAATAAGTTTTATTAAGAATTATAGTATATTTTGAAGTTTCATATGCTTCAGATTATTTCTGTCTGGGTTACAATTGAAAAAATTAGATATGTTTATTTAAATAAAATACTTACCCTGGTAGAAATCTTATCGTGGCGCCCACATTCGCTATAACGGCCTTTATAGGCAAACTAGATAGTACCAGACTGTACAAAACTCGATAAATCCACACAGATCTACATAGTTTTCTCTATAATAATATGTATATATAAAATCTGTGAGGTTATATATTATTTATTGAACAGAACTTTTATTGTAAAAATTAATGTTAAAAAAAGTTCAACATGCAAGTTTTTAATTATAATAATAATATCTACAGTTCTATTCATACTATTTACATATAGAAGTAGTCAGAAAGCATATCTAATCTAAAAAATGAAAATTTAGAAATAATGTTCCTTGCATATGAAAAACAGTGATCACAAAATAATGTTCTGATTGATGTAGTTGTTTCTTGAAAAGTAATATGTAAATAATAATAATATCATATGTACAAATATGTACTTTATGACATGCTTTATTTAAAACTAGAATTTTAATTTCAGAACTGCAAATAATTTTGTATTCATACGTGAGTTCTTATAATACATAAAATGCTCATCCGTGACAACATTTTCAAAGACAAACACATTAGTCGAACACATGTAGACGATAATTTCTTTTTATAAGTAACAAATTACTATGTTTTAACTGGCCATAGATGTCAAATGAAAGTGTTTGATTATAAATTAATCACAGTAGGAAATACAAAAACAGAACATGTATATAATAACTCAAATGCATTATTTCTTTTTAAAAATAGAAAATTAATCATTTGATAATAAATGTGTGTGAAAATAGTTTTCCTTACATAACCCATACAGGTTTTGAAACCAAGCCTGTATTTAGGATGGAACATAATCAAATGTAAGGAAACTAATTTTACATAAGCAAAATAAATATATGCAATAATACTTCATATAGTTATTTAGATATTCAGATTATTTTCTTATTTTGATTATTTAATATATACGTATAATATAATATTGTTATTGAGTTCTTAAATACATAAACTCTTTAAATCAAAATAATACATAATAAGCATAATAGATTGTGCTTCTATTTCTGTCTGTTGCGCGTCTGCTGGGTGCACCTGCTCGTGTTTTGGCTCCTGCATTTACACCGCACTCTGCTGCCTCCTGCGCCTGTGAGCCGGTCTGTTGTGGTGCCTGCACAGTGGAACATTCTAACCATAGCTGTGATAATAAATCACAGCTTCCACTGGTCCATCGGCACGGCTTTCAACATCCAAGCAACAACACCCGGCCAGGTGTTTTTTGAGGTTAGGAGAGGTGAACACGGCAGAGTGGCGGGAGCCAAGCACGAAGCATAATCCAGAGGTACCACTTCATTCTGGACACACAGCACGCAGCGCCATACTATCAAGGCGCCATCTGCCGACTCGAACTGCAACTACGTGACCACCGAGGCGACACCTGCTGCATCCATATCACACCATCAGTACCTTCCACGACTCATCTTTGTCGCCACTAACACCATGGTCGACAACTACGCCATCTGCGGGGAGGTTCCTAGGAGCAGCAACTCGCTACGTAAGTGCTGCATATGCGATATTACTTACCATCCGGCGTGCAAGCCTCTTGCAGTGCTTACCCGCGTACAAAGGAACGCACTGCAGCTACAAACTAAAGCGGTAGCGTGCCAGGCATGTATCGACTCGAAGAGATCGATGTTCGAGTCGGCAGTCGCGCGCGCGACGAACGCCAGCAAAAATATGAGTGGGAAAGACAAGGAGCTAGCCGCGTCCACCCCGGCCAATAAAAGGCCTGCAACAGCTGCTCGCACCAATCAGGCGAGCAAGGCCGCGCCCACCAACTCCTCACACTCTCCGTTGCAGGGGCTAGGCCCCGCCCCCACCAGCAGCCTACTCCGGTTGGCCTCACAGTCTCCTGTGACGTCACTAGGCCCGCCCATTTCCAGTACAGGAGCAGAGCACAGTGGGGAATCCCCGAGTGACGTCACGGCCAAGAATGCGGACCGAGCTAATAATACTTCACAGTCCTCCTTCTCCAAAAATAACAGCAGTATTAATGATATAAATGCGTCCGTCATCCGTATGCTAGATAGTACCGCGTTAAAAAAGGGAACAACGATCTCCTGCCTAGTGGAGTACGCGAATTCTACTTCAAGAAACATTGATAATGCACTTGCTAGACATTCCACCTCTATTGAAGGCAGATTGGAGGCAATTGTAAATAAGCTAAATACGTTACCAGCAGTACATACTTTGGCACTTTCAATTGACTCTAAGCTGCAAAAAATTGAGGAAAAACTGTCGAAACAACACTCCCAGCTGGAGGAGATGAAAAAGGAGAAGCAAGTGCTTTATCAAGAAATAGATAACCTAAAAATTAAAAAAAAAAATTACATGATAATAACGTAGAAACGAACACTTTATTGACCAATACAGAGGTAAATTATAGCATGTTAATTGAAAAAATCGATAATCTAGAGCAGACAAATCTCGAGTCACAGACTAAAATTGATAATCTTGTATTAAACACTTTTGAAAACGATTTCCTAAATTTAACAAATAAAATCAATAGAGTTGAACGTGACAACAAGGAAATAATAACAAAAATAGAAAAAATAATAACAAAAGAAGATTTTACCTCTGTATATACTACTACTATTGAGAAAATTGAAAGAAATGTTGAGAACATCCAAAAAGATAACCAACTCATACTAAATAAAATAGAATTCCAAAAAATCGCAGTACTCCCCAGTACACAAAACAATACCGTTTCTCTTATAAGTACAAAAAAATGTAATACTGTTAATAATGCGTCTGCTACGAATAGTACCTTACTTGACAATTATAGTGATATAAGCGAAACAATTGACAATTGTGAAAGCAATAATGACGGGTTTATCCAAATTGTAAATAGTAGAAATAAAATGTCTAGGCGTTTGAATAAGTATAATAACGACAATGCTGACGCTGCAGCATCACCTGCACGAAGCACGCGGGTGCAAACGATTGATGGGGGGACAATGCACAGTAAAAACATTAAAAGCGGTAATACGGAGCTCATTATTTCAAACATTTTCGACGGTGATGTCTCTAAGCGTGTTGACGTTGCACACGCGATACTGTGCCGTGTCCTTCCATCAACACGAAAAATAGATATAATAGGCACACGCCTACTTCGGTCAGAAGAATCGACAGCTGCGGCATTAGCAGATACAAATAGCGAACGTAGACGGTCACCATGGGTTGTTACCCTTTCCAGCAGTGCGTTAGGCGAGAAAATAATGCGAGCCAAAAAGCTTATCACTGGCTTTCATGCTAGAGATGTCGACATTGCAGCTCTTGACCAGGACGCAAGGGATGGGATTATAAATGGGAAAATTTTTATAAATGAATTGTTAACAAAAGAATGTTTTATTAAATATAGAAGTCTCAAGACCCTTGCGATGAGACTTAATTTTAAATATGTTTGGCATAGAGGGGGCCGTTTCCTGGTGAAGAGGCGCGATGGCGATGTCTCTCATGAATTTTCATCTGCGGCTGATTTACAGACAATAGTGGCATCATATGCCATTAATCAACCATCTCAAACTGTAAATACTGAAAAAAAACTGTTGATAATGAAATCGAAATTGATAATAATGTAATTCCGTCAACTGCTGCAAAAAATTGACTATCCGCAGACACTGCTGGGGGGGTTCACTGTAAGGGACTGAGGGCAGGTTTTGTCAATGTTACCTCACTGAAGGGGCACATTGGCACGATTAAACAACACCTTTCAGCTCGTCCTGCCTACCATCTCTTTGGGGTTGCTGAGTCGCACTTTGACCCTGATGGTGGGAGTGATCTCATTCAGATCGATGACTACTCACTACTTAGACTTGATCGCAACAAACTAGGGTGCGGGCTAGTCCTGTACATTCATAACACTTTCAAGGCAAATTTACTATGCAGCTCTCCAACAACACAGGAGGGCAGGCCATTTATACCTGAATATTTAATGTGCAGTGTTCAGCAGGGCAGCCTTCCCCCCGTCTTTGTTGATTTAATATACGGACCACCACACGTACCGTTTTTACAGGGCTGTGACTTAATAGACAAACTAACGATACATACTCAAGACTTTAGTCACAACATTATTATGGGAGATCTGAATGCGAACCTACTCTGAACGACAGCCGATGCAAAATTTGTTAGGCGGTTGGCTGATGATCTTACCCTTCAAATAATTGATCATGGTGCGACTCATCATCTCACGGATTCTCACACGTGGATTGATGTGATCTTGACAGATAATAATGACGTTGTACTGAGCAGGGACAATCGGCCGGCGCCTTTTCCCAGTCATCATAACATCATAGAGGTCGAGATTGGGGTCGAAACTACTGCATCCCCTGTGGTTGAATCTTTCAGCTACAGGGATTTTAAATCGATCCAGCAAGACGACCTCCTGCCTCACCTAGCTGACTGTGATTGGTCGCGGATCGATGGTCCCGCGGCGGGTGTTGACAGTCAATTAGAGTGCCTCAGAGTCAACCTCATGGCTGTGATAGATAAAATTGCACCGTTAAAAGAACCATGGGTTGATGCTGAACTAATACATCTTTACAAAAAACGTGACTCCGTACGAAGACGCTAAGACGCGGACCAATGACGACAGACTGTGACGGGAGTATCAGGGCCTTGCAGCTGAAGCTGAATTACGAACGAAGGAAACAAGGGAAAGATTTTTACAAAATAAAATTTCTGAAGCGATTAATAATAAGAAAGATATCTGGAAAGAGCTCAAGGCTCTGGGCCTTCTGCCAAAGACAAGAGAGGAGCTTCATGGTTTCTCACCGGAAGAGCTCAATGCCCACTTTGCAGGGGTGTCGATCTCCCAAAATGAGGGTGATGAAGAACTTGACAACGTCCTGACCACTGCCAGTGATGACGGTTTTGCTTTTCAAGAAGTCAGCTTCTCGGACGTGGTTCTGGCTGTTGCCCACTTCTCATCACAAGCCAGAGGGGAAGACGACATTCCCCAAAGTATAGTGGCTAAGGCTCTTCCGTTTGTGGGAGATCATATTGTTAAGATCTTTAACTCCTCTCGGTCCAGTGGCATTTTTCCGGGAGCTTGGAAGGGAGCTCAGTTGGTGCCTTTGAAGAAGAAGCCTGTCCCATCTACGGTGTCAGATTTCCGACCAATTGCCCTACTGAGTTTCCTTTCTAAGGTCCTTGAAAAAATCGTACACGACCAAATAACTGACGTCTTACGAGAAAATAATACTTTGGACCCGATGCAGACTGGTTTTCGACAGAATCACAGTACACAGACAGCACTACTGAAACTGACGGAGGACATAAGATCAGGCATTAACAACAACAAAAAACTATTGACTATTTTGTTAATGTTTGATTTTAGCAAAGCATTCGACACCATCTCACACACTAAACTGCTGCGTAAGCTGATGCGCATGGGATTCTCCAGGAGTGTTCTCCTGTGGCTTAAGTCATATATCATGGGGAGACAACAGAAAGTCGTCACAATCACAAACGGGGATTCAGGTTGGCTAACCACCAATCTTGGCGTTCCACAGGGCTCAGTCCTGGGACCCCTGCTTTTCAGCCTGTACATAAACGACTTACAAGACGCACTCGACTTAGATGGTGTCGAACACATACTTTACGCTGACGACTTGCAAACCTACACACAAGTGACCCTGAAAGGTCTTCGTGATGGTATCGGTCGCATGTCGGCTGTAGCACAAGCAGTGTCGAACTGGGCAACGACAGCTGGCCTGCGCCTCAATGTCGGCAAGACAAAGGCGATCATTTTTGGATCTGATCACAACATCAAACTGGTTCAGAACCTTGACTTGCAAGGCATTGAGATACAGACCGGCGTACACGTTCCCTTTGTCGATACAGTCACCAACCTCGGCGTGGTGATGGACGGAGGGTTGACATGGAAGCCGCAACTGAATGCGGTCAGTAGAAAGGTAAATAGGGCTCTGTATAGCTTAAAACATTTCCGTTCAAGCACCACAGAGATACTGAGGAAGCAGCTGGCATGTGCACTGGTACTACCTCACTTAGATTATTGCTCAGTGGTTCTTCTTGATGTGTCAGGGGAGCTCCAGACACGACTACAACGTCTACAGAATGCATGTGTGAGATACATATGTGGTGTTAGGCGGGGTGAGCATATCACCGCCTACAGGAAAAAACTGGACTGGTTAGATTTGAAGGTGAGGAGGGAGTATTTTATGGGGCTGCTGCTTTACAAAGCGGTTGTCATGCGGCAGCCACCATATCTTACTGCCCTCTTTGAAAAAAACCAGGCCAGGACTTCAAGTAGGGGTGGTATGAAAGAGCTCTCGGTTCCGGGGTCGCGCACCGATAAGGGCCTTTTCTCATTCAGAGTTCAAGGTGCGCACCTCTGGAATTCGCTCCCGAGCAGTGTGAGGTGGCTGCCATCTTTTTGTAAATTTAAAACGGCGTTTAGCAGGCACCTTAAGCAATTACATGGTGAAGAGTATGTTCAGAAATAAAAAATGAGTCGAGTATTTATTTAGGCTTTTTATTTATTTGAATTATTTATTTATTTAATTTATTTATTTATTTAAACTTATTTATTTAATTTATTTATTTATTTAAATTTATTTATTTATTTATTTAATTTAATTATTTATCTTGTTTATTTATTTATTCGACGTATTTATTTATTAATTTATTTATTTATTTATTAAATATGTTTAGTGTTAGTTAGGTGTGAATGTATTTATTAGCGTGATTGTTAAAGTGTTATGAATGAGTGTGTTTTAAATTTATACGTGATAGTATACGCAAAGATTTAGCAAAGTATGTGTATGTATTCTTTTATATTTATATGTTATCTCTATTGTATTTATTTTTTATTCTATGTATTATTATTTTTTGACGAAGCGTTTTCTGTGATATTTGACTGTGACTAGTTCATTACATTTAAATTTTATAAACTGACGAACTGATAAAGTGAATTATTATTTTAATAAGAAATATGCAATAAGTGAAAGTCAAGATAACAATTATACTAAATCGACTGATATTTTTAATTATAATTATAACTACATGTACATGAAATTGTAAGATTTTGTCTTCTGATGAATAAAAAGTATATCTATCTATCTATCTATCTATCTTAAAACATAACCTTTAAGTGGTTGTTATTGTCATAATTTTGCTTATCTAGTTTTATCGGGGCAAATAATATAGGAAACTGGAAGGGTCGACCGTTACACGCCTTTGTAGTAACTATCTAGTTTGCCTACATAGATCTACACAGCGCGAGATTATTCTACATAGATCTATAAAGTGGACGGGATAAATTTCTACCAGGGTACTTAAGCCATTAAATGTAGTTATACCCATAGCCAAATTTTCTACCTTATCACACAATTCATTAAATTCTGACATATTAATTAGTAGTGCAACAAGTTAACAAGATGTAAAAATTATTTCAATGAAAGAAAAGAAGATACAAAATTAAAGTAGCAATACAGAACAGAAAAAGTAAAGGAATGCAGAAGATTCGGAAACAATGTACTGTATCAAGTATAACATGCGTAAAGGTAATAGGAAGAGAGGAAAGAAAGGCAGAGGGAGGTAAGACAGATAGATAGATAGATAGATAGATAGATATACTTTTCGTTCGTCAAAAGACAAAATCTTACAATTTCATGTACATGTAGTTATAATTAAAATATCAGTCGATTTAATATATTTGTTATCTTAACTTTCACTTATTGCATTTCTTATTAATATAATAATTCGCTTTATCAGTTCGTCAGTTTATAAAATTTAAATGTAATGAACTAGTCACAGTCAGATATCACAGAAACATGCTTCGTCAAAAAATAATACATAGAATAAAAAAAATAAATACAATAGAGATAACATATAAAAATAAAAGAATACATACACATACTTTCCTAAATTTTTGCGTATACTATCACGTCAAAATTTAAAACACACTCATTCATGACACTTTAACAATCCCGCTAATAAATACATTCACACCTAACACTAAACATATTTACTAAATAAATGAATTAATAAATAAATAAGTCGAATAAATAAATAAACCAGATAATAATTAAATTAAATAAATAAATAAATAAATTTAAATAAATAAATAAATTAAATAAATAAATAAATAAATTTAAATAAATGAATAAATTAAATAAATAAATAAATAAATTTAAATAAATTTAAATAAATAAATAAATTGAATAAATAAATAAATAAATAAATTAAATAAATAAATAAATAAATAAATAAATAAATAAATAAATAAATAAATAAATAAATTTAAATAAATAAATTAAATAAATAAATAAATAAATAAATAAATAAATAAATAAATAAATAAATAAATAAATAAATAAATAAATAAATTTAAATAAATAAATAAATAAATAAATAAATAAATAAATAAATAAATAAATAAATAAATAAATAAATAAATAAATAAATAAATAAATAAATAAATAAATAAATAAATAAATAAATAAATAAATAAATAAATAAATAAATAAATAAATAAATAAATAAATAAATAAATAAATAAATAAATAAATAAATAAATAAATAAATAAATAAATAAATAAATAAATAAATAAATAAATAAATAAATAAATAAATAAATAAATAAATAAATAAATAAATAAATAAATAAATAAATAAATAAATAAATAAATAAATAAATAAATAAATAAATAAATAAATAAATAAATAAATAAATAAATAAATAAATAAATAAATAAATAAATAAATAAATAAATAAATAAATAAATAAATAAATAAATAAATAAATTTAAATAAATAAATTAATTAAATAAATAAATAAATAAATTTAAATAAATAATTAAATTAAATAAATAAATGATTCAAATAAATAAACAGCTTAAATAAATATCCGAGTCACCATTGCTTAAGGTGCCTGCTAAACGCCGTTTTAAATTTACAAAAAGATGGCAGGCACCTCACACTGCTCGGGAGCGAATTCCAGAGGTGCGCACCTTGAACTCTAAATGAGAAAAGGCCCTTATCGGTGCGCGACCCTGGAACCGAGAGCTCTTTCATACCACCACTACTTGAAGTCCTGGCCTAGTTTTTTTCAAAGAGGGCAGTAAGATATGGTGGCTGCCGCATGACAACCGCTTTGTAAAGCAGCAGCCCCATAAAATACTCCCTCCTCACCTTCAAATCTAACCAGTCCAGTTTTTTCCTGTAGGCGGTGATATGCTCACCCCGCCTAACACCACATATGTATCTCACACATGCATTCTGTAGACGTTGTAGTCATGTCTGGAGCTCCCCTGACATGTCCTGAAGAACCACTGAGCAATAGTCTAAGTGAGGTACTACCGCTGCATATGTCAGCTGCTTCCTCAGTATCTCTGTGGTGCTTGAACGGAAAAGTTTTAAGCTATAAAGAGATCTATTTACTTTTCTACTGACCGCATTCAGTTGTGGCTTCCATGTCAACCTTCCGTCCATCACCACGCCGAGGTTGGTGACTGTATCGACAAAGGGAACGTGTACGCCGGTCTGTATCTCAATGCCTTGCAAGTCAAGGTTCTGAACCTGTTTGATGTTGTGATCAGATCCAAAAATGATTGACGTTGCCCAGTTCGACACTGCGCGTGCTACAGCCGACATGCGACTGATACCAACACGAAAACCCTTCAGGGTCACTTGTGTGTAGGTTTGCAAGTCGTCAGCGTAAAGTATGTGTTCAACACCATCTAAGTCGAGTGCGTCTTGTAAGTCGTTTATGTACAGGCTGAAAAGCAGGGGTCCCAGGACTGAGCCCTGTGGAACCCCAAGATTGGTGGTTAGCCAACCTGAATCCCCATTTGTGATTGTGACGACTTTCTGTCGTCTCCCCATAATATATCACTTAAGCCACAGAAGAACACTCCTGGAGAATCCCATGCGCATCAGCTTACGCAGCAGTTTAGTGTGTGAGATGGTGTCGAATGCTTTGCTAAAATCAAACATTAACAAAATAGTCAATAGTTTTTTGTTGTTGTTAATGCCTGATCTTATGTCTTCCGTCAGTTTCAGTAGTGCTGTCTGTGTACTGTGTTTCTGTCGAAAACTAGTCTGCATCGGGTCCAAGGTATTATTTTCTCGTAAAAAGTCAGTTATTTGGTCGTGTACTATTTTTTCAAGGACCTTAGAGAGGAAACTCAGTAGGGCAATTGGTCGGAAATCTGACACCGTAGATGGGGCAGGCTTCTTCTTCAAAGGCACCAACTGAGCTCCCTTCCAAGTTCCCGGAAAAATGCCACTAGACAGAGAGGAGTTAAAGATCTTAACAATATGATCTCCCACAAACGGAAGAGCCTTAGCCACTATACTTTGGGGAATGCCGTCTTCCCCTCTGGCTTGTGATGAGAAGTGGGCAACAGCCAGAACCACGTCCGAGAAGCTGACTTCTCGGAAAACAAAACCGTCATCACTGGCAGTGGTCAGGACGTTGTCGCTGTCAAGTTCTTCATCACCCTCATTTTGGGAGATCGACACCCCTGCAAAGTGGGCATTGAGCTCTTCCGGTGAGAAACCATGAAGCTCCTCTCTTGTCTTTGGCAGAAGGCCCAGAGCCTTGAGCTCTTTCCAGATATCTTTCTTATTGTCAATCGTTTCAGAAATTTTATTTTGTAAAAATCTTTCCCTTGTTTCCTTTTTTCGTAATTCAGCTTCAGCTGCAAGGCCCTGATACTCCCGCCACAGTCTGTCGTCATTGGTCCGCGTCTTAGCGTCTTCGTACGGAGTCACGTTTTTTGTAAAGATGTATTAGTTCAGCATCAACCCATGGTGGATTGGTTTTCTTTTTCGGCATGAATTCTTTTAACGGTGCAATTTTATCTATCACAGCCATGAGGTTGACTCTGAGGCACTCTAATTGACTGTCAACACCCGCCGCGGGACCATCGATCCGCGACCAATCACAGTCAGCTAGGTGAGGCAGGAGGTCGTCTTGCTGGATCGATTTAAAATCCCTGTAGCTGAAAGCTTCAACCACAGGGGATGCAGTAGTTTCGACCCCAATCTCGACCTCTATGATGTTATGATGACTGGGAAAAGGCGCCGGCCGATTGTCCCTGCTCAGTACAACGTCATTATTATCTGTCAAGATCACATCAATCCACGTGTGAGAATCCGTGAGATGATGAGTCGCACGATGATCAATTATTTGAAGGGTAAGATCATCAGCCAACCGCCTAACAAATTTTGCATCGGCTGTCGTTCAGAGTAGGTTCGCATTCAGATCTCCCATAATAATTTTGTGACTAAAGTCTTGAGTATGTATCGTTAGTTTGTCTATTAAGTCACAGCCCTGTAAAAACGGTACGTGTGGTGGTCCGTATATTAAATCAACAAAGACGGGGGGAAGGCTGCCCTGCTGAACACTGCACATTAAATATTCAGGTATAAATGGCCTGCCCTCCTGTGTTGTTGGAGAGCTGCATAGTAAATTTGCCTTGAAAGTGTTATGAATGTACAGGACTAGCCCGCACCCTAGTTTGTTGCGATCAAGTCTAAGTAGTGAGTAGTCATCGATCTGAATGAGATCACTCCCACCATCAGGGTCAAAGTGCGACTCAGCAACCCCAAAGAGATGGTAGGCAGGACGAGCTGAAAGGTGTTGTTTAATCGTGCCAATGTGCCCCTTCAGTGAGGTAACATTGACAAAACCTGCCCTCAGTCCCTTACAGTGAACCCCCCCAGCAGTGTCTGCGGATAGTCAATTTTTTGCAGCAGTTGACGGAATTACATTATTATCAATTTCGATTTCATTATCAACAGTTTTTTTTCAGTATTTACAGTTTGAGATGGTTGATTGATGGCATATGATGCCACTATTGTCTGTAAATCAGCCGCAGATGAAAATTCATGAGAGACATCGCCATCGCGCCTCTTCACCAGGAAACGGCCCCCTCTATGCCAAACATATTTAAAATTAAGTCTCATCGCAAGGGTCTTGAGACTTCTATATTTAATAAAACATTCTTTTGTTAACAATTCATTTATAAAAATTTTCCCATTTATAATCCCATCCCTTGTGTCCTGGTCAAGAGCTGCAATGTCGACATCTCTAGCATGAAAGCCAGTGATAAGCTTTTTGGCTCGCATTATTTTCTCGCCTAACGCACTGCTGAAAAGGGTAACAACCCATGGTGACCTTCTACGTTCGCTATTTGTATCTGCTAATGCAGCAGCTGTCGATTCTTCTGACCGAAGCAGGCGTGTGCCTATTACGAGGGTAGTTCAATAAGTCTTTAGAATGACCAACAGATGGCGCGCGAATCGCTCCAAATCATCTGTTTTCAGTCAGCACCACTCCCGACTAGATATATGGTGCAGTCACAGTCCACATCTTCTGAGTTTACGTGTTTTTATAACCAATTGAAAAAAAAAAATTGCTTGTTAAGGAAAATGGAAAAAAACGAGTTCAGAGCGGTAATTAAACATTTTCTATTAAAGGGTTTAACTCCATATGAGATAAAAAATGAATTGGACTCAGTTCATGGCACATTTGCCCCTGCCTTAGCAACGGTTTATAACTGGGTAAATGAATTTAAGCGTGGTCGTACATCAATAAGTGACGAACCACGTTCAGGAAGGCCCGTAGAAGCAACTACTCCCGAAATCATCAATAAAATCCACGATATGGTGTTGAAGGATAGAAGATTAAAAGTGCGTGAGTTAGCTGAGGCCACAAGGATATCTATAGGTGCAGTTGTTTCAATTCTACATGAAAAATTAGGCATGAAAAAGCTATCGGCAAGATGGGTGCCGCGTTTGCTCTCAGCTGAGAATAAACGCAATAGAGTGGTCGCCTCTGAGGCTCTTTTGGCGCGCATAAGTCGGAATCCTGAGGAATTTTTTCGTCGATTTGTGACTGTGGATGAAACATGGATACACCACTACACTCCTGAGACAAAGGAACAATCCAAACAGTGGATTTCCACAGGCGAACCAGCTCCAAAGAAGGCAAAGACCGTAAAGTCAGCTGGTAAGGTTATGGCTACAGTTTTTTGGAATGCACGTGGAATTATACTTATTGACTACTTGGAAAAGGGTAAAACAATTACTGGTGAGTATTATGCATCATTATTAGAGCAGCTGAAAGAAGAAATTAAAAAAAAAACGACCGCATTTGGCGAGAAAAAAAATTCTCTTTCATCACGACAACGCCCGAGTTCACACATGCTTCGTTTCAATGGCTAAAATTGAAGAACTAAAATTCGAATTGGTCGAACACCCACCGTATTTACCAGATTTATCCCCCAGTGACTTTTTCTTATTTCCAAACTTGAAAAAATGGCTCGGTGGACAGAGATTTACGGACAACGAAGACGTCATTGCCTCTGTAAGTGCTTATTTTGAGGAAATTCCGAAAACGCACTTTTCTGAAGGATTAAAAAAACTTAAAAAGCGATTGACCAAGTGTATAGAGCTCCAAGGAGATTATGTTGAAAAATAAAAAAAAATTTACCCAAAAAAAATTGTTTTTATACTTTATTCTAAAGACTTATTGAACTACCCTCGTATATCAATTTTTCGTGTTGATGGAAGGACACGGCACAGTATCGCGTGTGCGACGTCAACACGCTTAGAGACATCACCGTCGAAAATGTTTGAAATAATGAGCTCCGTATTACCGCTTTTAATGTTTTTACTGTGCATTGTCCCCCCATCAATCGTTTGCACCCGCGTGCTTCGTGCAGGTGATGCTGCAGCATCAGCATTGTCGATATTGTACTTATTCAAACGCCTAGACATTTTATTTCTACTATTTACAATTTGGATAAACCCGTCATTATTGCTTTCACAATTGTCAATTGTGTCGCTTATATCACTATAATTGTCGAGTAAGGTACTATTTGTAGCAGACGCATTATTAACATTATTACATTTTTTTGTACTTATAAGAGAAACGGTATTGTTTTGTGTACTGGGGAGTACTGCGATTTTTTGGAATTCAATTTTATTTAATATGAGTTGGTTATCTTTTTGGATGTTCTCAACATTTCTTTCAATTTTCTCGATAGTAGTAGTATATACAGAGGTAAAATCTTCTTTTGTTATTATTTTTTCTATTTTTGTTATTATTTCCTTGTTGTTACGTTCAACTCTATTGATTTTATTTGTTAAATTTAGGAAATCGTTTTCAAAAGTGTTTAATACAAGATTATCAATTTTAGTCTGTGACTCGAGATTTGTCTGCTCTAGATTATCGATTTTTTCAATTAACATGTTATAATTTACCTCTGTATTGGTCAACAAAATGTTCGTTTCTGCGTTATTATCATGTAATTTTTTATTTTTAATTTTTAGGTCATCTATTTCTTGACAAAGCACTTGCTTCTCCTTTTTCATCTCCTCCAGCTGGGAGTGTTGTTTCGACAGTTTTTCCTCAATTTTTTTCAGCTTAGATTCAATTGGAAGTGCCAAAGTATGTACTGCTGGTAACGTATTTAGCCTATTTACAATTGCCTCCAATCTGCCTTCAATAGAGGTGCAATGTCTAGCAAGTGCATTGTCAATGTTTCTTGAAGTAGAATTCGCGTACTCCACCAGGCAGGAGACCGTTGTTCCCTTTTTAACGCGGTGCTACCTAGCATACGGATGACGGACGCATTTATGTCATTAATACTGCTGTTATTTTTGGAGAAAGAGGACTGCGAAGTATTCTTAGCTCGGTCCGCACTCTTGGCCGTGACGTCACTCGGGGATTCCCCGCTGTGCTCTGCTCCCGTGCTGGAAATGGGCGGGTCTAGTGACGTAACAGGAGACTGTGCGGCCAACCGGAGTAGGCTGCTGGTGGGGTGGGGCCTAGCCCCTGCGACGGAGAGAGTGAGGAGTTGGTGGGCGCGGCCTTGCTCGCCTGATTGGTGCGAGCAGCTGTTGCAGGCCTTTTATTGGCCGGAGAGGACGCGGCTAGCTCCTTTTCTTTCCCACTTATATTGTTGCTGGCGTTCGTCGCGCGCGCGACTGCCGACTCGAACATCGACCTCTTCGAGTCGATGCATGCCTGGCACGCTACCGCTTTATTTTGTAGCTGCAGTGCATTTCTTTGTACGCGGGTAAGCGCTGCAAGAGGCTTGCACGCCGGATGGTATGCGATATTGCATATGCAGCACTTACGTAGCGAGTTGCTGCTCCTAGGAACCTCCCCGCAGATGGCGCAGTTGTCGACCATGGTGTTAGTGGCGACAAAGATGAGTCGTGGAAGGTAATGATGGTGTGTCTAGGATGCAGCAGGTGTCGCCTCGGTAGTCACGTAGTTGCAGTTCGAGTCGGCAGATGGCGCCTTGATAGTATGGCGCTGCGTGCTGTGTGTCCAGAATGAAGTGGTACCTCTGGATTATTTATGCTTCGTGCTTGGCTCCCGCCACTCTGCCGTATTCACCTCACTTAACCTCAAAACACAGAGAGAGAGAGAGAGAGAGAGAGAGAGAATGAGAGAGAGAGAGAGAGAGAGAGAGAGAGAGAGAGAAAGAGAGAGAGAGAGAGAGAGAGAGATTCATATGTACACAAATACTACGATATTCAATAGGCCAAAATATCTTTCCGTAGTTCTCAGTATAATGGAATGCAAACAGTAGTCATCTATCTTTTCAGTGACAAGGTCTATATTGACTGCTAAGAAAAGACATCTAAAATTCATTGTAATATTACGAATTTATTTTGTTTGTGTAATTAAAGGCGAAAACGTGTGACGCGTGAGTGTTTAATTTGTAGACCCGCGCAACCACGTGAGTTAAATTCTTTAAAAAATGAAATTACAACATTATAATATTGATGTTGTTTTTATTTTATGTATATATATATTTACTTAAAATCCCTCCAAATTATATATATATATATATATATATATATATATATATATATATATATTTTTTCCACTTTCGTTATAGAAAAGTAATTATGAATGGAAACAGTTCTGATTCAAGTGAAAAATCTTTAAAAACCGAGATCCAAAGACCCACAATCGAGGAAGTGATTCCTTCAAAAAGATGTAAAAAATTTTGTGCTGAGTTTGTTGGAGTAAGAGACTTTCGAAATCTTGTAAATGCGTAAGTTTATATAAAAATATCGTAATCGTTATTCTACAAAAAATAATTATTGTACTTGGAATGAAATTTATACGCAAATGTATAAAAACGTATATTTGTGGGATTGCATGTATTTGATTTATATATTTGTTTACGTATACATGTTTTTATTATGTTTTATTTACATTAACATATGTGATAGTAGTTACATTTGTCAATTCTCTTCAATCATCTCTAAATTAATTATCATTTCAGTTATATGTTCACAGAATAAGTCTCAAAGCTCGTGTATTAACATTGAACCTTTGCGAGTTTATAACACAGGGAAGTGTTTTTCCCTGACTCTACTAGATGCCTCGGAGGAGATTAGATGCACCGTCTTTGACGAAGTCGTAGATTTATTTTATAATAAGATTATTGTAAGTTATTTATTTTATTAAGTTAGTGCTATATATTTTTTTAAATATTGTTTAATATATATCATAATGATTGTACAAATAATATTTTATTTTATTAAAATATATTATTTTCTTTTACAGATAAGCAAGGTTTTCGCGTTCAAAAAAGTGAACTTTACACTTGCCAATAAAAAATATAACAAAAGCAAAAATCCATTTGAAATAATTTTATCAGAAAATTCGGTTGTTACCGATGCGGATTGCAAAGAAGTACCCAAAATAAAATACCATATTCTAGATTATAATGTGGTACAATGTTCGGCAAAGGATACTGTTGTTGGTATGTCAATAAAACAAATTTGTTATATATTTTTAGAAAATTTACTTTTAAATTTATTATTTCATTTAATTTTAGACGTATTTGGTAAAATTACATCTATTAACGACATACAGGCCGTGCAAACCCAAGTTAATTTGTACAAGAGGGAAGTAATAATATTAGACATAATGAAAAGCACTGTAAGTATATAAAATAAAATACATAATAAAATATTTTGTATACTGATAGGTCAATTATTATATTTTATAATGTAAAATAATTCTTATTTTATTTTTTTTTAGCTTACCTTAGTATTCTGGAATCAGAAGGCTAAAGTGATGACATATAAAATAGGTGATATAATAGCTGTCAAAAATGGCAAAGTGTATGAATTTAACAACAACAAATTCATTTCTATAGGCAATACATCTATTATAAAAATCAACAGTTATGATATTCCCGAGGTTGAAAAGTAAGATTATTCTCATTATTACATTTTATTATTTAATATTAAAATTATTTACTTAAATTACTATAAATAAATAATTTTTTCAGCTTAAAAAGTGTCCAAGATGAACACGAAGAATCATGAATGCAGATTTAAATAAATGAAACATATATGTATTATAATTTAGAATAATTATGTAAATAAATTTATTATTATAAAAAATGAGTATTTTTATGAATATTTGGAAGGTGAGAGTGAGAGAGAGAGAGAGAGAGAGAAAGCGACAGAGAGAGAGAGAGTGAGTGAGAGAGACAGAGAGAGACAGAGAGAGAGAGAGTCAGAGAGAGAGAGAGAGAGTGAGTCAGAGTGTGTGACGTGTATTTCACGTCCCAATAATATTAAATACGGGCAGTCAATCGCGACCCAGTCGCCCGTCACCAGAGCCGAGCATTTCTCACATTCAATGAGTATTGTTATTAATGGGGTATTGTTATTATTTGTTGAGGGAATGAGGATAAGGAGTCGCGACCGAGGAAGGCCGCAGACCGGCACACACACGCACACACCCATACCAGCGACACCAGCGGATCGCCGCAGCGACGACTGCTTGGAGCGAGCAACGGCGACGAGCATACCCATACAGGCACAGCACCAACATCACTGCACACTGTACGCGCGACTCTCTCTCTCTCGATTGCTCTTTCTTCCTCGCCTCTCGAGGATGATGAGCCGCTGTCCGCGCACACATATACACACACGCGCGCGCGACCGCCCTCTCTCCCGATGCACGCAGACGCGGGAGGAGAGAGGATTCACAGCGGCAGCGGCGGCTTCCTCGAGGCACACCAACTCGGCTGTAGCCAAGAGAGAGAGAGAGAGAGAGATACCGACTCGGCTGTCGGCAGAGGGGAGAGCTAGCAGCCGCCGCGCCGCGAGCCGCATGAAGCTGCCGGCCTCTCCTAGCGTAGGCCGACGCGCGCACGTCGCCGCTGCCAACTGTGTTGGTCCGGCAGCGATAAAACCGAAAGCGCCCGATATAGATATACACGCCGGGTTGCCGCGCGTGTATATCTAGCAATTCATAATTGCCCGCGCTGCGTAAGCAGGGCGGTATTAGCGAGGCGAGCCAATGAGGAGTAGCGACTCAAATCACCGCGGACTTGGCCTTGATTTTTGCATCTAGGGAAAATCAAGGCCAATCACCGTAAAGGAAAGGGCGGAAGCAACCGGAGTTTGAGCTGAAGTTGCGCGAGAAGAAAAGCCAAAATTTTGGGAGAGATTTCCGCCCTCTCCGGTTTTGAGGATTGACTGCCCGGCCTTCAGCGACGATAGACGTAGCGAAAGTTTTGCCTGCCGTTCGAGCATTTAGACCGCGTGGAGAGACGTCGACCGTCCGCCCGTCGGCGACGTAGAGATAATCACGGAGAGCTAGAGATTGGGCTAACATTAACCGGCGACCTTGTGACCTGCGAGGAAGGACATCGCGAGACGCGCCCGACTAGCGACGGTGAGTGGACTGTAATTGTCGAGCTTCCCTCGGCACTTGCAAGTGATTTATATTAACAATTGTAGTACATTGCCGCCATGTGCTAGGGGTTCTTAGGAGAATCGTGGTGAGTTTGGTCGTCGCGAGGGACGCGTGATAAGGCTAGCGTAGCCATGTTTGTATAGCGATAAATTAGATATAAGAGTAATTGTAAATTTGCGACCGATAGTATTACCCGACGATAAGAAATAAAGCTTGAGTATATTTAAAGTGAAATTTGTGAGTGCTTATTATAAAGTTATGAATTCCTGATTTTTCCTCTTCACGGAACTTCCTCTGGGAAAGGGCTCGTGCCGAGTTAGCCGCGCTTTACCTGGCGCCCATTATGTTAGAAAATTTGGTAAAGTGTCGAGACAATGATAAGCCATAGTAACCCCCCACATTACAAATGTAGTGGTCTCGGATTCCAACAAGAATGCCATGTTACAAATGACGTACCAACGGGGGCTTAGTGACTCAGGAAAAAACAGGAAAAATAGCAAAATAAATTAATTAAGAAAGTTCGGGAAATATCAGAAAATTTTTTTTTACACAGTGTCGAGCCAGCGAAAGTGCAGCGACTAAAACGTTTTTTTTTTGTGTCGTATGAAAATTTAAGTGAAGTGGAAAAATTAATTTTTGTGTGTTTAAGGAATTTATAAGTAGGACTTAGAAAATTTTTCACTTGAGCTATTGGGTTATAAATGGGACTTTAAAAATTGGTTTCACTTGAGCTATTGGGTTATAAATTGGACTTAGAAAATTTTCACTTGGGGTAATCGACTAATAAAGTTTTCGATTTCGAGAATTTTCCGGAAAATTTTTTGGATAATTTTGAGAATTTTCCGAAGTTATTTTTTGAAAAGTTTTCGATTTTGAGAATTTTCCGGAAAATTTTTTTGGATATTTTTGAGAATTTTCCGAAATTATTTTTTGAAAATTTTTCGATTTTGAGAATTTTCCGGAAAAATTTTTTGGATTTTTTTTGAGAATTTTCCGAAATTATTTTTTGAAAATTTTTCGATTTCGGGAATTTTCCGGAAAATTTTTTTGGATTTTTTTTTTGAGAATTTTCCGAAATTATTTTTTGAAAATTTTTCGATTTTGAGAATTTTCCGGAAAGATTTTTTGGATTTTTTGAGAATTTTCCGAAATTATTTTTTGGAAATTTTTCGATTTTGAGAATTTTCCGGAAGAGTTTTTGGATATTTTTGAGAATTTTCCGAAATTATTTTTTGAGAATTTTTCGATTTTGAGAATTTTCCGGGAAAGTCTTTGGAAGTTTTTGAGAATTTTCCGAAGTTATTTTTGGAAGATTTTTCGATTTTGAGAATTTTCCGAAAAATTTTTTTTGGGGGTTTTTGAGAATTTCCCGAAGTGATTTTTTGAGAATTTTTCGATTTTGGGAATTTTCCGGAAGATTTTTTTGGAGATTTTTGTGAATTTTCCGAAGTTATTTTTTTTTGAGAGTTTTGATTTTCGGAATTTTTCGAAAAATTTTTTTGTTTATGTGAGGAATGTTCTAAAGGAAGGAAGAGTTTTTTTGAGATTTTGAGAATTTTCGAAGATATTTTTTTTTTGAAGGGTTTTGTTGGAAAATTTTTTTTTGGATTTGAGAGTTTTTTTTGATATTCTTGAAAATTTTTCGAAAATTTCTGAGCGATTTATTTAGGGCTTTCACAGGTTGGGTGTGTAGTGAAGAAAATTTTCGTGTCAATTGAGACCTTTCGTAGGATTCTTTGAGTATTGAAAATTTTCGGTTATTGAAGGAAGCTTGTAGCGATATATAAAGAAAATAGCGAATTACCAGTGTAAGCGGAAGGCTGCGGCGACGCACTGAGAATAATAGCGATAAATAGAGAAGGTGGGGAAAATAGGAGACAAATTCAGAAAATCTTTGTTGGAGATTTGGTGAAATTTGAGTAATGAGCTAGAGTGATAGATAAATTAATTTGGTGTAATTTTCTGAATTCTGTCCTATTTTTCAAGTCTTCTCAACGACTTAAAGTAGTAGAGTAGGAGTCACACCACCGTATAGGGAAAATTCATTTGGCGAACACCTCCACAAAATATTATTGCTGTGCTACTACCCCCAAATCGATTAGTAAGAACGATTTATAATTAGTTAAGAGTAAAATATTTGTAACAACTACTGGAAATTGGGTATAAAAATACAACAACTAAAGTTATTGTATTTATAGTATAACTACTGTGTCAAAGGAAAAATTGATTATTACATATATTTATATTTATTTAATTGTATTGGAAATTATTTACTGAAAATTGATTGCGACCAAGAAGAAACCTCAGATTATTACTTCAGATATAAACAAGAAAAGAAGACCAAGAACTACTGAAAACTGAATAGCGACTTTATTAGATTCGCGTCAGGGTATTTCAGCAGCTACTCAAGAGCTAGGCAAACAAATTTCGAGTAGGCATTTTCAGCTAAAGGAACCGATAAAGAAGACTTCAAGAAAAGAAGCTATTTTCTTTGTTTATCTCCTTTTGTCCCTTTAGCAAAAGTACATACGGTAATCTCCAGAGTAACATACATATATAAATATACATATTATTATTATAAATCATTATAAAAATTGAAAATTAGTGACACAGTAGTTAGGCAGGAAAATTGTCCCGTAAAAGAGTTAAGACTGATTCCTTTATTTGCGACCTCTCCATTCACGTGCACCAGGTATTGCAAGTTAAATCCCCGTCTTTGAAAAGATTCCAAAGACTTGGGCGGGCCCTCCCAACATAGCGAATACTGCAGTAACTGTAGAGTGTAACTAGCGACCAAACCGCTGCTTTTGCTTTCGTCCCTTAGTGTACGAGTAGAGTACAAAATGAACACAAGACAAGCAGCAAAGAAGGATCCGCGCATACGCCAGCGAATGGCAGTATCAAGTAGAATAAATGGGATGGACCCGAGCGAACTTATAATAATTCTAGATCAGATGGGACTTAGCATATCTGGGACAACAGCCCAACTTAGAGACAGACTCTTGCGGGCAAGTATTAGGTCAGTGGAACCAGAGGCAGCAGTAAATTGGGATACAGTATGGGACGAAAGACCATGGGATCAAGTACCAGCAACATCGGCGGCCATAATGCGAGAGGAATCTTTTGAACAAATACCTCAGAAGAAGAAAAGAGGTAGGAAGCCTAAGAGAAGGACCAAAGAAGTAGAGTTGCAAAGCACGGAAACGGAGTATAGCCAAGAAGAGGGACAGGCAATCACGGAGCAGATTCAAGAAGTCACAACACAACAACAAACGACCGATGTACCAGTAGTTACGCTAGAAACGATAAGCAAAGCGACCACCACTATTACTACGACGACACCAGTTCGTACACGGGGACCAACGGATAGCTTCGCGATGCAGATGGTGTCTGCAAACACACGACCAAGAGTGCAAACAGGGTTTCCACCGCAACTCTTGGCGATGAGCAGTCATACACAGCTGGCATATACTCCGGGACTAATGAAGATGATACCAACCGGCTACCAGTGGAGGCTACCAGAGCCACTTTTCCATTATACAGGAAATCATCCATCACCGGATTCCAGTACGGGAACTCCCGCGGTACCCATGACCCAGAGACCAATACAATTGATTACATCAGCGTCAACGGCTTCGGAACCAACGTTACCTTCGATGCCAACCACCGCAGCGCCGTCGGTCACACGACCTCCTGCAATGGCACAAGCAACGAACGTCGGGGCCGATCCGGGGACTAGTCAGAGGGGGCAACCCCTAGCAAGAAGTGACAATCCGACAGGAACATCACAAAGCCAAACGCCACTGCAGAGGATAAACCCGAACGACAGTATTCAATATATTGGACAAGTAAAACATAGAGACCCCATAACCAGTAACCCAAGAAATGGAAACTCAACAGATAGTAGCGACGTAAGCAACAAAGAAGAAGATAAGAATCGAGAAGAAGAGGCCATTCAACGAGGGGCAGGACCATACGAACGGCTACTGCAGGAGTTTGAACATCTGAAAATGGCACAACATAGACCAATTCTCCTCCGAGAACCGGTATACGCGCCACAACCTCCAGTAGTCCCACCTCCGGTAGCACACCCACAGGATTACGTAGACACTCCGAGACCACCGAGGGGATCTCAAGAGAGAAGAGAGCGACCCAGAAATCACGAAGTGGCAGAGATTCGGAGGCCTAAGGTGAACACCGTTCGTAGGCCAACAGACCAGCAAACCGAAGCATCAAAACAGAGAAGAGGAGAACGAAAGCGACTGTCATCGAGTAGCTCGGAAAGTAGCGTACTAGACCGAAGATTAGTGAAGAAGAGAGATAGCCGTAAAGTGAAAAACCGTAGACATAGGAGTTCGAGTAATAGTACCACAAGTAGCGACGGTAATACAACGTCATCAGATTCAGATAGCGACCACAATAAAAGAAGTACAAAACACAGGAGAGGCCACAAACGGAACCAGTCGATATCGACTAGCGATTCGGAATATGAAGATAAAAACATGAAACAAAAAAATAGGAAAAGTCATTCGAATGCAGATATAGCGGGGAAGAATGTTAAAATATTGCAGAGCTGGAACCTAAAGTTCAATGGGGAAGATAAGGAGCCAGAGGAAATTTTGGACCGGCTGCAGGATTGCAAAGCAAGCCTAGCCATGAGCGATAGGGAGCTGTTGAATGCTTTACCATCGATCTTTTCGAAAAATGCTAGCAGATGGTATCGATCGAAGCGACCAGACTTAAAATCATGGAAAGACTTTAAAAAAGCATTCAGAAGGCAGTATTTGGGTCACAGAGATGAAGAAGACACGATGACGGACTTACGGAACCGATCGATGGCAAAAGGAGAAAAGATTGCCAATTATATATCCTGCGTAGAATACATTGTCGACCACTTTAAGCGACCCCCATCCAGGAAAACAATAGTAAAACAGGCCTACAAGGGCTTGAGGAAAGACTATCGACACTTCATGGCGGGGAAAGAAATCAAGACGCTCAAGGATATAGAGAAACTAGGAAGAATTTGGGAAAAGGAGAAAGAACTAGATGACCGGTTTGAAGAGCCTCCACCAAAGGAGAAGATGAGCATACCAGGTGCAGCATACTCTGGGACACCCTCAGTCCGTAAGGTAGCGGCAGCCTACGAGAAATCGAACCCAGAAAGCGACACTAGCGACAGCACATCAGCGACAACCAAACCGGCGAGAAAGAGGAATTGGAATAGAAAAGCGAAGAAAAAACAAAAACAAATAAATGCGGTAGCCGCTGCCAAGGAGAATCAAAGGCCTGAGGCCAACGTACAAGCGACCCCAGTACAGCCAGCCTCACACAACGCGACCGCAACGATGACGCACAGCACACCGCTAAATCCACTGCGACCGAGTTTTGTGCCCGCTTGGCAATGGTCTCCTCCCCAGAATGTTAACTCGTTTCAGGGTAGAGGTGGTCAGGCCCAAGGATTCACCGGCCAAGGCACCTATAATATGAGAGGAAATAGAGACCAAAATGGGCCTTCTGCCCAAAATATACCAGTATATGGTGCATGCTATACATGCCAGACGGTAGGGCACCGAGCAAGAGAATGTCCACAAAGGACATGCTACTTGTGTAGGGCTATGGGACACTATGCAAGCGAATGTCCCAATAGACAGCCGGCATGGCGGTCTTCTCCAAATAATCAGGCCATGGGAAACGGGATGCAGGGGAGGCAGAAGAGTCCCATACCTCCTCAGCAACCGCAAACGGGACGCAACTGGCAACAATAAAGGGAAGCCAGCATAGCGCCCAACCGGCCATACAGGAGAAGAGAATAGCGACCCCAGAGAACGCGAGAATTAGCAGCGACCAAGAGAGAAGTGGATCGATGAGAGTCGAGGCAGAGGAAAGTATTAAGTCCACATTGTCAGATGGGGAGACCCACCCAGTATGGAGCAATACTTCAAACAGCGGAGGATTAAATGGGACCTCACCAATAGCGACCACAAAACCATTAATTAAAGAGAGTAGTGAGAGCAACAAAATTCGAGAAGAAAGAGAAAAAGCAGAGAGTAGAAAGAGTAGAGAGAGCAACAAAATTCGAGAAGAGAGAGAAATAGTAGAGAATAGAGAGAGTCGTGAGAGCAAAAGGGTGACCGAAAGAGTGACAACCTTACCGATCCTCGAAGGGTCCGACGTAACGGCGCTCAATCCAACAGCTGACGAGCAGAAGGATTTCGAGCACCTAGCCCTCGTACGAGAGGCGGTCGACCTTCTGGAAGGGTCACAGGTGTCCACTCCCTCGTTGGGGGGCCCCTCCACCTTTGTTACAGACCTAGATGTTGGGGTGCCCACATCTAGTCTAGGGGGGGAGAGCAGCGTACTACGTACGCCAGAGGCCGACCAACTTGAGGTTCCGGAACCAGGCGAAGTCGAAGTCGCAGGTATGAGCGCAGAGAACCGCATCTTCACGAAGGTAATACTAGGTGGTAGACCGTACAGAGCCCTAATTGATGGAGGAGCCACGGTCTCCCTAGTAGGACCAGAGATAGCGGCTAAGTTCAAGGACCGATTGCGACCAGCGAACTCTGTTATAAGAAGTGTGTTAGGTGGAACAAAGAAAGTATTGGGGTATCTGGACATCAACATGGAATTGGATGGCAGATCCAGGAAGCTCACGGTAAGAGCCGTAGATCCTTGCGACCACGACATTTTACTTGGACAGGACTTTACCAACCCATGGGACGTTGATGTAAGATACGGCAGACGGATGTGGAGGACTAACGAGGGCCCGTGGAAGCAATCTTGGGACGACGAGGAAATCGAAGCGACCCCAGCATACGCCGAATGCGCCGGAATTACCGAGGCAGACGACGAGCAGCGGAAAGCCATAGAAGACCTAGTGACCAAGATATTACCTCCGCCATCGGAAAATTTAGGAACGACCACACTGACCGAACATCACATAGATGTACTCTCCGCAGCCGCCATCAAACATCGGCCAAGGAGAATGTCACCCAAACTTCTGCAAGTAGTACACGAAGAGATAGAGAAGATGTTTAGGAGTGGAGTAATAGAGCGATCGGCAAGTGAATGGAGTAGCGCCCCGGTAATCATCAAGAAGCCAGACGGGAGCTATAGATTTTGTATAGATTATCGCGACCTCAACAAAGTGACCCGAAAGGATGCATATCCTATCAGGAGCATGGATTCCATATTGGACAAATTGCGTAAAGCCAAATATTTGACCAAAATTGACCTCAAGCAAGCCTATTTTCAAGTACCGATGGAGCAAAGCAGCAAGAAATTTACAGCATTTGCAGTGCCGGGGTCAGGGCTTTGGCAATTTGTAAAAATGCCCTTCGGACTAACGAATGCGCCCATGACCTTCCAACGCCTGATCGATGCTTTGTTTGGCGTCCAGTATGAACCATATGTGTTTGGATACTTGGACGACATAATTATAGCGACCGAGACCTTTGAGGAACATCTCCAATGGTTGGAGCTGGTCCTCAAGAAGCTGGTCGAAGCAGGATTGGTAGTAAATCGGAAAAAGTGCGAATTCTGCTGCTCGAGAGTGACGTACTTAGGCTTCTTGCTTGATAAAGATGGATTGCGACCAGATCCAGAAAAGGTATCGCCAGTGACAGAATATCCAGCGCCGAAGACCGTGAAGCAGCTGAGACGATTTCTGGGTATGGTAGGATGGTACTCGCGATTCATTGAGAACGACTCGGAGATGAAAATTCCGTTAGTGAAGTTACTAAGAAAGGGGCAAGAGTGGAAATGGGATAGCGACCAACAAGAGGCCTTTGAAGGTCTAAAGAAGGCGCTAACGGTGGCTCCGGTCCTGGCAAGACCAGATTTTGGCAAAACCTTCACGGTCCAGAGTGATGCAAGCGGAGTGGCGATTGGGGCGGTTTTGACACAGGAAGGGGATGATGGAGAGCACCCCATCGTATATGTGAGTAGAGTACTCACGGCGGCTGAACGAAATTATACCACGTCCGAAAGAGAATGCCTGGCGTTATTATGGGCCATTAAGAAGCTGCGACCATACCTTGAAGGGTACGAATTCAAGGCCATCACCGACCATAGCGCCCTCCAATGGCTTCGTAATCTGAAGGACCCTACTGGACGACTAGCCCGTTGGGCACTTGAAATGCAGCAGTGGGACTTCGAAGTAATCCATCGGAAGGGCACTCTGCTGAAAGTGCCTGATGCGTTGTCCAGGATGTATGAAGATGGAGGGGAAATAGCTGGATTTGAAGAGATACAGGACAAGCGATACGTAACGAGGATGGAAGAAGTACAAAGACACCCACACCGATTCCCAGATTGGCGAATTGAAGATGGCATGTTGTACAAATTTCGTAGCGACCCCCTATTAGACCCAGTGACATCTCGAGAAGAAGGATGGAGACTGGTCGTCCCAGTAGAGTACCGTGAGAGAGTGATGACGGAGAGCCACTCCATCACCTCCGCGGGACACCTGGGACTTGAGAAGACCTATGACCGAGTGGCCCGCGAGTACTACTGGCAAGGCATGTACTACGACGTGCGCCACTTCGTCCAGGCTTGTCTCGAATGCCAGAAGCACAAGTCCTCTCAGACGGGACCCCTAGGGCTACTAGGAAAAAGAATTGTAGAGCGACCATGGGCCGTAGTGGCAGCAGATCTTATGGAATTTCCACCAAGTAAGAGCCAATTCAAATACTTGGTGGTATTCCAAGATCTCTTCACGCGGTGGATCGAGCTGAAGCCGCTGAGGAAGGCGGATGGCAAGTCGGTGGCTCGCGCCCTAGAGGAGCTCATCTTGTTTCGGTGGGAGACGCCGAACTACGTACTCACAGATAACGGGAAAGAGTTCATCAATAAGCACCTGACCGCCACGCTGAAGGAGTATGGAGTGACCCATGTGACCACGCCACCGTACCATCCGCAAGCCAATCCAGTGGAGAGAAGCAATCGAACCCTAAAGACCATGATAGCGACCTTCGTAAAACAAGACCATCGGAATTGGGATGCCCATCTTCATGAGTTTAGGCATGCAGTCAACACTGCCATGCAAGCGA
The DNA here is from genome assembly GCA_949152435.1 of Gastracanthus pulcherrimus. NCBI lineage: Eukaryota > Metazoa > Arthropoda > Insecta > Hymenoptera > Pteromalidae > Gastracanthus > Gastracanthus pulcherrimus. The sequence continues at coordinate 126,821,075 of OX424573.1, forward strand.
CCACCAAGGTATCACCAGCCTTTTTGAATTATGGACGACACCCAAGGCCGGTGAAGAGTTTACGAAGAGAAGTAGAGCCAAAGCGACCAATTATTAGTAGCGACCCTGAAGATTGGTTAGAGAGAGTAAGAAGACTGGATGCCCTACGCGACCTAGTAATCAGGCATATCGATTCTGCAAAGGAGCGACAAGCTAAATACTACAATCGTGGCAGGAAGGAGGCGACATTCCAGGTAGGAGACTTAGTAATGAGGGCAAACCACCACTTGTCAAACAAAGACAAGCGTTTTTCGGCTAAGTTAGCTGGCCGGTTTGACGGGCCGTTTGCCATCAAAGAAGTTAAGTCTCCGCTGGTATACGTGCTAAATATGGGTGAGGATAAAAGAATACCCGAGGTGCACGTGAGCGAATTGAAAAGATATATTCCCCCAAGGGGGAGAGCCCCATAGTAGCGACCTCCTCTTTACAAGCGACCTTGAAGTGGTTATTTATCGAAGCGACCCATAGAAGGAGGGCAACCTGACGATCTAGCGACCACCATGCTAATAGCGACCATCCGAGACCCTACGCATCGGCGACCAAAAAGGGGCATAACCTGAGAACTACTAGCGACCGAAATCTGGAGTGACGGAGGCATACCCATGCCCAGTAAGTTGTTAAAAGGCTTGTTATTTATTTATTTATTTGGAATTTTTTTTTTATTTTTATAATTTCCCCTATGGTTGCGCGATCCATGAGCGCGGTTGCTCTGTGGTCGGATTGGGAGTAGTAAGGTGGAGGTTCTAATACATTTTTTTTGTTTTCAGTGATTAGTTTAAGTGTATAGATGTATATATATATATTGTTTTTTTTTGCAAAAGCTCTGGTGCCGAGGGTTGTTCGGGAATCGCGTTGATGGGATACAATGGCCCAATTAGAGTCTCGTTGATTATTGGAATAACCAGTCCACTCCTGGCGGTGTGTCCCGTTTAGGGGGGGAGAGTTTGTGACGTGTATTTCACGTCCCAATAATATTAAATACGGGCAGTCAATCGCGACCCAGTCGCCCGTCACCAGAGCCGAGCATTTCTCACATTCAATGAGTATTGTTATTAATGGGGTATTGTTATTATTTGTTGAGGGAATGAGGATAAGGAGTCGCGACCGAGGAAGGCCGCAGACCGGCACACACACGCACACACCCATACCAGCGACACCAGCGGATCGCCGCAGCGACGACTGCTTGGAGCGAGCAACGGCGACGAGCATACCCATACAGGCACAGCACCAACATCACTGCACACTGTACGCGCGACTCTCTCTCTCTCGATTGCTCTTTCTTCCTCGCCTCTCGAGGATGATGAGCCGCTGTCCGCGCACACATATACACACACGCGCGCGCGACCGCCCTCTCTCCCGATGCACGCAGACGCGGGAGGAGAGAGGATTCACAGCGGCAGCGGCGGCTTCCTCGAGGCACACCAACTCGGCTGTAGCCAAGAGAGAGAGAGAGAGAGAGATACCGACTCGGCTGTCGGCAGAGGGGAGAGCTAGCAGCCGCCGCGCCGCGAGCCGCATGAAGCTGCCGGCCTCTCCTAGCGTAGGCCGACGCGCGCACGTCGCCGCTGCCAACTGTGTTGGTCCGGCAGCGATAAAACCGAAAGCGCCCGATATAGATATACACGCCGGGTTGCCGCGCGTGTATATCTAGCAATTCATAATTGCCCGCGCTGCGTAAGCAGGGCGGTATTAGCGAGGCGAGCCAATGAGGAGTAGCGACTCAAATCACCGCGGACTTGGCCTTGATTTTTGCATCTAGGGAAAATCAAGGCCAATCACCGTAAAGGAAAGGGCGGAAGCAACCGGAGTTTGAGCTGAAGTTGCGCGAGAAGAAAAGCCAAAATTTTGGGAGAGATTTCCGCCCTCTCCGGTTTTGAGGATTGACTGCCCGGCCTTCAGCGACGATAGACGTAGCGAAAGTTTTGCCTGCCGTTCGAGCATTTAGACCGCGTGGAGAGACGTCGACCGTCCGCCCGTCGGCGACGTAGAGATAATCACGGAGAGCTAGAGATTGGGCTAACATTAACCGGCGACCTTGTGACCTGCGAGGAAGGACATCGCGAGACGCGCCCGACTAGCGACGGTGAGTGGACTGTAATTGTCGAGCTTCCCTCGGCACTTGCAAGTGATTTATATTAACAATTGTAGTACATTGCCGCCATGTGCTAGGGGTTCTTAGGAGAATCGTGGTGAGTTTGGTCGTCGCGAGGGACGCGTGATAAGGCTAGCGTAGCCATGTTTGTATAGCGATAAATTAGATATAAGAGTAATTGTAAATTTGCGACCGATAGTATTACCCGACGATAAGAAATAAAGCTTGAGTATATTTAAAGTGAAATTTGTGAGTGCTTATTATAAAGTTATGAATTCCTGATTTTTCCTCTTCACGGAACTTCCTCTGGGAAAGGGCTCGTGCCGAGTTAGCCGCGCTTTACCTGGCGCCCATTATGTTAGAAAATTTGGTAAAGTGTCGAGACAATGATAAGCCATAGTAACCCCCCACATTACAAATGTAGTGGTCTCGGATTCCAACAAGAATGCCATGTTACAAGTGAGAGTGTGAGATAGGGAGAGAGAGAGAGAGAGAGAGATAGAGAGAGAGAGTGAGAGTGAGAGAGAGTGAGAGAGTCAGACTGAGAGAGAGAGAGAGTGAGAGAGAGTGAGTGAGAGAGAGAGAGAAAGAGAGTCAGAGAGAGAGAGTCAGAGTGAGAGTGAGAGAGAGAGTGAGAGAGAGCGAGAAAGCGAGAGTGAGTGAGAGAGACAGATTGAGAGTGAGGGAGAGAGTGAGAGAGAGAGAAAGCCAGAGTGAGTGAGAGAGACAGAGAGATAGAGAGAGTCAGAGTGAGAGTGAGAGAGTGAGAGTGAGAGTGAGAGAGTGAGAGTGAGAGTGAGAGAGAGAGAGTAAGCGAGAGAGAGAGAGTCAGAGTGAGAGTGAGAGAGAGAGTGAGAGTGAGAGAGAGAGTGAGAGTGAGAGAGACAGAGAGAAAGAGAGTGAGAGTAAGAGAGAGAGAGAGTCAGACTGAGAGTAAGAGAGAGAGAGAGAGTCAGAGTCAGAGTGAGCGAGAGAGAGAGAAAGCGAGAGAGAGAGAGAGAGTGAGTGAGAGAGACAGAGAGAGACAGAGAGAGAGTCAGAGAGAGAGAGAGAGAGTGAGTCAGAGTGAGAGTGTGAGAGAGGGAGAGAGATAGAGAGAGAGTGAGAGAGAGAGTGAGTGAGAGAGAGAAAGAGAGTCAGAGAGAGAGTGAGAGAGAGAGTCAGAGAAAGCGAGAGTGAGTGAGAGAGACAGAGAGAGAGTCAGAGTGAGAGTGAGAGAGAGAGAGTGAGAGAGAGTGAGAGCGAGAGAGTAAGCGAGAGAGAGAGAGTCAGAGAGAGAGAGAGAGAGTGAGAGAGAGTGAGAGAGAGAAAGAGAGAGAGAGTGAGAGAGACAGAGAGTCAGACTGAGAGTAAGAGAGAGAGAGAGTCAGAGTCAGCGTGAGCGAGAGAGAGAGAGAATGAGAGTGAGAGAGAGAGAGAGTCAGAGAGAGAGAGAGAGAGAGATGGAATTTTGTTATATATTGGAATATAAGATTTTTGAAGATTTTTGCTATGCAATTTTATTATATTTTTTTAAAATATGTTAATTTATCTTACATTACTATATTAATTTTGTATTAAAAATTATGAGTGATTACATTTTTCGAAATATTCATCCAAATCATCTTTAACTGAAAGGAAAATATAAAATTATTCAAATTATAAAAATATACAAACAAAAAAACAATTTTTTTGAAAATATATTACCATTTAAAAAATGCCAAGCTGCTGCTCTTATTCCTACGTGTAATTTATCATTTATTTTTTAAATAAGGCTGGCTATGTCTGAAACATAAGATACAAATGTTAAATAGCAATTTAAAATAAAGTTATATTATTATTGTATTTAGAGATATTTTAATTAAATGATAGAAATCATTACCTTTAGAGAATTTGCTCATTTTTATAGTTTTTTTTAAACTATCTTTCCTTTCTTAACTCCCCTCAATTTGCAGATCACTAAAAAAAATTATATATTTGAATTATATATGTACATATAAATATATTTAAATTGTTAAAAAAATTTAAATTATCTTACTTTTATATACAAATTTAGCCATATCTATAGTTTACTTCGTGTTACGAAAGAATACACAGTAGATTTTATACACCATAAACGTATGCCTATTACATGATACGGTTATATATGTAGATTTTTCAATAATGCAGGTTTTCATCAAATGAATTTGAAGAATTCGGTTTCTAGTAGAAAATCCTTAATTTCAAATAAAGGTACTGTTTTCAGTATATTAGTTTCTCACATGAGGGCGCTTATAAGGGTACGAATCATCTAGCGTGTATTATTCTATTAGGCCGTATTAGAACATATTTACACATTTCACAAATTATCTAATAAAATACTTGCATTTTTTGATAAAATTTGCCATCAAAAATAACTTTCATTAAAGTATGTTTATTGTTGAGAATTTAGAATGGCTGTTAGTAGTGAATAGGCATATAGTACTTATTCGCTGTAAGTCTTTATGAAAACAGAAAAGCACTATGCACTTTATTATCGAAAATCAAATTTTTAAATAAAAAAAAAAATTATTTAAATCAAGCTTTGTGCTCCGGTTGCTGATATTCCTTGTAACAAAACCTGTGTAGATAGCTCTTCCTTCGCGCGTGTTTTTCGTAGTGTTCTTATAGCTGCCGCGCACGTATAATTAAACATGCTACTCTTTAGTATTTTCGAATTTTCATGTGAGGGCGATTATAAGGATTAATTTTATAATGAGGATTTGCGATCATAGTTCTCTGATAAGACATGGTCATAAATTGAATGTTCGATTGTAATACAGAGCACGTGTTTATTTACATGAACATTTATTTTTGGAGTATATGCATAAAATTTGATTGAATTATCACAAATATATATAGATTCTTCAAGACTACGTTCTAATAAATTTTTTTTAGTATAATAAAAAACTTTTTGATTTATTTCTTGTGTTAATGAAGGTGAAAAACAAGTGAACTCGTAAGTGTTATTATTGTAATCAAGTAATACGTGTGTACGCAAGTGTAAGAGAAAAATGTCATTAAAATTATGTGTTTTAATTTTTTATGTTTGTAGAAAGGAAGAGAGAGAGAGAGAGAGTGAGAGAGAGAGAGAGAGAGAGAGAGAAAGAGAGAGTGAGAGAGAGAGTCAGAGTGAGAGTGAGAGAGAGAGAGAGAGAGAGTCAGAGTGAGAGAGAGAGAGAGAGAGAGAGTCAGAGTGAGAGTCAGAGAGAGAGAGTCAGAGTCAGAGTGATAGAGAGAGAGAGAGAGAGAGAGTCAGAGTCAGAGTGATAGAGAGAGATAGAGAGAGAGAGATAGAGAGAGAGAGAGAGAGAGAGATAGTATGGTATATTATAAAAAATGACAATGAATAAACTCAAATACGTACATAGTAGCATATTACAAAGACAAAATTAATATATTTTTTAACTTTAGCTTGATACAATAGCATACATTTTTTATAAATAATAATTTTTCATATGTTTGTACTATGATGCTTATGTTTCTAATTAATTTTTTATTAACCGTAGTTCAACATTAAAATTGTAATATAATCTATAACGATAACATTTTAAAATATAACTGTAATTTGATAAGTTGTTTAAATAAGTTAGTTCTTGAGGTAGAATGGACTTAGAATGGAAATAGCTAATAACAGCTAATAACTTTTATAATCAATTTATAATTTGTTAATTTTGGACTCTAGTGATAGTTTCGACTAATAATAGTTTTTGCTTTTATTAACTTTAATTAGCTTTTATTTGATTTTACATTTAAAAAAAAAACCGTGACCTTAAAAAAAAATTAACAACTGATAATAACTTTTTAAAATTATTACTTATAGAGATTTATGGAGAACTTTTTAAATTATTTTTTATGATTAGTTACTAATGGTAATTAATTACTAATTGCTTACATATAAAAGTCTAATAAAAATTAATAAAAGCTTATAAACATGTATGAAATTTGAAAATAGTTACTGATATCTTATTAAAATTCATAAATATCATAAACATCATTAGAGTCTGAATTTCACACTATATAAATTGTTTATAAAAACTAATAATATCTAATAAGATTTATGGAATATTATTTTTTATTTATAAAGTTTATACGCATGGAATTTTTTCCACCTGTTTTCAATTATTTTGTTCAATATTTAATTTTAGATTTTATATTTCACAGTATTGTTTCTTTTTTTCAGATTAAAAAAAAAATTATAATTTTAAAAAGTTAAGTATAAAAATAGAATTACAATTCGTCTTGTCACTATATATAGATTTAATACAATGGGATTAACTGAAGAACAAAAATTAATTGTAAAAGGGTTTGGATTATATAGTGGTGATGCTTCCATGTTAAATGATATGCACATTCATGAATTTAATGAAATTCTCAAGTATTGTTCTTCCTTTGATATGCAGTCGTCGCTGTTATATCAAAAACCCTAAAATATCAATGCGATCCCAATCAGTAGTGAATACGTTCAATTATTGTTTTCTGGAAATTCCGAAAGTGGTCATTGGATTTGTTTGTATTATAATAATAATTTAATACACATTTATGATAGTTTGAATAGAACATACTTACAAGATGAACATAAAGTTTATATTAATCGATTATTCCCCAATAATCCAAATTTAAAAATAACTTTCGAAAAAGTACAATCACAAACTAATAGCTATGATTGTGGTATATTCTCAATAGCATTTGCTGTTTCACTTGTTTTTAATATATGCCCATGTAGTTTATATTTCGATATTTCTCAAATGCGATCACATTTATTGAAAATATATGAATCACGCAGTATAATGATGTTTCCGACTATACAAAATTCAACTTATGAAAATATAAATTTTGACTGTTCAATGATCCCAGAACGGAGAACTATTAATCACAAGGTCGCTTATATTGAAAAAAAATTGAATTTTAATCTTGAGGTAATTTATATGATAGAAAAAAATATCCATACCCAAATTGTTTCTGAAACACAAAAAATAATGAATTTTTACAATAGGACTTGTACTAATTCTAGTATTCTAATGGAAGTCGATGATGAAATAGCGAGCGGAAGTACATTACATGATACTAACGTAATTATAGATTTAGAAAATTTTCATTTAGATGAATAATCTTTATTGAATGAAAATGAAAATCTAACAAATAAAAAAAAAGATAAGAATATCATTGATAAAAACAAAGCTGAAATAGAGACAAAATTAAAAAAATAGAAACGGATATTAGAAAAAATGAAAAATGTGAATAGTGAACAATTAATAAAAAGACGCGCTCAAGAAGCTTTACGTAAAAGAGAGGCTTATTGGAAAAATACAAGTGAACAATATAATAAACTGGAAGAAAAAAAGGTAAAAAGAAAAAGACAAAAAAATGAAAAATTGCAACGATTGAATAGCAATGAATTAAAAAAAGAACGTGAAAAAGAAGCATTACGTAAGAAAGAATCGTATTATAAAAATAAAAATAGTGATGACTGTAAATCAGCAGAAAAAAATTTAAAAAGAAGAAAACAGAAAAAAGTAAATTTGCAACGATTGGATAGCAATGAATTAAAAAAAGTACGTGAAGAAGAAGCATTATGTAAGAAAGAATCGTATTATAAAAATAAAAATATTGATGAATGTAAATCGTCAGAAAAAAATTCAAAAAGAAGAAAACAAAAAAAAGAAAATTTGCAACGTTTGGATAGCAATGAATTAAAAAAAGTACGTGAAGAAGAAGCATTACGTAAGAAAGAATCGTATTATAAAAATAAAAATAGTGATGACTGTAAATTGGCAGAAAAAAATTTAAAAAGAAAAAAACAAAAAATAGAAAAATTGCAACGCATAAATAGTGATGAATTAAAAAAACAACGTGAAAAAGAAGCAATACGTAAAATAGAATCCTACCAAAAAAGCAAAAATAGTGATGACTATAAAACAGTAGAAATAAATTTAAAAAGAAAAAAACAAAAAATGTAATAGGAATTGTAGAACCAATCGTCTTAATAAAAAAATTGAAAATCGATGAGAATAAAACGTATTATAATGTATATGATTATAATGTATCTGATGAATTAAATGATACAACAAATAAGAAAACTGAAGAAATGTTAAAGAAACGTATCTTAAAAAAGAATGAACAGAATATAAATCAATATATACAATCAATAAGTAAATCAAAAATTATTGGTCGTATAGCAAATGTACAATTTGATGAAAAATTAATTAATGAAAACAATTTGAGGTCCATGAATGCAATTTGTAAATATTGTAATGCTAAACATTTCGTTTTTGAATATACAAAAAGTAAAGACTTTAATAATCGTTGTCATAACGGTAAAGTAGAATTGCCGGAAAATCCTGTTTACCCAAGTTTATTAGAAGAATTGGCAACAGGACAATCAGAAGATAGTATACATTTTCGTAAAAATATAAGATTATACAATAATGCTTTAGCTTTTGCAAGTTTTGGAGCTAATTTCCAAAAATTGACTAGTAAAGGACCACAAGTTATGAGAATTTGTGGTCAAATATATCACAATGTTAATGCCTTGCATCCTAATGAAAATGAAGCACGTAAATTTGGACAATTATATGTTCTTGATAATGAATTAGCTACAGCTCTACGAAAAAGTTATAAAAATAATTTTGGTACAAAATTATAACTATTAAGTCAATTAGATAACTTATTAAGAAGTATAAACTCTTACGCTAAAGCTTATAAAATTATGCACGAGGTAGAAACAGAAGAATTAGAAAGATGCGCAAAAAGTGGTTGCACACCGAGAACAGTAGTCATGTCCATAAAACGAAATGATAAATTGGATAAAAATAGATATAATGAAGCTACTTCTAATGAAGTTGCAATGGTATTTGTAGGAAAAGATGGTTTACCTCCTGCAGAACGTGACATTGTTATATATTCAAAACATGAAATTCCAATTAGCATATCTTTGATAAGTAAACACACTGACCCTATGACATATCCACTCATATATCCAAATGGTGGATACAGTTGGATGCCTTATATGAAATGTAAAAATAGTAATAATAATATTTCAAATTTGCAATTTTATAATTATTGATTTTCTGTGAGAAATAGATTTAATCCATATCTTAATTTGGGGAATATTTCACAACAGGCAATAATCGATGCATTTGTAAAAGTTGAAAGCTCAAGGTTATATTTTATTAGAAAAAATCAAAATGTATTAAGAAGTGATTGTTATAAAGGCGTTATGGATTATTTACATTAAAAAAAGGAATCTGAAAATATAAAAATCGGAAAATTATTTATTTTACCATCAAATTTTACTGGAAGTCCACGATGTTTAAAACAAAATTATATTGATTCAATGACTATTGTAAATCGTTATGGAAAGCCTGACTTATTTATAACAATGACGTGCAATCCAAACTGGAAGGAAATAACTGAAAATTTAGAAAAATATGAAACTGCAATTGATAGGCCAGACATTGTTGTTAAAGTGTTTCAACAAAAAGTAAAAGAATTCAAAGAATTAGTAGTTAATAAAGGAGTTTTAGGAAAAAGTATTGCCTATACTTATGTTATTGAGTTCCAAAAACGAGGACTTCCTCATATGCATATGTTATTATTTTTAGATAAAAATGATAAAATTAATACTCCTGAAAAAGTTGATGAACTAATAAGTGCGGAAATTCCAAATCAAAATATTTATCCACAGTTATTCAATATTGTAAAACAATTTATGATCCACGGTCCTTGCGGAGAACAAAATATGTATTCTCCTTGTATGAATAAAGACACAAAAAAGTGTACTAAAAACTTTCCGAAAAATTATGTTAACAAAACAACTTTAATAAATCAGGATATCCATTTTATATGCGAAGAACTGATGGCAAAACTATCACTTATAAAGGTAGAAATTGTACTAAAATTGCTGATAATCGATTTGTTGTACCAAATAATCCCTATTTACTGTTAAAATTAAATTCTTATATTAACGTAGAAGTATGTTCAACTGTGCAATGTATCAAATATTTGTTTAAATATTGCTATAAAGGACATGACTGTGCATTTATTTAAATCAAAGATGCAGGTATTAAATTCGGTACGAATCCTGACAGCACAGATCAAAATGAAAATATCGATATCAGCGCATACGAATATGACGAAATAAAACAATATATTAATACAAGATATTTATGTCCACCAGAAGCTATTCATAGATTATTAGAATATATTTTACATTGTATTTCACATGTTATAATATGATTAGTTATTCATGATGAAGATGAGCAAGAAGTATATTTCGAAGAAGGAAAAGAAGAAGAAATAAGAGGTAAAAATGTAGAAACTACGTTAACAGCATATTTTAAATTAAATCAAATAGATTCCGAAGCACATAATTATTTATATTCAGATATACCAATGCATTATGTATTTGATAATAAATTAAAAACATGGAATAAGAGAAAAAAAATTTTCAAACCCGTATTAAGTAGAATGTATTTAGTAAATCCAAAAAATCGTCAAAGGTATTTCATTAGATTATTACTTTTACATGTCAGAGGATCAACTTCATTTCAAGATTTACGTACTGTTAATGGTATAATATATTCTACATTTTATGAGGCTGTTATAGCCAGACATTTAGTCAATGATGATGATGAGTGGGATAGATGTTTAGAAGAAGCAACCAAAATACAGTTTCCTATAGCACTTTGTGAATTATTTGCCTTTATTTGTATTTTTCATAATCTCATTAACGCAAGAAATCTATATGAAAAATACAAACATTTTTTTTATCATCCTAAATATGAAAAAGATGTAGGTGAAAATCTAGCTTTAAATTTAATTGATAAAAATCTACAAATAAATGGATACACTTTAGAAGATTTTCAATTACCAAGTATAGCAACATACATAGAAGAATATGAAGATGCAGGTATAGTCTCCAGCGACAAAATTAATGAATTGAACCTTAAGGTTGGTACATTAAAATATAGACAAAAAAATATTTATAATGCTGTTTTAGAAAGTATAAAACATAAGAAAAAAAATCTTATTTTTATTGATGGACCAGGAGGAAGTGGGAAAAGTTACTTACTTAACGTTTTAATAGATTATTTAAAATTATCAAATATACCATTTTTATGCGTTGCTTGGACTGGGATTGCAGCAAATTTATTAAACAATGGAAAAACAGTACATACGACATTCAAATTACCACTTAATATAACAGAAAGTACCACATGTAACATAAAATCTAACTCAATCGATGGTAAAAAAATCAAAGAAGTTCAAATTATAATGTGGGATGAAATATCAATGACATCAAAATTTGCTTTTGAAGCAGTTAATCGTCTCATTCAAGATATATGTAATAATAAAGAAACTAGCCTAAACCGCTCGCTTCGCTCGCGATCTACATATATAGTTAACATGATATTTTATTATTGAGTGAATTATAAAATAATGAAATATCTTACTAATATATTATATACTAAATACACTAACAATAAGATGATAACCATGTTATCCAAAAAGTTGATATAAGTCGATAAAATAAATTATTGATATAAATAGTGCCAATCTTAATTGCATTCTTTACATTATTATTTATTAAAAAGTACGATATAGTTCGGTAAAGATCTATATAAGTGGATAATAATTGATAAATCTTTAAAATTAACGTTGAAATGGATAAATTTTAAAATAATTTGATTATTATTTCCAATATTAATGTGTTATACAACATTTTATTAACACATAGTGACCAGTATCGACGTATATTCTATTTAATAAAGTTTAATATATTTTATAATATAATTTAATATGTTTTTTTTTAAATAATGATAATAAATTAATTTTAAATTGGATTTAATTGGACATTTTTAGTAAGAAATATACTATAACATTTTATTTTTGTTTGGGGTGCGTAGTTGCATGGGTCGCGGAATTATTATTATTATTATTTTCTTCATTTCTCTTTTTTTCCCTTTTTCCCTCTTTCTCTTCCTTTTCCTTATAAAATAAATTATTGATATAAATAGTGCCAATCTTAATTGCATTCTTTGCATTATGATTTATTAAAAAGTACGATATAGTTCTGTAAAGATCTATATAAGTTGATATTAATTGACAAATCACCAAAATTAACGTTGAAATAGATAAATTATAAAATAATTTGATTATTGTTTCCAATAGTAATGTGTTGTACAACATTTTATTAACACATATTGACCTATTACGATGTATATTCTATTTAATAAAGTTTAATATATTTTATAATATAATTTAATATGATTTTTTTTTTTAAATAATAATAATAAATTGATTTTTAGATTGGATTTAATTGGACATTTTTAGTAAGAAATATACTATAACATTTTATTTTTGTTTGGGGTGTGTGGTTGCATGGATCGCGGAATCATTATTATCATTATTTTCTTTATTTCTCTTTTTTTTCTCTGTTTGCCTCTTTCTCTCCCTCTTGTTTATAAAACTAATTGTTGATATAAATAGTGTTAATCTTAATTGGATTCTTTGCATTATGATTTATTAAAAAGTATGATATAGTTCGTTAAAGATTTATAAAAGTCGATATTAATTGATAAATCTCCAAAATTAACATTTAAATTAATAAATTGTAAAATAATTTGATTATTATTTCCAATAGTAATGTGCTATAAAACATTTTGTTAACACATATTGACTTATACCGATGTATATTTTATTTAATAATGTTTAATATATTTTATAACATAATTTAATATGTTTTTATAAAAAAAATAATAATAATAAATCAATTTTTAAATTGGATTTAATTGTACGTTTATAGTAAGAAATATACTATAACATCTTATTTTCGTTTGGGGTGCGTGGTTGCATGGGTTGCGGAATCATTATTATCATTATTTTCTTTATTTCTCTTTTTTTCTCTTTTTTCCTCTTTCTCTCCCTCTTGTTTATAAAATAAATTGTTGATATAAATAGTGTCAATCTTAATTGGATTCTTTGAAATATAATTTTTCAAATTATATTATATACGGTGCTCGAACAAAATAACTTTGAATTACGCGCCACAATACGATCGTAGGTTTGACGTTAGGATGCCTTTATGTTATCTTAAAATTACTTGAAGAAACTTTAATGATGAAACCACCACCATATTGTGACGTATGATTCAAAATTATTTTGTCTGATCACTGTACACTGTGCGGACAAAATAATTTTGAATCACGTGCCACAATATGGCGGAAAACTCATTATTCGAAATCCTTATGGTTGTCAAAAAACCGATATCTGACATCATACGAGCGTTACATAATAAAAGGAATAGAAACGGATATAAGATTTAATATCGACGCCTGCGTGTAATAAGGTTCTATTTCGGCGGCGGCTTGAAGAAGGTTCTATTTCGAGCGCGGTTGAAGAAAGTTCTGTGTATATATATAGTATACCATGTTAAATTCTTATACTTGTTCCTGTTCCTTTTAGTATGTGCAGGTCCTTTATGTAATAGTCCTTACATAGTAAAAGGAACAGGAATAAGTATAAGAATTTAACATGGTATACTATTGGCCTACATGTAGTAAAAGGAACAGGAACAAGTATAAGAATTTAACATGTTATACTATATCAATATATATGAGAAATAAGAGGTATAGAAGGTCTTCTCCTTTATTCTTCATATATATAGATATAGTATACCATGTTAAATTCTTATACTTATTTCTATTCCTTTTATTATGTGTAGGTCATGTATGTATATATATATATATATATATATATATATATATATATATATATATATATATATATATATATATATATATATATATATATATATATATATATATATATATATATATATATATATATATATATAGTAAACTATGTTAAATTTTTATACTTGTCCCTATTCCTTTTATTATATGAAGGCCTTGAGTTGAGGGTCTGCGCATAATAAAAAGAACAGAAACAAGTATATTACCGTTATATTGTGGCGCGAGATTTAAAGTTATTTTGTCTAGGCAGTGTACTCATTATTAGTGACTTTGAACGTATAGACATCGTTGTATAGTATTTGTACTTTCTAGAAATTACAGTTGTTTTTTACGTATTTTTATTATCGTACTTTTTCAATTTTTTATTTTTAAGGTTCTAAAAATTAAAAATTCAAAAAATTCTTAAAGTGAGACCAAACTGTAAAAATCCCTTAAAACTAGTGATTCATTTTATGTGATCATTTTTATTTAACGTTATATATGTCACAAAAAGTATAAAGTTAAATATTACCGAAAAAAAAATTTTTTTCAGTTATAATATGATTTTAATGATAAAAAAGGTATTCCTAAAATGATCGTCCGTCCATCCGTCCGTCCGTCCGTCCGTCCGTCCGTCCGTCCGTCCGTTACGCTTATAAATTAAAGTTGAACATATCCATGTTATTTAATTTAAAAATAAATTATTTTATGGTAGTTAATTAGTAAAGAGTCATACATATACATATATCGTATAAAAAACCAAGATTGGTCCAGATGTATTGGATGCTGTGAAAGATAATTTCTTCATTTATTCATTATTTTTTGAAATTTTTAATTTTCGAAAAATACATAATGCATAATGGTAGATATTATATATATATATATACTCATTCACGTTATATAAGATGTGCACCGCAGATCTGGTCCAGATGAGATGGATGCTGCGAATGATCATTGTACAAATATTCATTATTTTTCGAAATTTTTAATTTATAAATGCATAATGATAAATGCTACATATATTCATGCATATTACAAGATGTGCACCGCAGATCTGGTCCAGATGAGATGGATGCTGCGAATGATCATTTGTACAAATAATCATTATTTTTCAAAATTTTTAATTTACAAATGCATAATGATAAATGCTACATGTATTCATGCTTATTACAAGATGTGCACCGCAGATCTGGTCCAGATCAGATGGATGCTGCGAATGATCATTGTACAAATATTCATTATTTTTCGAAATTTTTAATTTATAAATGCATAATGATAAATTATACATGTATTCATGCATATTACAAGATGTGCACCGCAGATCTGGTCCAGATGAGATGGATGCTGCGAAAGAACATTTGTTCAAATATTCATTATTTCTTGAAATTTTTAATTTACGAATGCATAATGATAAATGCTACATGTATTCTTGCATATTATAAGATGTGCACCGTAGATTTTGTCCAGATGAGATGGATGCTGCGAATGATCATTTGTACAAATATTCATTATTTTTCAAAATTTTTAATTTACAAATGCATAATGATAAATGCTACATGTATTCATGCTTATTACAAGATGTGCACCGCAGATCTGGTCCAGATCAGATGGATGCTGCGAATGATTATTGTACAAATATTCATTATTTTTCGAAATTATTAATTTATAAATACATAATGATAAATTTTACATGTATTCATGCATATTACAAGATGTGCACCGCAGATCTGGTCCAGATGAGATGGATGCTGCGAAAGAACATTTGTTCAAATATTCATTATTTCTTGAAATTTTTAATTTACGAATGCATAATGATAAATGCTACATGTATTCTTGCATATTATAAGATGTGCACCGCAGATCTGGTCCAGATGAGATGGATGCTGCGAATGATCATTTGTACAAATATTCATTATTTCTTGAAATTTTTAATTTACGAATGCATAATGATAAATGCTACATGTATTCTTGCATATTATAAGATGTGCACCGTAGATTTTGTCCAGATGAGATGGATGCTGCGAATGATCATTTGTACAAATATTCATTATTTTTCAAAATTTTTAATTTACAAATGCATAAAGATAAATGCTACATGTATTCATGCTTATTACAAGATGTGCACCGCAGATCTGGTCCAGATCAGATGGATGCTGCGAATGATCATTGTACAAATATTCATTATTTTTCGAAATTATTAATTTATAAATACATAATGATAAATTTTACATGTATTCATGCATATTACAAGATGTGCACCGCAGATCTGGTCCAGATGAGATCGATGCTGCGAATGATCATTTGTACAAATATTCGTTATTTTTTGAAATTTTTAATTTATAAATGCATAATGATAAATTATACATGTATTCAAGCATATTACAAGATGTGCACCGCAGATCTGGTCCAGATGAGATGGATGCTGCGAATGATCATTTGTACAAATATTCATTATTTCTTGAAATTTTTAATTTACGAATGCATAATGATAAATGCTACATGTATTCTTGCATATTATAAGATGTGCACCGTAGATTTTGTCCAGATGAGATGGATGCTGCGAATGATCATTTGTACAAATATTGATAATTTTTTGAAATTTTTAATTTACGTATGTATAATGGTAAATGCTATATGTATTCATGCACGTTATAAGATGTGCACTGTGGATTTCGCCCTGATAAAATATACGCTGTGAGAAATTTTTTTTAGTATAAACATAAAAATGATAAATACATTCATTTATTTTCATTTGCTCTCTGCATTTGACAGGGTTGAGACTGTCGTTATTATTAAAATATAATTTTTGTAGTAATAACGCCCGCATTACAAATGATTTATAATTGATCATATATAATTATGTAATTTTGATATATAAATATATTTATTAGAATGTATTTGAATTTACAAATTTGTTACCGTATATACAGATGTTAAGAATATACTTTTTTATTACCAAATAATTGTCGATAACTTAACTATAAAACATATAGTATTCATCTATAGAAAATAAGAATTTTTTTTGTGTTTTAATATAAATAAATGTAATTTTGGCGATTACTCAGCCATCATTTATACAATTTATAAATTTATATCTCTTTTAAATCATTGTGATCCATACTTAATAAGATAAAATTTTAAATCCATAGAAATATACTACGATAAATATGTAGATATACGTAACAATGTTAATGGTAAAAACAAATGATCATTCGCAGCATCCATCTCATCTGGAGCAGATCTGCGGTGCACATCTTGTAATATGCATGAATACATGTAAAATTTATCATTATGCATTTATAAATTAAAAATTTCGAAAAATAATGAATATTTGAAGAAATTATCTTTCACAGCATCCAATACATCTGGACCAATCTTGGTTTTTTATACGATATATGTATATGTATGACTCTTTACTAATTAACTACCATAAAATAATTTATTTTTGAATTAAATAACATGGATATGTGCAACTTTAATTTATAAGCGTAACGGACGGACGGACGGACGGACGGACGGACGATCATTTTAGGAATACCTTTTTTATCATTAAAATCATATTATAACTGAAAAAAAATTTTTTTTCGGTAATATTTAACTTTATACTTTTTGTGACATATATAACGTTAAATAAAAATGATCACATAAAATGAATCACTAGTTTTAAGGGATTTTTACAGTTTGGTCTCACTTGAAGAATTTTAATATAATGTAGATATTCGGTGGAAAAACGTTACTTGTTTCAGATGATTTTAGGCAAACTTTACCAGTCGTTCGTCATGGTAGACGTATTGATGTTATTGAAAATACAGTAAAGTACAGTTATTTATGGTCACATTTTATTCACATGACACTACATGAAAATCTTCGAGTATCTAATAACGACAATAATTTCATAAAATGGTTATTAGACGTAGGCGAAGGTAAACGGTTAAATGTATATGAAGAAGAAAATGAATTACTTGAAATTCCTAATGATATAATATCAAAAGAAAATGACATGATTAAAGAAATTTTTGGTACTGAAATAAAAATAGATGAAACAAATTTATATGATAAAGTTATATTAGCTCCCACTAACAATGATGTAATTGATATTAATAATAAAATTCTGGATATAATGCAAGGGCACGCTATTGAATATTTCAGTATAGATACTACAGAAGATGATAAAGGAGAAAATTTAGATATAATGTTACCAACAGAATTTTTTAATTCATTGACTCCTAATGGACTTCCACCGCATAAATTGCAATTAAAAATAGGAGCAATTGTTATTCTTTTAAGAAATTTAAATTTGAACGAAGGCCTCTGCAATGGAACGAGGTTATCAATTAAACAATTAATGCAATATACAATTCAAGCAGAAATTTTAAGTGGAAAAAATAAGGGGAAATTAGTGTTAATACCAAGAATAACATTATCACCATCTAAAGAAGATATACCATTTAATATGCGTAGAAAACAATTTCCTATACGATTAGGTTTCGCAATGACAATAAATAAATCACAAGGACAATCATACAGTGAAGACGGCGTTTACCTACCATCACCAGTCTTTAGCCACGGTCAATTGTACGTTGCTCTTTCAAGAGCCAAAAGTAGAAAGAAATTGAAAATATTACTATTAAACAGTGCAAATGTTAAAGGCGACAAAAAAAATAAAAATAAAACTTACACTAAAAATATTGTATTCAAAGAAATCTTGTAAAAATCCATAGTTTAATATATATTTTCAAAATCCGTTTCAATTTTATCAGTGCAGTATTAAAAATATTTAAAATGTTGCATAATATATAAAATAAAAAGTCATATTTCGGCTGCCAATTCAAATAAATAAGGCGTTAAAATAAAATTGGCTGCCAAAAACATAAAGAAATTGTTATATTTCGGCTGCCAACATTAATAAATGGAACGCTGAAATTACTATATAATAGAATATAATATCAAAAAAATTATCATGTTCCCGCTGCCAATTCAAATAAATAGGGCGCTGAAATACAATGGGCTGCCAAAAACATAAAAATATTGTTATATTTTAACTGCCAAAATTAATAAATGGAACGCTGAACTTTCGGCTGCCAATAGAAAGAAATAGAGCGCTGAAATTTTCGGCTGTCAATAGAAAGAAATAGAGCGTTGAAATTTACGGCCACCAATAGAAAGAAATAGAGCGCTGAAATACATATGTATGTATATATATATATATATATATATATATATATATATATATATATATATATATATATATATATATATATTTGACTCTTGAAAATTATAGGGGATGGATGGATAAACATTATCAAAAATTGAAAATTGTATTTTATTTGAATATTTTACTTAATTTTATTTATTTTCTCTTATTATATTTATTAAAAACACATGTATATTATAATAAGTGAAATTATTTACTTTAGCCTTCAAATTTAAACTCTACAAACCTATTATGAAATATATAAAAATTAAATAAAATTAAGTATTAATATCAAAATTATAAATTCTTAATAATACTACACTTTGATACAAGAAATGAAAATAGTAAAAAAATATTCAAATATTTATTCCGGCAATTTAAGATCTATCCATCTTCTTAACCTCACCAGCACGTCCTCGTCGTAAGAGTCGGGCAACGCAAGTACGTTGGCTAACGCAGGGAGGGTGAATTATCATATATTTCTCCTATATTTAATATTCTAACTTTTATAATGTCAATTATGCATTCGAAATGCTGTGCAGATTATATATAGATACGTAACAATGAAATTTATAGATTTCCTTTATATTTATTCGATTATTTTTCTGATATATAGAAATACGCAAACTGCGCATGCGTGAGAATTAGTATAAATGGGAGCGGACAGCCGTTCCATTTCTCAGTCTGGGCTCAACCTTTGAAGCAGAAACATCTGTAAATATGAAAATTTTAAACCATAATAAGATTTATTAACTTTTATAATGCCATTTATGCATTCGAAATGCTGTGCAGATTATATATAGATACGTAACAATGAAATTTATATATTATGTATTCTGAATGCTGTGCAGATTATATATAGATACGTAACAATGAAATTTATATATTTTCCCTATGTTTATTCGATTATTTTTCTGATATATAAAAATACGCAATCTGCGCATGCGTGAGAATCAGTATAAATAGGAGCGGACAGCCGTTCCATTTCTCAGGCTGGCCCCAACCTTTGAAGCAGAAAGATCTGTAAATATGAAAATTTTAAACAATAAGATTTATTAACTTTTATAATGCCAATTATGCATTCTAAATTCTGTGCAGATTATATATAGATACGTAACAATGAAATTTATATATTATGTATTCTGAATGCTGTGCAGATTATATATAGATACGTAACAATGAAATTTATATATTTTCCCTATCTTTATTCGATTATTTTTCTGATGTATAAAAATACGCAAACTGCGCATGCGTGAGATTTAGTATAAATAGGAGCGGACAGCCGTTGCATTTCTCAGTCTGGCCCCAACCTTTGAAGCAGAAAGATCGGTAAATATGAAAATTTTAAACCATAAGATTTAATAACTTTTATAATGCCAATATTATGCATTCGAAATTCTGTGCAGATAATATAGAGATACGTAACAATGAAATTTATATATTATGTATTCTGAATGCTGTGCAGTTTATATATAGATACGTAACAATGAAATTTATAGATTTCCTTTATATTAATTCGATTATTTTTCTGATATATAAAAATACGCAAACTGCGCATGCATGAGATTTAGTATAAATAGGAGCGGACAACCGTTCCATTTCTCAGTCTGGGCTCAACCTTTGAAGCAGAAAGATCGGTAAATATGAATATTTTAAACCATAATAAGATTTATTAACTTTTATAATGCCATTTATGCATTCGAAATGCTGTGCAGATTATATACAGATACGTAACAATGAAATTTATATATTATGTATTCTGAATGCTGTGCAGATTATATATAGATACGTAACAATGAAATTTATATATTTTCCCTATGTTTATTCGATTATTTTTCTGATATATAAAAATACGCAATCTGCGCATGCGTGAGAATCAGTATAAATAGGAGCGGACAGCCGTTCCATTTCTCAGGCTGGCCCCAACCTTTGAAGCAGAAAGATCTGTAAATATGAAAATTTTAAACAATAAGATTTATTAACTTTTATAATGCCAATTATGCATTCTAAATTCTGTGCAGATTATATATAGATACGTAACAATGAAATTTATATATTATGTATTCTGAATGCTGTGCAGATTATATATAGATACGTAACAATGAAATTTATATATTTTCCCTATCTTTATTCGATTATTTTTCTGATGTATAAAAATACGCAAACTGCGCATGCGTGAGATTTAGTATAAATAGGAGCGGACAGCCGTTGCATTTCACAGTCTGGCCCCAACCTTTGAAGCAGAAAGATCGGTAAATATGAAAATTTTAAACCATAAGATTTAATAACTTTTATAATGCCAATATTATGCATTCGAAATTCTGTGCAGATAATATAGAGATACGTAACAATGAAATTTATATATTATGTATTCTGAATGCTGTGCAGTTTATATATAGATACGTAACAATGAAATTTATAGATTTCCTTTATATTAATTCGATTATTTTTCTGATATATAAAAATACGCAAACTGCGCATGCATGAGATTTAGTATAAATAGGAGCGGACAACCGTTCCATTTCTCAGTCTGGGCTCAACCTTTGAAGCAGAAAGATCGGTAAATATGAATATTTTAAACCATAATAAGATTTATTAACTTTTATAATGCCATTTATGCATTCGAAATGCTGTGCAGATTATATACAGATACGTAACAATGAAATTTATATATTATGTATTCTGAATGCTGTGCAGATTATATATAGATACGTAACAATGAAATTTATATATTTTCCCTATGTTTATTCGATTATTTTTCTGATATATAAAAATACGCAATCTGCGCATGCGTGAGAATTAGTATAAATAGGAGCGGACAGCCGTTCCATTTCTCAGTCTGGCCCCAACCTTTGAAGCAGAAAGATCGGTAAATATGAAAATTTTAAACAATAAGATTTATTAACTTTTATAATGCCAATTATGCATTCTAAATTCTGTGCAGATTATATACAGATACGTAACAATGAAATTTATAGACTTCCTTTATATTTATTCGATTATTTTTCTGATATATAAAAATACGCAATCTGTGCATACGTGAGAATTAGTATAAATAGGAGCGGACAGCCGTTCCATTTCTCAGTCTGGCCCTAACCTTTGAAGCAGAAAGATCGGTAAATATGAAAATTTTAAACCATAAGATTTATTAACTTTTATAATGCCAATAGTATGCATTCGAAATGCTGTGCAGATTATATACAGATACGTAACAATGAAATTTATATATTATGTATTCTGAATGCTGTGCAGATTATATATAGATACGTAACAATGAAATTTATATATTTTCCCTATCTTTATTCGATATATTTTTCTGATATATAGAAATACGCAAACTGCGCATGCGTGAGAATTAGTATAAATAGGACCGGACAGCCGTTCCATTTCTCAGTCTGGCCCCAACCTTTGAAGCAGAAAGATCGGTAAATATGAAAATTTTAAACCATAAGATTTATTAACTTTTATAATGCCAATATTATGCATTCGAAATGCTGTGCAGATTATATATAGACACATTATATATAGATACATAACAATGAAATTTATAGATTTCCTTTATATTTATTCGATTATTTTTCTGATATATAGAAATACGCAAACTGCGCATGCGTGAGAATTAGTATAAATAGGACCGGACAGCCGTTCCATTTCTCAGTCTGGCCCTAACCTTTGAAGCAGAAAGATCGGTAAATATGAAAGTTTTAAACCATAAGATTTATTAACTTTTATAATGCCAATAGTATGCATTCGAAATGCTGTGCAGATTATATACAGATACGTAACAATGAAATTTATATATTATGTATTCTGAATGCTGTGCAGATTATATATAGATACGTAACAATGAAATTTATATATTTCCCTATCTTTATTCGATATATTTTTCTGATATATAGAAATACGCAAACTGCGCATGCGTGAGAATTAGTATAAATAGGACCGGACAGCCGTTCCATTTCCCAGTCTGGCCCCAACCTTTGAAGCAGAAAGATCGGTAAATATGAAAATTTTAAACCATAATATTTATTAACTTTTATAATGCCAATATTATGCATTCGAAATGCTGTGCAGATTATATATAGACACATTATATATAGATACATAACAATGAAATTTATAGATTTCCTTTATATTTATTCGATTATTTTTCTGATATATAAAAATACGCAATCTGCGCATGCGTGAGAATTAGTATAAATAGGACCGGACAGCCGTTCCATTTCTCAGTCTGGCCCCAACCTTTGAAGCAGAAAGATCGGTAAATATGAAAATTTTAAACAATAAGATTTATTAACTTTTATAATGCCATTTATGCATTCGAAATGCTGTGCAGATTATATACAGATACGTAACAATGAAATTTATAGATTTCCTTTATATTTATTCGATTATTTTTCTGATATATAAATATACGCAATCTGTGCATACGTGAGAATTAGTATAAATAGGAGCGGACAGCCAATGCATTTCTCAGTCTGGCCCCAACCTTTGAAGCAGAATGATCGGTAAGTATGAAAATTTTAAACCATAAGATTTATTAACTTTTATAATGTCATTTATGCATTCGACATCCAATGAAATTTATATATTATGTATTCTGAATGCTGTGCAGATTATATATAGATACGTAACAATGAAATTTATATATTTTCCCTATGTTTATTCGATTATTTTTCTGATATATAAAAATACGCAAACTGCGCATGCGTGAGAATTAGTATAAATGGGACCGGACAGCCGTTCCATTTCTCAGTCTGGCCCCAACCTTTGAAGCAGAAAGATCGGTAAATATGAAAATTTTAAACAATAAGATTTATTAACTTTTATAATGCCAATTATGCATTCTAAATTCTGTGCAGATTATATATAGATACGTAACAATGAAATTTATATATTATGTATTCTGAATGCTGTGCAGATTATATATAGATACGTAACAATGAAATTTATAGATTTCCTTTATATTTATACGATTATTTTTCTGATATATAGAAATACGCAAACTGCGCATGCGTGAGAATTAGTATAAATGGGACCGGACAGCCGTTCCATTTCTCAGTCTGGCCCCAACCTTTGAAGCAGAAAGATCGGTAAATATGAAAATTTTAAACAATAAGATTTATTAACTTTTATAATGCCAATTATGCATTCTAAATTCTGTGCAGATTATATACAGATACGTAACAATGAAATTTATATATTTTCCCTATATTTATTCGATTATTTTTCTGATATATAAAAATACTCAATCTGTTAAAATATATAAAAATACTCAATACTCAATCGATGAGGACAACGGATAAGATATATAAAAATACTCAATCGATGAGGACGACGAGTGGGAGTCAATTGAGCACGTCAGTATAATGCGTTTATCGGAAAAGGATGTTATGAGCGAACCCATGGATGTCGCATAAAAAAAAATCGGCTACTCGAGGAAAACCCAGATTTACGTGATAAGAGCGTAGATAAGATAATGAGCCTATTAGATATGGAAGGCTGCAATACAGAAGACGTACTGCATATTAAAGAACTAATTACTGAATTTGCGGGGAATTCGTAGATAGAATTGACGACTGATAAGCCTCTGCAAGCCAAGCGCTTTAGGCATCGCAGGCTCTCAAGGAGCAAATTAAATGCATTTGCCCACAATTTTCAGAATACACAAGTATTGCACTACAGTGTATTTCGCGCAATTGAACGCATGCACCACACTTTGACTGAGTACTGGAAGAAATACATAGAAAAGATTGACGAGTGGAGTGCTTTTAATATAATTAATAGCACTGTTAATATGTGTATGCATCTTTCCCGGGGGGGGGGGGGGGGGTTACTCTAATGGATATAGAAAAGTTTCAGGTGCTGCGGACCGAGAGGAGCCAGGTGTCATTCGGATGCAAACGTTCGAGATTGCGAGATTGTATCTGCCCGAACGAGGGCAGTTTACTTTGTCCCAAGAGACTCCACAATCGGTCGTGCTACCATTCATACACATTCATATTAATCCACCCTACTAAGCTCGGGTAAGGTTTACTGAGCGACCGATAACGGAACGCTCTGTTACCTGCCTAGTTACAGTAGATGTACGAGATTGCCTCCACCGTTGCCCCCACCGACGGTCGACATCAAGCTGCAGCAGATCTGCGAGGACAGGTTTTAATCACGTTCCCCGCCCCGACCTGGCAGCTGAGATGGCAACCAGCCTCTAAATTGCACCGCAACAATGACATTTAAATTGTATCATAATAATGATAAGTAACACTGATATTACAGTGCACATTCGATTTATAACTTTTACTTTATAACTGTTCAATAATGCCTCACTTTAAGTGTGAGCAAGCTTATAGAATAATTTTATTGTATATCTAGTAATAAGAGAGAGAGAGAGAGAGAGAGAGAGAGAGATACGCCCTTTGTATATACTTAATAAGACACTGAAACAACAGCACACGTACAACACCCGCGTCGATAACTATTTAAACGCGATTCAACCTAGTGCTTAAATCTTGCTCTGTTGAGCATTTCAACATAAATTTTAATATTTTAATAATTTTCAACTTCTTACATTTTAACTATGAATTTCATGTTACACGTGGATTCACATAGGCTCATAGAACTTTTGCATATATATTTTAATTTAATTTAGGTTGAGTACTGAATAGTAACTTGTAGCTGGCTTTGATCAATTTGTAGAGTCCTGTTTTATCCAAATCTCAAGGTTTATTTTTATAATTTAAAAAGTTGTATTTTATTCAAAATTTACTTGAATTTAGTTATCAAATTAAATAAAATTAAACGAATTTATTATTCAAATTTTAATTTCAATCTATTTATTTTAATTTTAATAATTTAGCAAATTGTATGTTATTCAAAATCCACTTAAATTTATTTATTTTAATAAACAATTTCAACAAATTTGTTTACTTAAATTTTAACCTTGAAATTTCGAGCTTGACATCATCACAAGTTTTCATATGATTCCACGTAACTGTTTTCTACGAAAACATTTATAAGTTATTATAAGTTAGTGATTTTGTACTATTTTCTTAATTGCACAGAAGTTGAGGTTAAGTTGCCATAAATACCTTTCATTTTCTTAATCGTCCTTATTTTAAAAATTATAATATTAAAACAATAAATAGCACATTGTAAATATAAATATAAATAAAAGAAGTCCATAGTTAAAAAATGTTATAAGTTATAAATAAGTAAAAAATGAAATATCACAGAAGATTTAATACTATCAGTAGGTACGACAAGACTTTTCTATCACAGACGGTTACCAAACGTTATTTTGAATATCTGAGCATGCTCAAAAGAGCCTTTTGATGGAGTGATTTCAAAATATGTAAAACTGACTAGTTTGTAGACTAAATAAAAGAAACTTATTATTTTTAAAAAAATTTTCGCATTAAATTACATTAAAGAAAACAGCATTATCTAATATTGCACAATTAATCACAATTTAATTATTAAAAACTTAATTATTAATATAGATAAACTAACTCTAATAATGCACAAATTATCACATGAAGTTAAAGAAAATTTTTTAAAATTTTTAATGCCTGTTATTATATGTGCGCACGCATCTCTTTGTATACGCAACGCGTATTCGCGAATATAATGACAATAATGAAACTCGTCAATTTTGTCAGTGACCGTATGTGTATAGCTACTTCAAACAAAAGATATTTATTACTTATTATATTTGCTTTCAGACAGATACAGAATTACCTAGGATGCATGGACTCCCAAAGATTCATAAAAAAGATGCACCGTTAAGACCAATTGTATCATTAATAGGGAGTCCAACATACAAACTAGCGAAAACAGTTGAAAAAATCATAAGTGACAACATTTCTAAGCCTAAATCCTATATAAAAAATAGTATTGAATTAAGAGAAAAAATTAAAGATATAAATATTCCTGCCGATCATATATTAATTTCATTAGATGTCGTATCTCTCTTCACCAGTATACCGACGGAACTAGTAAGGAACAGTATTGAAAAAAGATATCAATCTATTGTTAAACATTCAAACATTCCTCTGAAAGAACTACTAGATACTATAACTTTTCTTTTAAACAGCACGTATTTTCAATTTGACGGGCGATATTATCTGCAAATCTGTGGCTCTCCGATGGGGAGTCCTATTAGTCCATGTTTTGCCAATATAGTAATGGAAGATCTTGAAATAGAATGTCTAAATAAATTAGATTTTCACCCATTATTTTACTATAGATTTGTTGATGATACCATTATGTGCATTCCAAAAAATAAACCAAAACAAGTACTTGATACATTCAATTCCTATCATAGTAGTTTGAAATTCACATATGAACAAGAAAACAATAAATCAATTAGTTTTTTAGAAATTTTACTCATCAGAGAAAATAACAGAATTATAACCAATTGGTATCGGAAAAAAACATTCTTGGGTAGATTTTTACATTTTAACTCAAATCATCCAATTACACAGAAACGAGCGATGATTTATACTTTAGTGGATAAGGCAATTTTACTTGCACAGGAAAAATATCACGTTAATAACTTGAAGATTTTAAGAAATTTATTAAGAGATAATGCTTATCCAAAAAAATTCTTAGAATTTCATATAAAAAAACGTTTAGATAAAATAAAATTTAATAATAATAATAGTAACAATAACAATAGGTCACAAACACAAGAAAAAAACCTGAAACAGTAGTAACTTTGCCCTATATCCCAGAGTGTTACGAGAAAGCCAAATATATTTTAAGTCAAAACAATGTTCAAACTATTCCAAAAACACATAAAAATTTAAGTTCTATTATTACTCGGGGTAAAGACAAGCAAGAGACAGGAGCTTGTACTAATGTGGTTTATAAAATAGAATGCCATGATTGTAATGCTTCATAAATGCTTCATACGTAGGTGAAACCAAACGTCAGCTGACTGTACGTGTTGACTGAACATGACGCGAATACGAATATTGAGAATAAATCATATGCTATTAATGACCACATTAGGAACGGTCACTCCTTTAATTTTAACGATACAAAAATCCTGGATAAAGAACGTAATTGGAAAAAGAGATTAATTTCAGAAATGGTAAATATAAAACTACAAAAAAATTCTATTAATATTAAGGGGTCTACCCTAATTGCAATTTTCAAAAAATCGATTTCTTTTTTATTCCATTTTTTGAAAGTATAGATATTTGAAAATATCATATTAAATTTTCATAAAGATCCGAGCAGTCTAAGTGTACTTTTGAGGGACTTTTACTTAGTTACCTGAGCGCGCTAATAGTGACCGTTCGGAGCGGTATCGTCTACCTGCCTTTGTTTACGTGAGCAGCTGAAACCTTTCGTGTATATACTATCCCTACTCAAATCTATTCATTCGTGACCCCTTATTTTTCGAAAGATACCTGTATATTTGAATTTCAAGCAAGTAGCAACCTATATTAGTCGTGTTTGAAATCTGTAAGCGTAAACATCTGTGCTCGTGATTGCCGAGATGGACAAGAAAACTATCCATCAAAAACAAAACTGGAGACGTCCAGGTTCCAAAGCGAAAAAACGTAAATTTCATGGAGTTCTTCCAAATGCCCATGAGGCAAACACAAGTCATGCTAGTGCATCTGCAGAGAAGCTGAACAAATCGAAAGATACGAGTTTCGACGTGCCTGTAGATCAAACGTTAGGGTACAGCATCATACATTTTTACTTGGTTTTTTCTTCGTTACAACAGTTTTTAAAATGTAAAGTGTGTAATAACGATGTTACATTTACTAAGTATGGACAGCGAGGACTCGGTTTTAAAATTTGTATTACTTGTGAGTGTGGAGAAAAATATATTAATTCGTGTCCGATGATTGCGACTGGATACGAAGTCAACCGTCGCCTTGTGTTTGTTATGCGATTGATTGGTATTGGATGGAGTGGCATCCTGATTCCGTGGAAGAAATGCGCAGGGAGATCTGGGCAGGATTTTATCATAAGATTTCAACTGACAGCAAGCCACAGCATTTATACTGTTCTGAATCCTGGTGTAAATATAAGAAAGCTGTGGAAAACAACACCGTTCGACAATTTAAATATCCTCCTGCTCTCGCTGAAGATGTTCAAGAAGTTCTCAAACCAATCTACGAGGATTTGACAAAACAAGAACTTCTTGAAAGGTGCCTCGGTGGAAACACGCAAAATAACAACGAGTCTTTCAACAACTGCGTCTGGTCGATGGTTCCTAAACACATCTTTAGTGGGAAAAAAACTGTTGAAATCGCGTGTCAAACAGCTGCGTGTATTTTCAATGAAGGATTGAAGCCAATATTGAAAATATTGGATGTGATGGGCGTCAAAATCGGCAATATCGCCGAGCAGTTCGTAGCTGAGCGATATCTAACGCGCGTACGAGTTGCAAACCGCCGCAGTAGAGATGCCTCTAAGGAGGCCAGAATTAATCGAAGGAAGGCTATTTTGGATGAGACGGTACATTATGAAGAAACTGAAGGCATAATGTACGGTGCAGGCATCGCTGATTAAGCGTAGGTAAGAAATTTTCACGTTTTTTCGTTAAAAAAAAATTTTTACCATATATTCTTTATTATGATAGCTATGTCGCATATCATACGATTTGAAATTTTGAGTTTAACTTGGTTTAAAAAAAAAACTGATGAAAAAATGTGATTTTTCGTTATTTTTCGAAATATGGCCGCCATTTTGCCAATTTTGAAAATATCAAAAATCGTATAATATGCGACATAGTCATTACCTTACTGAATCTAAAACCTTTTTTTTTTGTTTCAGATAATCCACTCCGGAGATTTCATCAACAGGGCGCACTCATCTTTTTTTTGGATATTTTTTTGGCCTCCATTTTTATACGATAAAAAACAAAAAAATTAATAAAAAAAACATTTTTTCATATATTTCAAGATTGTATTTATCAAGCCTCATACTTCACATATTAATATTTCTAATTTAAAACAATGAAAAAAAATCGTGAAAATAGTCATTTTTTTGCGCGTCTAATTAGGGTAGACCCCTTAAAGAGGACACCCAAAAATTAAACTATAATTACTTTCCATTGATCAATAACATGAAAAGCAAATATAATAAGTAATAAATATCTTTTGTTTGAAATAGCTATACACATACGGTCAGTGACAAAATTGACGAGTTTCATTATTGTCATTATATTCGCGCACGCGAATACGCGTTGCGTATACAAAGAGATGCGTGCGCACATATAATAACAGGCATTAAAAATTTTAAAAAATTTTCTTTAACTTCATGTGATAATTTGTGCATTATTAGAGTTAGTTTATCTATATTAATAATTAAGTTTTTAATAATTAAATTGTGATTAATTGTGCAATATTAGATAATGCTGTTTTCTTTAATGTAATTTAATGCGAAAATTTTTTTAAAAATAATAAGTTTCTTTTATTTAGTCTACAAACTAGTCAGTTTTACATATTTTGAAATCACTCCATCAAAAGGCTCTTTTGAGCATGCTCAGATATTCAAAATAACGTTTGGTAACCGTCTGTGATAGAAAAGTCTTGTCGTACCTACTGATAGTATTAAATCTTCTGTGATATTTCATTTTTTACTTATTTATAACTTATAACATTTTTTAACTATGGACTTCTTTTATTTATATTTATATTTACAATGTGCTATTTATTGTTTTAATATTATAAGTTTTAAAATAAGGACGATTAAGAAAATGAAAGATATTTATGGCAACTTAACCTCAACTTCTGTACAATTAAGAAAATAGTACAAAAACACTAACTTATAATTATATATATATATATATATATATATATATATATATATATATATATATATATATATATATATATATATATATATATATATATATATATATATTTTTTATATTGTTCATATAGCGAGTAACGTATATATCTTGTACATGTAGTGATCTTAAAAAATGTAACATCCGTACCATGTAAATATTGTAAGTATTTATGTTAACAACAAATGTCATATAAAATCACATATAAATATATTTTTTTACAATACTTTTTAATAATGGTGTAATATGAAATATTTAAATAAAGGTATATCCTCATGAGGGTAGTGAAATGCTGCCGAAACGTCGCTGGCAAACAAAATTGTCTGTTTGGTTTGCAAAAATCATTTATTAAACCTCACCATATCAATATCAGCGAACGAAGATAATGATCTATTTTATACAATGAGATAGTATTACCTTTAAGTTATGCTTGCTAAAAACTTTTTTTGTCCTTCTCTACCATATCTGTTAAGCGTATATTGATTCATGGATTTGCGCACTGACCGTAGGATTCCAAAGAAATAAATGGATTAAACGGACTGAGTACTTTTGGAAAATGATTTAAATACCTGTGATTTTGGTATTTAAATCATTATTGAAATCATTATCCTAAAAAAATGTAAAAAAAGTCTACAAAATTGCAAAAAACGGTAAATTGCTATAAAATTATATTAAAAATTGTAAAGAACCGTAAAAAATTGTCTGAATTTAGAGTATGCTTTACAAGTTTTTACAGATTTTTACTCTTTTGCATTTTTTATACATTTTTACGAATTTTTACATTTCGTAACATTTTTTAAAGTTTTAAAATATATAAACTCTCCAGTCTGTAACATTTTAAATGTTTATAAATGTATAAACTATGGAAATGTTATAAACTGAAAAAAATTGTGTGGAAATGTAATAGTGAAAGAAATATATAAAAAAAATGTAAGAAAGTGTATGAATCTATGAAAAGCTGTAAAGCATAATCCAAATACAAACAATCTTTTACCGTATTTAACTATTTTTATTAAAATTTTATAACATTTTACAGTGTTTTAAATATTTTTGTACTTTTTTACATTTATTTATACCTTTTTACATATTTTAATATTTTCACGATAATGATTTCCGCAAATTTCCTTGATATATTTTATACGAATTTGCGCTTTATTCATAACTATTACATTCCTGGATTGTGACGTTTACTAAACATATTTCTTTGTTATTTTATCATCATAAAATCATCAGCTATATATATATATATACAGGGTGTCAATTAAGTCCCGGGACGGCTGAATATTTTCTAAAGTACTGCTTTTCTGGAAGAGGTCAAGGTCATTCCTTAAGTAACTTTGAACAAGGAACCCAACGGTGACCTTGGATTTGACCTTGAACCTCATTTTCAAGGTTATTTTGAGGTCAACCTCATTTTTTCAAACGGGAACCCCTATTTTTTATAGCGGAATCGGAAAGAGCGGAAAATTTTACATCCGGATATGTATTGAGGTATGGGGTTGAGGTAACCCCTAGAGGTCAAATAGAGGTCAAATAATGACTTCTTAAAAATCTCGCGAGTTCAGTGGTAAAACAAAACAAACAAAGGTCATACCCTGGTAAATCTTTACGGGGTACCCGACGGTAACCTTGGATTTGACCTTGAACCTCATTTTCAAGGTTGTTTCGAGGTCGACCTCATATTTTCAAATGGAAACCCTTTTTGATACCGGATTCGGAAGGAGCGAGAAATTTCAAGTATGGATGTGTTGAACAAGGGATGTAATTGTGACCTTCAATTTGACTTTGGACTTGACCTTGAAGGTCATTTGAAGGTCAACTGGTTTTTTTAATCGGAAATCCCAGTAATAATACCGGAAACCGATAGAGCGAGAAATTTTACATTCAGTCCTTATTCTCACTTTTAGCGTTACCCAGAAACAACGACGTGGACGTAGTAAGATCTGTTTCCTTTAGGGTGCTTGATTAACGTGAGTCCCCTTGCCTCTCCCTTAGAGGTCCAAAGTTTAATGGCAATAACATCTTGGATTTGAAGAAAATGAAATTTCGGTAGTCGATCCTAACTCAGCGACCCCAAAAATCCCCGAGTACTCATTTCCAGACAAAAATGTGCTGTTTCCAAGATTTTCATCCGCCATCTTGAATTCGCCATTTTGGATTTGGAAAAATCGAAATTTTAGTAGTAGATTCTAACTCAGCGACCCCAAAAACCCTCAAGTAACATATTTCAAGACAGAATAGTCACTTAAAAGGAATGAATTATGACGAAAGTGAAACTGAAAAGGTGCCATCACAGTCTTTGTTGTACAATACCGTACAATTGACAAATACAGTGCTAGTTAGTGGTAGGGTTCATCTTTCCCTTAGAGTAACCGCTGTGATAGCCAATGCAGTTCCTGTTAATTATCAGGTGATAACTCATGATAATACGTCGCTTTTGGTCGATAAAAATAAAATTGCTCGAGCAAAAAAAAAATAAGGCATGACTTTTCGAGTGCTTCAAATGACACTGATAAAGTTGAAGGTTTGTATTTTGATGGTCGTCGCGATAAGACTCTTCATTAAGAAAAATATAATAGAAAATTTTACACAACAGTTATCACTGACGTTCACTATTCATTAGTGCGAGAACCTGGATCACATTACGTCAAACATATTACGCCTGTTTCCGGAAATGCTGCAGGTATTAGTGAAACAATTTGTCATTATATCTCAACAAATATAAACAGCGCACCACCACATCTTCGAGTTGTAGGATGCGATGGCACTGTTCTTAACACGAGAGTACAAAATGGTATCATAAGATGCTTGGAGAAAACAATAGCTCATCCACTACAGTGGGTTATTTGTTTACTTCATTTTAACGAGCTTCCATTCCGACATCTATTTGAAAGCTTACTATAGTATAGCATGTACATATAGTATAGGCGCGAGACTTGTGGAATAGGCTCGCTCTCACACGAGCTTGCCTGCTTGCATGCTTGTAATCGTCGCGTACCAAGAGATGGCGCGACGACTATCAAAATGATACTTAGAGTCAAGATTGTTGTATTTATCTTTATATTACAACACGCTTCCTTAAATCAACAATCTTGATTCTCTTACATCTTCATAATTCAGATTATCTTTAACGTTTTTCTATTGTTCAGAAATTTGGTTTTATCTAGACTCTTTGTTAACATGTCTGCTAAATTAAACTGAGAATCTATTTTTACAATGTCGATTACTCCATTTTCATGACTTTCATTTATGTAATGATATTGCACTTCAATGTGCTTTGAGTTTTTCGTAAAATTTCCATATTTTACAATAGCAATTGTACCTGAATTGTCTTCGTACATTTTAATCGGTTTATCGAATTTTACATTAAATGATTCGCTTAGTAAATTTCTAACAAATAATATTTCTGTCACTGCTTCTGACATTGCAGTGTACTCGGCGAAAGTAGAACATTTTGTGACATAGGATATAAGAGATATGTTTTTCCGGTTGTAGACATATGTATTAGTTAATCAAAAATAGCAATCCGTGTTATGATTTGTCGGATTTCTGCAGATCAGTGGTGAAGAAAATGTTAGTTTTTTATGATAGTAAAGTTGCAATCTACATTTAATGCATATAGTTTTTGGAGTCAAAAAATTGTCAAAAAAAAAAACCGTGGATCAAGCTAAGTCCGAATGTAAAATTTACTGCTGTTTCAGAATCCGAGGTCAAAAAGGTGATATCTCTTGAATGAACGAAGTTGACCTCGAAATGACCTTGATTCTGACGTGTATATGTCATAAGGACCACAGATTCGGGATCAGAGTACCCGAAAACATATACGAGGTCTGTCCCAAAAGTATCCGACCTACGTTCATATCTTCGCGCGGAGAGACTCAGGCGACCTCTGGAGGGTACGAACGTCACCAGCAACTCCTAACCTTCTCGTCAGTAGCCTGAGATACCGATGAAACGCCTTAGTTCCCGCGCAGCGTGTATTTCTTTACAACGACTTTTTTGCGTTCGTCGCAATGTGCTTATTGCTAAAAATGACAGAACGAACCGAACAGCGAATTTGCATAAAATTTTGCTTTAATCTCGATAAAAGTTGTGCGGAAACTATTGAAATGTTGCAAAAGGCCTTTAAAGATGAGTGTATGGGCAAAACACAAATAAAAGAGTGGTATAGGCGGTTCAAAAGTGGCCGCACATCTGTTGACAGTGATCCTCGTTCATCAAGTCAATGTTACTGAATAAAGTTTACTGGATAAGCGATTTACACAATCTCGTACTGATAAAATACACTGAAAGGTGCATTTTTTGTGTTTTTGTGTGACAAACACTGTGTTTTGTACAACAATCTACTTAGTGTAAATGAATAAACCTTATTTTACTATTGAAAGTTTAAATTAAGAACTTGTATTTAAAATTCAAAACTTAATGATATTTGAAATTTAAAACCTTTTTTATCCTGCATAACGTTAAAATTTAATTATAACACAAGAAAATGGCGTATCGATACGACATCTTTGATGAAACGGTATGAACCGAGATCCAAGCATGGATTTTACGTTTAGATGGACAAAAGTTGGATATTTTTTTAAATATGGCGGAATTCAAAAGCGATGGCACGAAATTTTCGAAATGGGATAGCATATGTAGACGCTTGCGGGACGAGTACACAGCGACCGATATCTTAGAGAGTTTAGATACTACAAACAGAGAAGAGCAGAAAACTAGTCGAGAAAAGAAACTCGACGAAGTATTAACAGATATAAAATTCAGCAATAAGATGCAGATCGAAATTCTAGGTAGGCAGCAATATTTGGCAAGCCACCGAACAGAAACAGTCTTACCAAATTATTTTGAAATAGCAACCCGCTCCACACGGATGAATTCAGTGAATATGTATATGACGGCACGTGCAGTAGGATCTGCGGCTGTAGTAGTAGTTACGACAGCATCAGTACATGCTCCGCTTACAGAAGTACCTATACAAGCGGTATATGAACCTCCTTCACGACCGGTCACACCACCATTACCGTCAATGTCACTCTCAGGAATCGAGTCACCTAGTACCACAGTAGCACCAAGTATGTTAGCCACAACGAGTACTAAAACTACAACTACAACTGCGACAGCAACCGGCTCTGCAGGTATAAGTAGAACGAGTAATCCAAGTACGGTATTTTCTACTGGTACAAGACAATTCGATAATGCGTGGGAAAACACAAATATAGTAAAAATGACGTTGTCAGATGGAACGACATATACCATTCCCTGGTAAGTGGCAATAGAAATGGCGACTACGCAAGCACTAATTCAAGATTACAGCGAACAAGTCCTAGAACTTCAAGAACAAGTGGTGGAATTAATTTTTAGTACCAGGCAGTAGGTCGAGACAAGGGATAGTAACGAATCAGAGGACACGCACCAAGGACAAGAAACAAGGTCCAAAAATAACAGGGGCGTCACCTTCCAAGACACGTTTGACTTACATTATGAAGAGAACGACCAACTAAACAATAACCCAAGGACAATAAAAAAGGTTGTTGCGAGAGGGGGTAGATCGCGACTTAACGCGAATACTCCAAGTTTTATCTCAATGCTACAACAACTAAAAGAGAAAGAGAGAGAGAGAGAATACCAGCAACGGCTCGTCAGAGTCATCAGACTCTCTCATCTCGGCAAGAGTCTGGGGGGAGGGGAGTACCTATGTACTCTGAAACAATGCGACCATCGCAGAATAACACATTTTTTAATCGTCGATTAAACGATATTGGAAAAACGATTCGATCCACGAATATTAAGTTTTCTGGTG
This sequence comes from Gastracanthus pulcherrimus, assembly GCA_949152435.1. Lineage (NCBI taxonomy): Eukaryota > Metazoa > Arthropoda > Insecta > Hymenoptera > Pteromalidae > Gastracanthus > Gastracanthus pulcherrimus. The sequence continues at coordinate 126,857,750 of OX424573.1, forward strand.
AGAAAGTTGGTTGCATTATAGAAGAATTTATACTACGCGTCAATGAGTGCCGCACACTGGCCCGCATATAGGACGAGCATCTCTTGAATGCCATGGCGGAGTTGCTGAAGGGAGCAGCACTTCAATGGTATCGTCTATCCAGGAAGATTTGGTACACATGGCAAGATTTTTGCGAGGCAGCACGTCGCTGTTACGGCGATGATAGCGGTTATCAACAGCGGTTAGTAATAGAAGCAACGGCGCGCACCCAAGGATTTGCTGAACCAGTCACCGATTATATATTTTCTCTGCTCTCGTACATTGAGAAATTTGAAGTGCCTTGAGATGAAGAAAGAAAATGGCAACTCATCAATCAAAATATGTCACCAGAGTCGCAAACGATCGTGAGTAAAGATAAAACCGCGAATCTAGACACTTTGATTCGATTGGCGCGGTAGGCAGCAGCTGTTGTAAAGGGGCGGCATAACTGGAAAGAGCTACCTCCAGCTGATAAGTTCTTATTGCCTGAATCGGCGTATAAAGGGTCACACGTACCGACAAACTATTATAAAATGAGTCTTGCTGCAATTGCTGAAAGTTCGCTTACAGACTTGTCCCAGAAGGTTGACAAGCGGGTGGAGGACAAATTGAGTGCAAAGTGCAACGCTCCAAGCCTGTCAGGGATATCGCAAAATTGCCTCAAGACATTTCAGCTATGATTGAAAAGTTGCTCGAGGAATAGCTAAAGCAGCTGACTGACTGGTCTCATTAAAGTTCCATCGTCAACTGCAGAGAAAGCAGCGGCGCAAACATCGGTTCCTACAAGATTTGAAGGGTCATATTATAAATGGGGTGGCAGTCCGAAAAGAAGAAGTCCCACACGACAGCGTACCAGCGACGAAAATAAATCACAGAAACCTGGCCCTCGTTCCCATCTTGTATACTGGGGCTGTAGCGGGCCAGGATACACTACTAAAATGTGTTCAGAGTGTGCAAGAAAACAGCGAGGGAGCGGTATAGATCAGGCCCCTACCACCCCTGCGGCCAACTTAATGGGTGGGGGTGGGTGGGTAAGGTTAATTCGATGAAAGAAAGCATATTTTTAAGACTTTTTCTACACTCAACAGTTAATGCAAATTTATTTAAATAATTTTAATATAATAAAACAACATTTGAGCTATATCTTCTGAAATTTTCAATGCAAAATATGAATAAATAAGCCATTTGCAGCAAATCTTTGCTGGCGCTTCAAAAAAAGTTGTCGTGGGGTGACCTCTATAACTCATCACTGGATCATCTGAAATCAAAAAATCAAAATTATTTTATTAGTTAATAAGTTTCTCAATGTAACGCTGTTGAGTTTCTTTTTATTGATTTTTTAATTTTTGGTAACACTTGGAAGTTAAAACATCGTTTTTTGCTAAAGAAAATATGCAAATTTATTATTGTAAAATAAATAATAAATATAAAAAAAAAACTCGACATCGTTGCCTCGTAAATTGTAGAAAGCACGCTATATCTCCAGTATTGACCTGAGCAGTACATATTATCAAGTGCCGTTAGATGAAGAATCAAGACACTTGACTGTATTTACAGTACCAGGCCTTGGCATTTTCGAATTCTGTTCTCTCCCATATGGCGTATCTGGCGGGTCCGCAGCATTCCAAGAATTGAGCGATAAAGTTATCGGCCCTGAGCTTGAGCCACATGCCTTTCGGAGAGCATTAAATATTGCTTGAGTATCTTTTCCGCAGAATTATTGATGCTGGTCTCACTTTTAATTTTAATAAAAGCGAGTTTTACCGCAGCGAAGTTAGAGTTTTAGGGATTCTCATGAACCGAGATGGATTCCGACCGGATCCAGAAAAGATCACTCCAGTATTGGAGAAATGCTCCGAAAAATCTTAAACAGCTTCGATGATTCCCAGGAATAGCGTTGTGGTACCGGAAAATTTTAAATGATTTCATCACGATTCCGGACCCACCTACCCATCTTACGAGATCAAATGTCAAGTATATACGGGGCGATGAGCAGCAGATGGCATTCGAATAGATTAAGGCGCTTATCGCATTTGGGAGCTTTTGGCTAGCCACACGCTGAAATCAGCTGCAAGGAACTACTGACCAATATAGCGAGAGTGTCTTGCAGTACTGTGGGCCATAAGAAAGTTGCAATCTTATGTAGAGGGTTATCACTTTAAAGTCATTACACACCATCGTAGTCTGAAATGGTTGCAAAATATTCAGAACCCCGCAGGACGCTTGGCACGCTGGGCCCTTCAAATGCTTGCCTATGACTTCGAGGTAGAATATAGGGAAGGCACTGAAAACTGGGTTTCAGACGCATTATCTTGCATGTACGAGGATGAGTCGGAGGTACCAGTTTCATCAGTCAGTTGCCCAGAGGAGTATACTAGTGATGCCTGGTATCTGGCGATGAAAGCGAAAGTTCATCGGAAAATAGTTGGTAACGGACTGTACTATTTATTATCTATCAGATCCTTTGATCGAAGATCTTTTAGAGAACCAGGATGCTTAGAAGCTAGTTTTACCAAAAGACAGGCGGATGCAAGTCCTACACGAAGGGTATCACGAGCCTACAGATCGACATTTGGGATGCGCAAAAACATATGAGCGTATCGCATTGTTGTATTATTGGCCGTCAATTTATAAGGACATAGCAAATTATGTTCGTCGTTACGTCGTATGCCAGCAATGCAAAGCGGTGCAATTAGCACCCGCTGGACTTACGGGCCGGCGTATTGTAATGAGGCCGTGGCAGGTAGTGGCTGGAGATATTATGGGCTCCAACTCTCGTACACCGCGCGACCATGAATACCTGTTAGTATTCATGGACCTTTTCACGTGCTGGTTGGAGTGTATCCCGATTCGCAAGGTAAATGCGTAAATAGTCAAAAGGGAACTCATAGAGAAAATCTTTCTACGCTTCGGAATACCGGAGACTTTCCAGTCTGATAATGGAACAGAATTTAAAAACAAGATAGTGTACCGATTCCTAGAAGAACACGGAGTTGTCTATACGACGATACCACCATATTATGTACAAGCAAACCCCATAGAGCGAGCAAACCGCACTTTCAACCGCACAAAGACCATGATCACGTCGTACATAAAGAAAAAATATAGTACTTAGGACTTACATATTCCCTAGCTAGTGTTTGCCTATAATACAGCCATGCAAAAATCTACGAAATTGTTACCAGCTCTTCTAAATTTCGGACACAACCCTGTGCCTCCAAGTACGTTACGGCGGCAAGAAGAAATCATCGTAGCGCATGAAGCAGAGACAGCTGCGTTAGTGAATTGGAACGAGCGCACGAATAAACTGCGTGAAGTGTGAGATTTAGTAGCAGAAAATTCAGCAAAAGCGCAAGAACGCCAAACTAAATATTACAACAGCAAGCGGCGAGACTTGCAGTATGCTGTTGCCGAGAAAATGTTGCGGCGTAATCGCATTCTTCCGTGTGCGCCACAAGGAATTACTACTAAATGGGCCCCTATATATACTGGGCTGTACGTCATTTCCGGGAAACAAGGTTACAATACCTATCAATTAACTAACCAATCCGGAAACAAGATGGAACAAATCTTTGTAAAGGCCATGGCACAAACTTTTCGTGTGCGGCCGATCACATTCGGCCAATGAGAGATCGTCTCCCGGTCGCGGCGGCGCGCCACCTGTCATCTGTCAAAACGGCATTTTTCGCTACCCTCCAACTTTAGTCCCGTAAACGTGTAAATTAGAGGTTTCTTATCAATTAAAACAAAGCGAATTGCACACAATAAAAAATACTTTTACTCTTTATTTGAATAGAAGAATTAGTTTTCATTATTCATCCGTTCATAATGGCGCCCCAATGCCATAACGTGGACGACCAAGAATCTCAGCCGGATGCATCAATAGACGATAAGCTTTTGAACGACTATGTTAGACAATACCAGTGCCTTTGGCAAATGTCGCACGCATACTACAAAAAAGTCCCTGTGAAGGAAGTCTGCTGGATTGAAATAGGGTAGAAGATTGCATTATCTCGTAATATTTATTTATTATTTATTAATTTTTATATTTATTAATTTATTTATTTATCGTTTTCAATTTTTTTTTCATGTGCCCAAAATATAACATTAGATGAAACTAAATTTGTAAATTCAATTGTTGTAAACAGATTTTGAAATATTTACAGTTATAGTAGACTTGATTAAATTGTTGTTTAAAGTTGCATTTTTAATACTGAAGACTAATACGTATAATAAAATCTATATGATAGTTTTTCACCGAGAGATGTTCAAAACGTTTTGGTCAGTTAAGATACAGTTATTGGAGAGAAAAGAGGAAACGAAAAGCCGATTTCAAGAGTGGAGCTGGAGTAGCCCACCATAAAGGATATATACTTTTTGACGTCATAACCTTCTTTAGAGAAAGCAAAAAAGCAAAAAAGGTAACTTTGTAATACTTAATTTTATTGTTACAAAAAGTTTTTAAATAAATGATGAATCAAATAAATTTTATTAATTAATAAATTATTTTCTTTTGTCGTGTTCTTTCTGATATAACAAATTATATAGTGAAGAATAACAAATCCTACATTTTTTGTTCTAGCACGCATACAAATGTATCAGTCAAAAGGACTATTAATGATGTCCTTTTAACAGTGACGTCCTACGATATGAGCATTGTCGTTTATCTAGGTGTCAATGGTTCCTTTACTGTACAAGGTGAAATGCAAGGGGCACCTGCTGATGAAGTCGACAATCATTCACGAGATAGCAATTCTGGCGCGAATATGTCTGTGGGTTCAATAATTTATGCTACAGACAATGACTCATCTACATCGATTACCAACACAAATTTGCAAACTCAGAATATGCTTTCTCAATCATCAAGTGCCAAAACTTTAATTACATGCTTCGAATTAACTGCGCCTACTAATCAATAGAAAACTAAAAATTCAGCGCCTGCACCATTTACTCCTTTGCACACCAATTCAGCTTCATCGCCAACGTTACTTTCTGCACAAATTCATGCTGCAATACCAGGCTCTTAGTCAGCACGCTCCAGCTCATTTGCTCTATTGCATCAGCTGCAAAGTAGGCCAGCATCTGCAACACTCACTTCTTCGCACTCCAATTCAAGTTTATCGTTTATTATGCCACCAACACCCCCAGAACTCCTTTAGATTTTTTGAGTTCATCTGATTCGTCTTCTTTTTCATTTGAAGTGAATACACCACCTTTCCTTCAAGGTCAAGATAAGAACCAGAAAAAACAGAAAGGAAGGAACGAGAAGAAAAGAAAAAAATACGATGATAATGGTATGGGTAGAAGTGTAAGAGCATTTGCGAACATGGTAGCTAAAAAATAACAAAAATTAAAATACTTTACATTCAACAAGCATAATAATTCAGTTTGTCTGTCTTGTACATACTCTTGTAAACCATAATTTTTAACGCGCCTTATTTTGTTATTGACGATTGGATTAGAGATAGTTTAAGATAATGTGTAACTTGAAATAGACTGATAATTATAGAAAAGCTCTCATATCTGGAATGTGGTTTGATTAGCTATAACTGTATTCGTCTTGTGATATTTTATTATAATATTTATAAGAATACTCTACGATAATATTACTGAATATTACTTCCGACTCCAGAGTCTAAAATTCATGTAGCTCATATTTCATGTTCATGGTAATGAATAATGTTTATTGTAAACATGTGTCATGTTGGGACTATAAAAATGTATGCAGAAAGACATCATTTAAATTGTATTTTTCATATATGTTTGACAGAATAGGGTAGAAACAGTTTGAATCTGTATTTTAACGGACGGGCTCAATATTCTTGTGTATATCTTCGATCCGGATGCTTTATGATGAACGTATTTCTAGTCCTAGTTATTAGTTGATGATTATGTATAATGAGTACTGTTCAAAGATTTAGGTATTTTCATACTAGAGGAAGCGTTTGCACAAGAATATTTGATTGAAATAGCACTAAAACGCATCCCACTTAAACGTTTTTTATGTTTTTAATTTTTTTCATTACTCAATTTTTTTCGTTTTGTAATGATGTTTCTGAATTAAAAAGAAATATTTAGATTCATCGATTCGTTATTATTTTACAATTATTTCTTTATTTTACGATATTTTACGATATACTGAAATCTATAAGGTAAAATATTTTTATATTTTATAAATAATATGATTGTTTAATTCTTTAATTATTTGTATTTAATGGGGTGTTCCCTCTTTCTTGGGGCTCCGATATGTCACAATGCATGTGATTTTGTATTTTACATTTGTATTTTATACACTTGATTGTTGTGTCGTGTGATGTCGGTCGAGCGAAATCCATCACCTGCTTACTAACGTCTCAAAAACTTTTGAAGAGGTTATATAGGCGCATACGTTCTGCAGCAAAGCACAATGCGTAGTTGGAAATGTTTTCCACACAAAAAACTCACTTCCAGCAGCTCTGAAGCGGATTCGTCAAGTTTGGGTCAATCTCCGCGGGGGTCATAATGATAATTGTGATTTTTCAGATATTGAAAGCTGTAGTAGACGGTGTAATTCACGGATATGTCCTACACTCCTTGTACGGATGGAGCGCGTACGTGCTAGGAGCACTATGCGTCTCCGTCGCCACTCAACTGCTCTATCAAGGGTCAACCAGACGACTTCCACCAGACGAAGACGCATCTCCATATGAACCCATGCAGCCAGTGCATGAGACGCAGCCGCCATCACCTAGACCGACACCTGCAGTGAGAGGTTCTGCATCTCACTCCACTCTACCATCCACCTTGTCTAACATCAGGCGCTTCGAAGCGCTACGCACCCATCTGAACGAGCAAAATTCTCGCTTTTTGATCAGCGAGTAATTTTGGTCCTAAGGAAGGGAGTGTTACATCCCGGGCCTCCAACCGTCCAAAAAATTTAAAATTTTTCGCCATCCAAAGACCGCCGGCCAACTTCAGCATTGAAGATCCAACTTACCTTCAAAAATGTTATATATTGTTCTATTAGCATAAGGTAAAGCAGATTCCTACCCGCCAGCAGCATCTCAGCTGGTCGCAGGATGGAATCAGCTGCGTCTACATATGATAATATATTGTTTGACCAAAATTATATACAGTCATATAGAATAATATAGTGTCATGTGTACTTAATATACATCGAATTTGGTATTTTATTTGTTTTCCTTTTATTTTTCTGTAATTATTACATAGAATCATTATCAAATTTCATATATTTACTTTACTGTAACGTAGGAAATTATAAATTTAGAAGATGTTCCTTACTGAGCGCAAACATGCAAAATTATATAAGTCATATAGTTTCAACAATGTACATGTAAATCCTCATTTTCACATTTTTATATCACTTAAAAATATGCATCTGCTTCGATGTAATTCGGGTAAATTTGTATAAATAAAATGAGTACCTTAAGATCATATGTTGTCATATGTGCACAGTATTGTATAATTAGTGCTTTCTGAAATGACAAATAAGCATTCATGATGCAAGTTGCAATTTATTCATTGCTGGGTGGGACAGCTTTAGCACTGAGTACGTGTGCACTCGCCGATTGAATGAAAGTCTTATCGAAATATTCAACTGTCTCGCATAGTGTCATTTGTGGTTTGTCTGCAATAAGTTATAAGGAAGAATTAATCATTTTGGGGAGTAGATTGTAACCACACAAAGAATTTTCATTTTCCATCAATTCTAAGAATTTCATTATTTTTTTAACTTAAACTATGGGACATTACCCAAAGGACGGGATGCGCAAACCAGCTTGAATCAGCACTCTCGAACTCGCTTTACCGGAAGTTCACAGGCAGAAGTGCAAAATCTCGTATTTCCGGAAATTTCAAAATTATCACTTTTTACCCCTAATTGAAAGTCGGAATTTGGGGAAACTATATTACACCTCCAGATAGGTATTAATTAGAGTAATTCATTAAAATTGGAATCAGTTCAATCCAATCATTAATTCTCGCGTGATTAATTCTACTTCTCGGTGATGAATATTTTTTGTAACGTGATCCTTTTCTTAATAGAATAAAAAATATTTGAATTTCGAAATTAATTTGGACCGTCGGGAAGATATTAATTAGTATAACTTTCCCGCCCTTGCAGGAAAAAAGTGACTTCACTAGAAACTAGTCCAAATTCCTTTATATCATCAAGTTCTACCAATAACCCTGATTTTCGATTGTCTTTTAACAATATTGCATTTTAACAGTCCATTAGTCCCGCTTTGCAAGTGAAAAAGTGGCCACGATTGAGATGGGCATAAAGTACTGTATGTAACTCGAGAAAAAAATCAATTTATCCCTTAAGTGATACTGCCCTCGCTATGCTTCGCTCGCTCGTATAGTAAACTCACCCGCGGGTAAAATATTCGACTTTGTACCCTTGTTGCATAATGTACTATTAATATTATCCATTCAGCTCCAAAATTTAACCAGTTCTAAGTTTAAACATATGTAATATGCCTGAAAAATTTTAGCGCGTGATATACTTCCCTTGAACAGTTACGGTGGACACAAATTTTTGTTTCATACATACATAAACACACACATACATACATACACACATATATACATACCGACAGACATGGTTTGAAAAACTATTGTAAATCCATTTTTATTACTGAGGAACCTCGAAAACATCAAGATTTATCGAAACTCTAAAAGAAAAAATTTATCATCGATACAAAGTTCTTTTTGAGATAGCAAAATTACAAAATTTAACATGATAACAATAGTATATAACGCATCTAGGGAGGTAAAGAATTGGCAAGTCGATTGGCCTTCGGCTCGGGTGGCATTTTACACGTCCTATGGGGTCGCCATTTACCTCTCATGGTGCGTATACAATTTTTCCTCACACCAGCACCGAAAATACACATTTCTCCTGGCGCCCGGATGGAAAAGTGGTAATGTCGGTGCACGAGAACACAAAAGATTTTTCTCCACACCTGCACCGAAAGTACCACTTTTCCTCCCAGGTGCCTGGAGAGAAATGTGTATTTTCGGTATTGGTGTAAGGAAAAATAGTATACACACCATGGGAGGTAAAATGGCGAAGCCATCTATACTATTAATACTCATTAGATTTTAAAAATATAATTTATTGTCATTTTTAAAAACTTATATTTTTGTCTTTAAAGATCATTATAGCGTATCATATCTTTAAATAAATTTCAAATTTCATTTTGACAATAATAAAAGTTGGTTTTAATAAAATTAACTGTTACATTAACTTTTAACTTTTAACTTAAAAACTTAACTTTCAACTTTATTATGTTTTGCAGTTAGTAAAACTTCGCTCTTAACTTCTGTGAATTTGTTTGGATTTTGATTAATTACTAACTTAACTTTAAAGAATTAATAAAGTTACTCAATCCTGCAAAACAGCAGCATTATATGTAAAATTTTCCGAAAAAGTAACTTTTTCCTATCGCTTAACCGATTTCCGTTTTTAAACCGTGAAAATACATACATTTTGCAAAAAATATAATAATGAATATAATCATGTTTTTCAGCTTGGCATAAATCCTGAACTAATACAGGTAAGGGTTTGAAATTTTCTTACATATTTTGGGTATAAAATACATTATTTTCTTAAAGTTTTGGAGTTTGAAATTTTTTTACTTGCTCACTTGACGTGGAATCACCCATATACATATTTAATACATATGACCGATTATTACGATACTGTTTTGGTCATCTTTGTGTCAGTATATTTTATTATCTTGCGGACTTATGTGTCCATTATATAGCGCATATTATAGGTTTGGTAAGGTTCATGTACAAAAGAAAAATTATGGATAGATGTACATGGTTTTTTGATGCCACGGAGCTGACATTTTGTGCATAAGAAACTTTTAACTGATTCTTTAAATAGATTCAATTAAATGTTTAATAATTCTGCTTAAATACAAACTGTTCGCATTAACATATATTTTGAAAAGCATAATTTTTAAATCACTCAAATCTTACATATAGGTAGGTATAACTCAAATTCATTGTAATTTAAAAAAAAAGTTATGCCACGGAGCTGAGATTTCAGGCATATTTGACCTCTTTATTGTATAAAGAATGCTGATTTTTATAATGTCATTGAATATTATGTAAAATTATTGTATTTGTCGTGTACAATCGCAAGATTTCTATTATATTGCTTCTGAATAACATTTATTCGTGATGCAAAACTAACAGTTTCGTGATAATCGTCTATATATATATATATATGCAATGTACATACACATTTTGTACACATACATCTTTATTCATTTTAATGTCTAGAGAAACATAGGGAAACATATTTACTGATATATTTATGCGACCGATTCCGCAAGCTATAGTTAGTTTACTTATAATTATAATAATTTAACCTTAATTAATTAGTATGTAAAAGAACTATTATTTAATCGTAACATCTTAATTATCGCCAGAAACCGTATGTAACAGCCTACCCTCAAAACGAAAGATAATTATTTTTTATTACACCGATTCTTTATGCTATCGATTAACAAATAGTAATGGTAGCCTAACTTTTGCGTATATTCCTTAATATTGATAGCATTGTTCTGTACTTATATATCAATCATTTCTAATACTAATATTGTTTTCTATTTAGTTTCATTATCAAGAATTGTTACGTCATTAAAATTAAAGGAGTGGCCCCTCTTAACGTGGTCATTAATAACATTTGCTCTTTCTTCTTTGTTTATGTTATGCATGTTCATCTACACGCACTGCCAGCTGACGTTTCGTTTCTCCAACATATGAAGCGTTTCAATCATTACATTCCATTTTGTATACAACATTAGTACAAGCTGGTTTCTCTTGTTTCTCTTTTCCTCGAGTGTTGGTTGAACTTTAATTATTATGTATTTTCGGAATGGTTTGCACGTTATGTTGAAATAAAACATTGTTTACATTTTCGTATAATTCTGGTACGTAGGGCAAAGTGACAGGTGCTTTCGTTTTAAGCACTCCGCTTGTATTACTGCTATTATTTTTATTGTAGCTACTTTTAAAACATGTAAATGTACAAAAGGGCTGCACAAAATCTTGTAGTTGTGTAAAACACGAATTAAAATGTTCCGATTATCGCGCAGGATGCCACGGTCAAACTTGTAAAAATTGCGAAGAAAATGTATTAGACAGTAATATAGATGTAGAAGATAGTAGCGAACTTGATATTGATGGCGACAATGATGTACAATTCCATGTAAATACAGACATATTAACAGCTAACGAATGCATTTCCGACAACTAAGACAGCGACGACGAAATTCCGTGTAACAAAAGAGTATGCCAATTAATGTAATAAATGAACTTGCATTATAAATAAATTCTGTAAATTATGTAAATTTAATGAAATTGTCAATATTTTACGATTATTTATACCTTATCTCCTGTTATTCAATGTACTATATGCATTAAATAACAATATATGCCCAATAAGGATATTATGATTAGCACTAATTTTTAGCAACATTTAAAAAAGCTTGATTATGAAAATCGACCACCGATTGTTTATTTTTTAAAATTGATAAATGTAACTATAAAAATTGAAATCCTCTCGTTTTTCTACCCCGATTAAAAAAAATCGTCAAAATCGGTGCAGTAGAAGCCGAGATATATCATTCTGAAGCGAGTGCGCCGATTTTGAAGCGACGATTTCAAGTTTCGCAGCCTATCCCCACCCCTCCGAATTTCGGCTCCGAGCGCGCACTACACAGTGTTTATGCAAATTTTTGTGCGTGATGCACACGTGTAATTTTTGAAAGCAGATACGAAAACATCTCGGAAAAACCTATCGATTGGTATATAATTTATTGTTACATCATTAACCGTCACGCCGCATACCCTTCCCGACGTTGGAAGTTAATATCTCAACATCTACTGGACCGAATTGGATGATTTTTTTAAAAAGATGCTTCTTTCCGAGTACTATTTTCCTATACTTTCCGGTTTTTTCCCACTCGCAAATCCCGCTTCACAGGCTTATTTGTTTAAAACCCAAAATTTTTAAACTTTTTAAATCCGCTCAAATAATTATTAAAAATTGAAAAATGGTTGAGATAGCAATTGTATATGATAATTTAAGGGTCCAAGAATGTGTAAAAGCGCGGGCGCGAAAAAATATTCATAACTTTGAGCCTGGCACAAAATTAAAATAAGGTCTTTTCTTCCTCGTAGGTTACTTAACAATTGCGTTATGCAAAAACTGTCAGCCTGATCTTAATCGGCCTTGCGGCTCTCGTTTTATATTGCAGTCAAGTACTTTTCTCTAAATTTATGGCGTGATTGGGTTATTTTTTCATTGTTAAATAAATAATTTAAAATTACCTTGATTTTTACCTACTTTTTTTGCAGTTTCGAGCATTTTGTAGCGAACATTTCAAATCTACGGATATCGGACCAACCCTATCTTGTAGAGATTTTCATAACGAACAAATTTATAAGTATACATTTTTTCTCTAAAATGCATACTTTTTTCGCATTTTTTTTCACTTTTTCGTTGTTTATGCAAATAGCACACCTCTTCAAGCTGGCACACCTCGATATTTTCAATAGGTATACCATTCCCGAGCGATTCCAATAGTTATCTAAGTTACGTCACATTAGAGCCATATTTGAAAGATTTCGTCGTAATTCTCCTGGCCCAATATTCCTGTAATATATAGCAGTAACATTGCAGTGAAACTGTAGCAACATTTAATATCCTCGATGTTTTTATCACAGGAATATTACGGGGAATAACAGTACAATATTTTGGCAACAATCAGGCAATATTTCAGTAACATCACAACAATATTATTATAGGTCTTTAGTTGTTGCAGTGAGAACAGGACATATTGCAGTGATATTTTAGGAATATTATTATAATTTCACAATAATAATATAAATACTAAGTAATATTTCAGTGATATTCCAGCAATATTATTGTAATTTTATCGCAAGATAATATTTTTATTTCGTCGTAACGCTAGTACCATTGTTAATATTAGTAATATACATGTAATAACGCCTGTTACTAATCGTTCATACGCAGCAACTTCTGGATGACACACAGTATAATGTTTGAACCGCCCTTATATAGTAACTGAAGATGAGTTTTAGCACTTGCGAGAAAATGCTAAAGTGCCATCTAGCGGAAATCTTGAGAAAATTGACTTTCAAATAATGTGCAATGACTATAATCGGTTACTCTCGATTTGTTTTTATGTAAACGTTGACTAACTACATTATTAAGACATTTTTACAGTTATAGTTAAGATTTCCGGCAAAATAAAAAGATAAAACTAAAATGTTATCGTTAAACAAATGATGACTAATTTATTGTCATATGATATAGTAGAAACATTTTCACAGTATTAGTTTCAAATGCATCCAGGAATATCATTCTGTAATCATGCATGAATATAGCTGTAATATTTGAAAGTAATACCATACACACGCACACTCCTACACACGATATCCATGCACGAGTCTCGCGAGAACGGCCTTTCAGATTAAGGTGCTACCCACGTGGGAACAGACAAGAGGAGTCTGGCCTCCGCATGGTCGCCATCAGCGATCGCGGCCAGAGGAACTATTTGCGGGCACGCGCGCGCGCGTGTCGCGTATGCTGGCACGAATCTTCGAATTTGTTACAAATATGATATATCGTAATGTAATGTTATAGAAAGATTGCTGCAATACTGCAATCTTGAAAATCATACTGGAATATCACAGAAATGTAATTGCAATATATCAACTTATCCACAATATCACAGCAACGTTGAAATATTTCTACAATATTCATCCAATATTGGGTACTTGTGGGTAATTATCACTATTATTATTATTGATAAAATTATTAAATTTTACTACGAAACCCCCCTAGAAGCCGAGATATAGCCGTTACAAGTCGAAAAATAGGGCTATTTTTGGGTATTTTTACCCCTTTTCGAAATGCCATCAAGATGCGTAATTGACATATTTTTTAACGCAGTTTGTCAGATTTTCTTCGTTTGTACAATAACTTAAGGTGGCTCCCTGGTGTTTTTTAATGATTTTGTTAAATTATGTTATTCATTTTCTTTTCATTAATACTATTCACTTTTTCAGCTGTTTAACATTGGAAACAATTTAATATTATGTTTAAAGCCAGCTTACTCCAAACAATTTTGAAAAAATTAAAAATTTTTTTTTTAATAAATTGCTACTGTATACTTGTAGAAATAGTATAGAATTAGTCCCGAAGGTCAGCAAGACCGAGAAGCAGGTATAAAAGAGTGGGGAGCGGTGCGCGCCAAGCGATAAATCCGGCCGCTCGAACGCCTTCGGTAGCACGAATAAAAACTTTAAACTGATTTTTCTCCGACCCACATTTTTTCGCATGGATGACACTCTCATTTCAAAACTATTGCACTTATCGACATGAACCAAACGGCATTTTACTCTTTAGATGTCTGGCTATATCCTCAAGCAGAACCAGAAATATTCATTATTATTTAAAAAAGTTATAAACAATTAAAAGTGTAAAAAAAAGGGTAAAAAATTCAAAAGTCCGCCATTTTGTTTTTTTTATTGAAAATATTTCATTCTGCTTGAGGCCATAGCCAATTCGATACAGAACATGAAACCGTTTTGTTTTTTGCTTTCAGATAATTCGTTTCCAAGAAATGATGTCATCCATCTACTAATCAGACGAGTTTCAGCAGCCATTTTCAAAACCGTCATTTTGAACAAAAAAAAAAATTTTTTTTAAGTAATTTAATATATGTGTTTTCATATGTAAAAAAAATTGATTACTCAACATGTTTTGTACTATGAATAAAATTTATTGAAAAAAATCACGTTTTTTGGAGTAACCTGGCTTTAAGCAGGAGTTGTACATATTCAGCAAGAGGCTAGGGTGACTTGCGACTATGACTTTTAGTAGATCTGCGGGTAGGCCGTCTGGTCCGAGGTCTCTCTTATTCCGCATTGATCTTACTGTTAAAGAGAGCTCGTCCTTCGTGAAATCCGGAGTCTCAATTGGGCCATGTGGTGCTGGTAGATCTGGCCTCTTAGGGTGTTCGGGGAAGAGGGCATCTACGATGTTTTGGATCATTTCCGCGTCGCTGGAGCCTTTTGTGGCCAAAGTCGCAAGTTTGCGGGTTACGATCTTGTTTCCTAAAGCTAACGAATCTTCGTCTACTTCTTTTACCAGCTGCCTCCAGCAGCGCTGTTGGCTGGTTTTGATGGCCCGTTTCTGTCCTGTTTTGGCTGCCTTGAATTCGGAGGCCAGTGGGGCTGCATCGTGATCATGTCTTCGGGTTCTCTGTTCTCTGCACCCTATGTACTTACAGCATTTCCGGAGTTCCGCGATCTCATTTATACACCAGTAGGCAGGGCGCCTTCTCCGACTGGGGCAGGTCTTGGGCACCGCCTTCGCACAGGCCTGATGGATGACTTTCAGGATGTCTTCAGTCACCCTGTTGCCCCGTGATTCTGGCGTCATGTTGCTCGGGATCTCTCCTAGGGGCTCCTGACAGCAGTCAATCGCAACGGTGAATTTCTTGGTGTTCATTTAGGCGATGTTCCTCCGGGGGGTAGCGCAATTCGGGGCCACCGGAGTTGGTCTAACATCTCGCACACGAAAGGTGATATTTTGGTGATCACTTCCTGTATAATATTCGATTACCCAAACCTCGCCCCCGCCAAACCTCGATTCACGCTGCAAGACGTTCCGTTGGCAGAGAGACATCAGTGATGATTTTTCGGTAGCTCGGACGCCTAAAGGTCGTCGTGTTGCTGCTCTTAAGTACTACTACACTGAGGCGACTGGCCGTTTCCATCACCATCTGCCCTCTTGGGTCGGATCCTGTTTCCCCCACTTTGGAGATTTGCCATTAAAGATTAATATCATTATCAGTCCCCATTTGAAGTCTTGCACTGCATCTTCCAGGCCTTCAAACTTGTCCTGGTATTCGCTGTTGGATGGGTTTGGGGTAAGATATACACTGACGTAGGTCACGTCTTTGTGTCTTACCCAATCGCATCCTCGGCCGCGTCCATGATCTGTGACGTGAAAATTCCGCGGATCTGCGGCTTAGATGGCTGCGGTGCCCAGTTCGTCGGCAAACCACGCTGGACCTTCCCAGTCCCGGTTCTGTTCGCTGACAAGAACGATGTCAACGTTTTTCTCGGAACAGATATGGTTCAGGAGGTTATGAGCCGTCCTGCTTCTGTGAAAGTTACCCTGCAAGACTATAGCCATTTTTGCTTTATTTTCTGGAGGGCCTCTATGAAGGTGCTGCATGTTCCGGATCCTGTTATGTGGTTGCAGCAGTAAGGTTTGTTCGGTTGTTTAGGGTAAAGGAAATACTGCGGAGATTTGACTTCACAGTCCTTGCTCTTGTGACCTGCTTTTCAACCCTTGAGGCACATATTGCTCCGGTCCGATCCTTCGCAAGTGTGTTGTTGAGGCTGCTGCTGTTGTTGTGGCTGCTAGTTTTTTTGTGGCTGCTGCTGTTGTTGTCGCTCCTGCTGTTGCTACTGTTGCCTAGTAGTGTGCTAGCTTGCAGTAGCTGTTGCTGCTTGTACGGTATTTTTTGAACCTGCGGGCCCCGTAGCCGGCATAGATACTGTCGGCCCTGCTTCTGTCACATTTGCTAGCTTCTGTCGAGCTGCTATGTGGATTCGGTGATGCTCATCTAGTTGATCCAGCATCTCATGTAGTACTGGTAGGTTAGTCTTCACTTCCTGTTTCATGTTCGGCTGTTTTTAAACAGCTTCTCTCATTAATTCGAAGAGCTTTCAACTGCTTTATCTTCTCGCCCATGATATCTTCTACGGGTTTGAGCGTCGTGCTGGTAGAATTCTCCTTGCTGCGCTCAAGAGCCGAGGAGTATATTTTTTGAAGCTGGATGGAGAACTCGGTCCCCTTCGCCCGTGCCATAGTCGCTTCCATCTTCTTCCATAGTCGCTTCTATCTTCTTCCCCCACGTCCATTTCCATCGAGCCGTCCGACGTCCCGAGGGTTCTGTTGGGGTGTCGAAGCGTCTCCCTGCACTTCATTCATACCTTCGCCGATTGCCCTGTCTAGGTACCGCTTCTTTTGTCGTAGGACCGTCTGGGCGAATTTTGTCGTGGCGGACCACTTACTGTTGTCGGACATCAGTACGCCCACGATGGTCTCAGGCGTGAATTGTCCGACCGAGCCGAGAAGAGCTGTTCTATCTTCGCTCTACTTTTCGCAGACGAAAAACGTGTGAAACGCATCGTCGCGGTCAGCGGAATAGAATATGCAACTCGGACTCTGAATCTTCCCCAGTCGATTGAGGTACAGACAGAAGTACCCATGGTCACGCAGGAATTGGGTCAGATAGTAATTTACCTCCGCATGGTCTCTGTTAATCCGAGGGGCCAGCCAGTCTATGAGCCTTTCTGTCCATTTACCCTTGGTTGTTATCGTTCAGGATCATTGCCATGTTTTCATTGTGCGTTCCCGTTCCTCTCTATGGACTGTTGTTCTGTCGTTTCCTGTTTTCTTCCGTTCGTAGATTCGCTTGCGCTCCATCGCATGTAGGTCGAGTGGGATGATTACTGCAATAACGAGCACTGCGAGTCTCGAGGCCGTGCGATAGGCGCTGGTAACTCTGAGAACTCCTGTACGCTGAACGAACGTGAGTCAAATCCGGTATAAGTCCTTCTCCATTGCATCGGCCCATATTTCAGAATCGTAAGATGGATATAATGACTGACATGAGGAGTCGACGCTTGCTCGCTTTCGGTTTACTCGTGTTCGCCATGAGATGGCTCAACTGTGCCGTCTTTTTGGCCGCTTTATCCGCTGCATAGGCTAGGTGACGAAAGAATGTAAACTTAGTGTCTATTTTGAGTCCCAGATACATAGTTTCCCTCCTTGTCGAAGCCTCTGCGTGTCCCACATACACGGAGAAGATGATCTCTATCCGTACTCTGGATCTATACTCTGGGACTCTGAACTTCTTCAGCACGTCCAAGATGTCTGGCCACCTGGCCAAGTTGAATGCATTTTTAACGTCCAGTGTAACGAGAAGTGCGATGTTCCTGGAAATATGATTTCCAGTCCATGCTCTCCTTCTCAGCTGAACTACCTCTCGTATAGCGTGCACCGTGGATCGCCGTTTTCTGAAACTGTACTGATTGTCGGCTAAATTACCGGCAGTTTACACAGTTCCCTGTAGCCGTGGCTTAAAAATCCACTCACAAAGCATCCCTGTGTGGTCCAACCGGCACAGCGGCTTGTTAGACGATAGAAGCCAGGAGTCGCCTCCCTTTCCTTTGCTGATCAGCACGAAACGCGCAACCTTCCAGGCAGTACCAAAGACACCCGCCTTCAGGCACACGTTGTACATGCTCAGCAATAGAGAAAGTGCTCTCACCGCGATGATCTTCAATATCTCAGCTGGTATCCCGTCGGGCCCAGGCACCTCTCCGCTCCACATCATTTTGGTGGCGATCCGAAACTCCTCGGGAGAGAATAGGAGAATCTCACCTACTTCAGTGGTTTCCTCCTGGTCTTGCCTTGGCGGATGTGTTGGGAACAGAGTGTCCACGATTCGATTGATCTTATAGCTCAAGCCCAACACGTCCCGATTCACTTCTTGATCACTCATCGGTCAGGTCTTTTTGCGCCGACATCAGTACTGCCTCCGTTTCATCTCTCGTTCTTTGTGCTCTTTTTCTGACGTGGTTCACTTCCGCCGTTAGTTGCGCGATTTCATCTGACCATCAGTAAACCGGGCGATTTCCATGTCGCGATCCCTTGCATGACATGGATGCGTCACAGGCTCGGTGAATGAGACCCATAGTCTCACTCATGAGAGCCTCTGCTCCGTCTCTGCTCTCGGGGGCATTCATCGCTAGTATGTTTCGCTGTCCTTCCAGCAGTACTTAGATCAGTTTCTCGGTGATCAGATTTGCCAGATTCCGTCATGGTGATGAATTGGTTGTCGCTTACGTTGTGATCCTCTAGTACGCTCCAAACCGACGCCCTATACGCTAGAATTTCAGATACGAAAAACACGTCCGAAATCGTCCGAATAAATCCTGGCCGGCTAAATGTCGGCGAGTTCCCAACGTTGAGTAATATCAGGTCGAGTCTAGATACCATCTCCATGATGGACTTTCCTCTGCTGTCCGGCACTAGTATGCCCCACTCTAATGATCGGGCATTGAAGTCGTCGGCGACTACGATCTCACCTTCTATCTCTCGGATCGCGTCTTCCAGCTCGTCCAGACTTCGCCTAAATTGCTCAATACGGACGTTCGAGGTAAAATAACAGCTCAAGTAAGTCACGTCTCCGCTTCTCACCCACAAAAAATCGATTCGGTCCCGTGTCTGTTCACTTTGATGGTTCGGGGGTACGTAGATTGCTGCTATGCCAAGTGTGTCTTTGTACCATGTAGGTATTTTCCAGTTACAGTACTGATCGCAGATTAGCAGCACATTAGCCTTTGTCTCAGATATACTCTGAGTCAGAAAGCTGTTGGCTAATTTGGCTCTGTGAAGGTTCGCTTAAAGGACCGTTGTACGGTCCATCATTAACGCTTGGCTTTAATCTACCTAAGCGTTCCGCGAAATGCTCTATACTGTCCTTATCTCGGCGTGTGGTCCAGCTGTGCTTGGTCTACTCCCAGGTCAGTACATAAGATGCACCTTGAATGGGCCACGACAATCGCGCGCTTGATATCCGAAACTCAGACATCTGAAGCACCGCTGGAGCCGCAGCCACCTTCTCAGTCGGCAGTTCATTTAGCCGACTGTCAGGTGGTTCTTCTCGAAGAGGAACTCTGCCTTTTCCTGGTCCATCTCTACGATGGCCAGTCGCTGCTCCCTAGTATTGGACTTGGTCAGCGAAACGGTGATCTCAACCGTTAAGACTACTGCTTCGTCAAAGAACTTCCTGATCGCCGTCTGCACTTCTTCTTTGGTGGTGATGCTGTCAAGGTCTCTGACTTCCACGTTTGTCTTCGGTGTCAGGTTCTTCACGACCCCCGACGTGCCCATTACCTTCCTGATGGAGTCTCTTATAGTCCCCGGCTCCTGGTCGTAGCTTTTCGTGCCCAGCTCTACTAGGACGTCATCAGCCCTGGTTTTCTTCTCGAGGAGGAACTCTGCCAAATAATAGTAATAAAAATAATAATAATAATAATAATAATATTAACAACAACAAGGACAACGATAAGGACAACGATAACGACAGCGACAGCATCATCGACAGCGACAGCGACAGCGACAGCGACAGCGACAACGACAGCGACAGCGACAGCGACAACGACAGCTACAGTGACAGCGACAACATCAACTACAACAATAATAATAATAATGATAATAATTTCATAGTGAAGCTAAGAAGCTAAGAACCGGTAAAGCACCAGGACTAGATGGTATTCCCAGCGGAATAATCCAAAAAGTTGTTGAAGTATATCCGCCACCCATCTTGGATGCAATGAACGCATACTTAAAAGAAGATAAGTTCTACAGTAAGTGGTAAAGATAGAAGCTTGTTCTTTTAAGGAAAGGCAATAAACACCTGGATAGAGTCTCCTCGTACATGCCTATACACCTGCTTCACACGATGGGCAAACTAATCAAGGGTCTAATTCTACGGAGAATAGAAAGGCAAATGGTTGATGATCATGCTCTCTCCCACGTGCAGTATGGCCTCCGAAAAGGACGATCTACGGTTGACGCTATATCAACCGTGGTAAAAATCGTAGAAGCAACCAAGAAAAGAAGAGGAAGAATAAAAAGAAGGGCTTCTGCGCTTTGATTGCTATCGACGTATGCAATGCATTTAATTCTGCTAGGTGGGAGGAGATCATCAATAGCCTAGCAAGTAGGAATACACCATTCTTCTTACGGCGTATGGTACAAGAGTATCTCAGCGATCGATGAGTCCTATACATGGAAGAAGCGTGGACTGTAGAAGAAGAAATGGTAAGAGGAGCGCTACAAGGATCAAAGATCGGCAAATTTCTATGGAACATCATATACGACGAACTATTAAAAATGGAACTTCCAAATGGAACCATCATTGTCGGCTATGAAGACGATGCTCTGATTATCTGTGAGGCGGCTGACGTGGAAATCCTCGAAATCCTAATTAACGACGCACTCAGAAGAGTCAAAAGGCTAATGGACAGGAAAGGCTTGGAAATGGCCGTAGGCATGACGGAAGCAGTCTTAGTTATTAACAGAAGAAGCTTCGAAGAACCGGAGCTTCACCAAGGAGACACGGTAATAACATGGAAAAGTCAGCTGACCTACCTTGGGATAGAATTAGACCACAGAAGAAATTTTCTGCAGCATGTTAAAAAAGCGGCCAATATAGCACTGGAAGCAGGTACCAACCTCTCCAGACTTATGCCAAATGTCCGTGGACCAAAAGAAGGTAAGAGGATGCTACTCTCAAGCGTAGTCCACTCCAAGCTATTATACGAAGCCAATGTCTGGACAGGATTTCTAGACGGAAGAAAGCACGCCAAGGCAGCACTGATGTCGGCCCAACGTCCTATTATGAGGAAGATCGCGTCGGCGTATAGAACAGTGTCGATGCGTGCTCTCCAGGTCATCGCCGGGGTGCTGCCAGCAGACCTCCTTGCTATGGAGAGAAAGCAGACGTACGAAGATGTGAAGAAAATCGAGCAGAATAACATCGATTACGAGCAACAGAGAAACAGAATAAGGACAGAGGCGAGAACTACACTCATGAATAGGTGGAAAACTCGATGAGAAAGCGAAAAGATAGGGAGATGGACCCACCGTTCCATCCCCAATATTGACAAAGGAGTAAGCAAAGCCCACGGAAAGGTTGGATTCTACGTAACCCAGGTACTGACAGGATACGGGTGCTTCAATGAGTTCCTGTGCCGATTCAAGAAGAAGATACAGGCAACTTGCCAATACAAAAACTATCCGCATGATGCCGCCGAGCACACGATTTTATAGTGCCCACAATGGCAACAAAGTAGGGAAGAAATGATTTCGACCTTAAGGCAAGATGTGAGACCAGACAACATCGTAGAGCGTATGTTGCGCTCCGAATCTGAATGGAATATCATTACTAGGCTTATGTGCCACACGATGAAACAGAAGGTAGAAGATGAAAGAGAAAACCAGGGTAGAAGAGCCCGGGGTAGAAGAGCTCAGAAAGAATGAAGAATGAAGATAGAGAAGAAGAAAGAAGAATCAAGAAAGAAGAGAAGAAAGAAGAATCAAGAAAGAAGAGAAGAAAGAAGAATAAAAATGAAGAGAAGAAACAAGATTCAAGAAAGAAGAATGAAGAACTAAGAAGAAAGCAAGAATGATGAGCGAAAAATAAAAAAACAAATACCAAGAAGATGAAAAGAAGGAAGAAGAAATGCCATCTAAGATCAAGAAGGTGGCGCTACCATGAAGTTCTGTCTATCGACTGTACCGGGGTGTACACGAACGCGACGAAAGGGAACAGCGGTTTTAATGAGTAAGAATCTCATACTCCCTGAGAGTGCGGTTCCTCCCAGGGGTTTCCTCGTATTAGGCTGGTGAAGGATGCGAGGTATCTGTAAGGGATCACCCACAGGCATGCTTACACATAGCAATATGTGTCAGTTTGCACGAGGGGGGGTGGGGGGGGGGGGGTTACCTGATAGATGATGTAAGATTTCCGCTCATTATTCCTCATATAAACAAAAATAATAATAATAATCTTAAGAGGAAACCGAATATGGAAATATTCAGAGAAAAAATAAAAAGAGTTTAAAAAGGAAAACGAAAGTTAAAATTATTTAATTATTGAGAATATTTACGTATTTCGTAATAGAAATATTATAGTGCAATTGTATGGTTCTAAGGTTCAAGTAATAACAGAAACGTAAAAACTCAAAATAATAAAAATTATATTGTTTATTTATAGGGTTTATTTATTAATAAAATAGATTTATTCAATAATAAGGAAGTTATAAAAAGCATAAAATTCAAAATCATAAAAGAAATCGTATTATCTATTTATTGATAATATTTATTTATTAATAATATAGATGTATCTAATAATAAAGATTCTATAATATCAGCACATTATTCAATTATTCCAATATTTAAAAGAAAAATAGAAAACTCAAAATCACAAAAACTCAGATTATTTATTTATTGATAATATTTGTTTATTAATAATATAAATTTATCTAATAATAAAGAATTTATAATACCAGAAAATGATTCAAATATTCTAAAAATTAAAAGAAACATCACTAAAACCGAAACGTTGTGCTTTTTGCTTAAGGCACTTGCAACTCTTTAACGAATGATCTTAATATCATATATAACGGGAGAAAAATTCTACAACAACTAAACATGATAAAGCTAAATACATGTTATATTGTATTTTATCTCACTCATTTCATATTTCCGGGACAGACTAAAACAAAGTTTCCCATTCGGAAAACTTTCGGAAGAATGGTTTGAATTTTGTATGAAAACTGTGGAAATTTTTAAGAATCATAATAAAAGCTCTTAGTTAGTGTTACCGCATGACGAACCACATGTTTTGCTGTTTTATTTGTTTCATGCAGAAAAATGTTTGAAATTTTTACTAAGGTAGGTCATGTTATGTTACTATACTTAAGAATAAAATTAAATAGGCAGCAATTTTTCTAAAAACGATCATTTTTGGTTATATAAACATATGTGAAAATTAAACGAAATGCGTGTGTCTCGGGACGCGCGGGAGATGTAGAATACATTGATTTATATGCGAGGATATATGTATGTAACACAAATGCGCGTTCCTTTTTTACACACAAGTTTAAATTATTTGCCGTAAAGTTATTTTATTTGAAATTTATGTTATTCCATTTGTCACATTCACTAAGAAATATCGCAAAAAAGAAATAACAATATCTGCAGCGTTTTGCTCAATATTTCTCTAGTTGATGATAATTAAATTTGCAATATGGGAATTATGTTGAAAATAATTTTGATGTCATTACTTGAAATATCATTCTTTTATCATTTTAAAGAGAATCCAATGGGCTCCAAGAGCTACAAACCCATATATAACTCCAATGAAATTTTATCAATCCGCTTTCTCCAATTCGGATAGGTGACTGCATTATAACAATCTTTTACCGTCCGAAAAAGAATTAATGCGAAAATAACAGCCAAATAGAGGAGAGTTTGAGCAAAAAAATGTATTTTGAATGGAAAACAATAGTTAAGAATAAAGCTTTCTTTTACGAAAGTGCAATACTGACAACTACCTATTACAGACGCTAAATGATACTTGGGAGTCCGACATGTATATGGAATTTATAATATTTTCATAATTATTCTTTTATATTATATAATTTCTTGTATTATAATGTGAGAAAAAATTATTATATAAATTATTATACTGAAGGTACGTATTTATGTAGGAACTACCTTAAAATAAATAATTTGTTTGCATAAACGAAAACGAAGCCATTGTATACAATGCAGCCAGCATGGTAGTAAGAAAAAAACTTATGCCAGTCAGGGTTGAATTTCTCTGGTTGGATTTGACATAAGATCTTACATAAGTGCTTATATAAGACTTATATAAGATCATATATACGAACTTATGGAAAATCTTATGAAAATTTTTCGATAGGGTATATTAGGGTGTATATATTATAGCATTATTTACATTTAAATCTTGCACCCTCAGCGTTAGCGTGATCTTTGACGTATATATATAAACGAAAACGAAGCGATTGTGTACAACGCAGCGAGCATGGTAGTAAGAAAAGTGGCTCCGATAGTGTATTGATATACAATGTACTAATATACTCAATAAGTGTATTAGGTTGTTTGACTTATATATATGATTAGTAAAAGTTCACGTTTGCGTTTGATGTGGCTCCTTTAGTACATTACATATTGACAGATTATAATTTATTAAAAATTGTCTAATCGAAGTACATAAAGTTTTTTGTATTAATTTTTGTGAATTTCGTTGCCTTCTTGTTGCGTTGTTCTTTTGATATTCGCCTCGTCTGTTGTTGATAGGAAGTTTTTAGAAGTCGGCCTTGCGTCTCTGCGGTACCTCCTCTTCTTTCTTCGGAATTGGGACTTTTCATGTTCGAAGTTTACTTTTGTATTTCGAGTTAGTGGAGTTCGTCTTGTGTACTCCTTAAAGACCGGTTCGATAGATAGCCTCTGTGAACAGTGCTTGTAGTAGGAGTAAATCTTCTTCCTTAGTCGTTCTCTCGTGGCGTCTCGATAGTACCTCTGTTGTGTTGCTGTACCTCGCATTATATCTAGTTCTACAATGATTCTTTTTCAAATGACACAATCTGTTACATGGAAATTGGGTTCCCTTAAATTAATAAATACGAAGAAGTAGCCTTCTTTACATACTTATCACTTAATTCTGTTAACCTTCATGTGTATAGTGTAAGTTGTTTAAATTGTTCACATGCAT
Source organism: Gastracanthus pulcherrimus (assembly GCA_949152435.1). Taxonomy (NCBI): domain Eukaryota; kingdom Metazoa; phylum Arthropoda; class Insecta; order Hymenoptera; family Pteromalidae; genus Gastracanthus; species Gastracanthus pulcherrimus. The sequence continues at coordinate 126,883,213 of OX424573.1, forward strand.
ATGTCATATATTTCATTTAATTTACTTGTTCGCATTTTTACAAGGTTGTTTATAGTTCGGTACAATTAACAAGGGAATATCACTCGGTTACCTATGGTTAAATTAACGAAGATTTTTTTCTATATAATTAATTACATCATTTCAATTTGTTTAATATCTTTCATCACTCTTATTTAAATATTAATACATATTTGTATTTTTGAATAACCAATGAAATTGACAAAAAAGTAACAATACCGATATTGCTGGAATACCTTATTACAACTTCATTCGTACATTACATATTTTATTATGCATTCGAGGTGTTATAATAGTTTGTCAAAGTTCCTTGAGATACAAAATTTTAGTTGTCGTAAAATGGACCTTTTTATATGTGTGTGGAAGTGGTCAAAATTGACATTCCTCGATGTGTTAACGAATTTACTTAAAAATCTTCAACGTCTAAAATTTACATTTATTATCAGTATCAAAAATGCTTTCATTGCACCGATTACATTTATGGTACTAGTCTATTTATTGATTGATAGCCATAATACTACTATAATATACTATGATATAATAGACTGCTATAAGTACTGTACGTATCCTAAAGCTTTGTTCGTACCTTACATACAAAATTTTTGCGAATATAAATCGATATACTAATATATTTAATCCGCAGTATTTCTTTCAATCGTTTGTATAGTAGTAGTCAATCACAATAATCGATTACGTTTACTTAGAGTATATCTTTATATTTGTTTTGGTTTACGATTACTGACTAGATATTTTGCATTGCAAAATGCTAGTGGTATTTTAATACAACTGACACTTTCGCCTGTTATACTACGTTCTATTCACTGATGTATATCGGCAAAACTGACTTGTTTGTTATGTTGCTATTAGACGGTTATTGTAAACATTATAATACATAACATACGAATTTATTTATTTTTTTTTTAAATTGGTCATACGATTAACAAAATGACTAAAGTCATAAACACATTATAAAAGATGTTGATCTGAAGTTATAAAGGGAAATTATCAGTTACAAATTAATTAATTTTCTATTCATTTCTACATACGCAAAAATACATTGATTTTAATGATCATATCTCTATTAGTTGTTTTGTTTTCGGTTTTCTTTTTATGTATTTATAACACTACCTATTATGCTTAACTAAGTTATTTCGTTGGTATTTTCTCATTTTGTATTTTTATATGATCACGCATAAGATTGTCTACTGAATAGAGTTAGTCAGATTAAATGTTCTTTATTTGTTTTCAAGATTCCATTTGGAAAAATGCTGAATAAAATTTTCAGTCATTCTCTTTTGCTTTGATTTTCCGATGCTTTAATTATTAACAATTTTACTTTATTTTAAAATTTTATGGACAAAAGAACCTCGTATATTGCTATTACTGTTGGTCTAGTATCTGAAACAAATGTTTACATATTATAATTAGTTAAATAAATTTTGAGATCAACTGCTTTCTTTTGAAGGTCGCGTGTAAATTTTATCTGAAATCAGTGAATTATATATTGTTATTTGGTTGAATGTGCGAAAAGCGTAGGTAGTTCATATGCACTACCTTCCTTTTATTCTCTTTCAACTGTATTTTTACATTTTCATTTTCCCAAATGTGTAACACTAAATAAGGACCAGTATACGGATCATCGAATTTATGCGGCTTGGGTCCCTTTTGCATTCAAACGTAATCACCTACTTTGATTTCTACGTGATTAGCGTTTAAATCGTAATATCGTTTTGCTCTCTCCTTAGCTAGGGAGATTCTTTCGGCAGCTATTTCACTTAAGGCGCTCAGGCGTGAGATAAGATTTTGCATGTAGTTGGCGTAGGCAGGTAAGAGGTCGTCGGCGGCGGGAGGATCGCTTGACGGTAGTCGTGCTAGACGCCCAAACACAAGCTGTTAAAGTGTGAAAATGGTCGATTCATTTCGCCCGGAATTATGGTTAAACATTGCTAATTCGACATTCGTCCCATTCGGCTTCTTTAGAAATAAACATCTTGAGAAATTCAGTTAACGGCGCGTGCGCTCGCTCGAGAGAGCCGTTCGACTGCGGGTGAAATGCGGTAGTTTTAATTTGCTTGATTTTGAATCTCTTGGCTCCGCGCGTCATTAACTTCCTTAGAAAATTTGTCCCTTAATTCGTTAATATAGCTTGCGGAGTTCCGAAAATACAAATTAATCTTTTTGTACATGCGTCAGCTACAGAGATGGCTATGTGATCGTGAAGGGGAACAAAAATTATGAATTTCGAAAATTGATCTTGCATGCTAAGTATGTATTCATTACCCATTTTAGTTTTACGCAATGGTCCGACTATCTCAAGAGCTTCTTTAGCAAATGGTATTGCTGGATAATCCGTTATAATTAAATTTTGCTTGGTTTTGACTCTAACTATTTTTTTTAATTGACATTGCTTGTATTTTTTAATGAACACCATCAGTTAAATTATCAAGACGTGGTAGTTTATTGATTTCATATAATTGCTTTGCTCCTTCATCATGCGTGTGAGTCACTATGTGTGAGCTCCGAATTGAGTAGTTCATTAGACTAGCTTGAATTTTCATTTAAAAGAGTAGTTACATTAAGATCTATATCGAATTCTGCAGTGTTATCGGCAGCTGTAGTGACGGGGCTGCGTGCGCGACTTTCCTGCCTTTTTTCAGGGTGCGTACTTTTACCGCCCCCCCCCCCTTGAAAATTTCCGCGCGGCGCGGCTGCGAGTAAGGGCATTTCTACTATCTCTATAGCTGCAGCGGCCGTGTCATGTGTCACCGGTCTCTCTTCGTCAAACATTTTACGACCTCCGGCTGTTCTCTTGAGTGGTGCGAGGGCTTGGATAGCTGCCGCGTACCGTGTGCTTGGCTGTCTGACTGCGCGAAAGCGCGTCATCATGCCGGATGGGTCGGCGGCGTTTGGTCCTACCTGCCTTTCGGATGTTTGATTATTCATTTCTCTGTCTAGCTCACTCTGGTTGTTAGCTTGCTCATAGTTTGGAGCTTTGTGCGAACTTAGCCAGACTAATGGTCTATGGTCTGTAATAAGAGTGAATTTTCTGCCATATAAGTCTGAATTGAGTTATACAAAATACTATAGCTAAAACTTCTTTCGAAAAAGTGCAATAAGTTACATCAGCTGAGGTCAGGCCTCGTGACACAAAAGCTATGGGACGTTCTTGTTGCGAAATCACTCCACCGATAGCGTACCCGTTAGCATCGGTCGTAACATTAAATTGTTTATCAAAAGTAGGATGTATTAAGATTGACGGTTCACATAATCGATCTCTCAAATTTTCGAAAGCTTCATGAGAATTTTGTTTCCAGATAAATGGTTTATTTTTCTTTAGTAAAAGGTTTAAAGGTCTGGCTATTTTTGCAAAACTAGGTATAAAACGTCTATAATAATTAGCAAGTCCCATGAATTGTTTAATATTTTTTGCTGTTTTGGATACTGGAAATTTTTTTACTGCTTCTATGTTTTTTGGATTGGGCTTTAAGCCATTACTCCTTATAATGTGCCCAAGGTAATTAATTTCTTCTTTTAAAAATTCGCATTTGTCAGGTTGCAATGTCAGGTTAGCTTTTATTAATCTTTTTAATAGCTCAGCTATTATTTCCCAATGTTCTTCGATGGTTTCAAAGAAAATACAAATATCATCAAAACATGCTACTACATCTTTCATACCTGTGATTAGTGTCGTGATAAGAGAAAGAAAAACTGATGCACTTGTTTTTAGTCCAACGGACTCCTGCGGAAATAAAAAGCGCCTAAATTACAATGAAGGGCTGTTTTGTGTCTATCTTCTTTTTTTATAAAAATTTGATGGTAACCAGAAGCTAAATCGAATACCGAAAAATATTTTGCGGGCCCCAATTTGTCTAAAATATCAGTTATATTGGGTACCGGATGATTGTAATTGCATTAAGCTTTCTGAAATCTACCATCATTCTACAACGTATATTGCCTTTTGAATCGGGCTTTTCATCAACGCAAAATTCTGGTGCTGAGTAAGAGCTGATCGAGGGCTCGATTATATCGTTGTCTAGTAATTCTTGTTCTTGCCTATTTATTTCCTCATTTAGTACAGGAGGGTAGCGGAATTGTTTAATACGAATGGGTACATTACTAGCGAGGGGGATTTCGTGCTCGAGCACAGTTGTTGCCGGCAACTTATCTTCCGTTAGATAAAATCTATTCGCATATTGGTCTATGAGCCGCTCTACCGAAACTCTTTGTTCACCGGTCAGATCGCTGAGACGCAAGAGTGCTTTCACCTTGTGTGCTCTGCTGTCGTTACCCTTCACATTCTTATCAGAAATGGTCATTATTTTACTTTTCTTAATATCATTTGCATTTTTACGATTTTCTTTCCTTTTATGTGACCTTTAGCTGCGATAATTGTATTGCTCAAAAGCAGAAATGATAAATCGCGGGTGTTATTTTTAGACCTTGCGTGTACTGTATACATAACTAGTTTTTTCAGATGCATAATTAATTTGTGGATTTCATTAACTTTCTCATATTTTAGCATACTTAGTATTACTAGTATATGTTTACAAATGATTTGAATATTTTCAAATTGTACGGGTAAGAATTTATTTATTTGTTGACTTTCTTTAATAACTTTCGATAAGTAAATCAATTTTTCTAAAAGTTCATGTTCACGCTCACTTTTATCGCAATTTTTCATTTCATCATACGCAAGTTTATTTTCTTCCAAAAATACGTTGTCATTAATTTCTGAATTCAATTTTTTGTTTACTTCTAACAGCGATGTTGTATCAGCTTTTTGAAGCGATTTTTCATTGGCTTCTAACAGTGTTGTTTTTGTTTTTCTAAAACAAGAGCTAAAAATATTATTTTTTGCTCTTTTATTTTCTAATTTCAGAATGCGAATTTTGGTAGATTTTTGCGGTAATTTGCTAGAAATGATCAGTTCCTGCTTCTGCCACGATTTCGGTTTTCGAATTTCGGAGTTCGATTGATTTCCTAATTTTGATTTATTATGATTTCGATTATGTGCACTTAATTTACTATGTTCGAATTTTGAATCTGGATTTTCGAGGCCTTGAATCTCGGTTTTAGAAGTAAAATTGTCGTTTTTCGGATATCGGATTTGGATTTTATATTAGATATTATATATAGTGATTTGCGTATATCGTTTTTGACTTTGCGAATTTCGACGTTCTAAGCTTGAATTTGGCAAATGTTTGGATTTTGATTGCACACGCTGTTCTGCGTTTTCAGTAAACATAGCGGTTAAAAACTTATGTACTTTTTTATTTTTAATGGTCGGCAATTTTAGAGGCAATTTATAATTATCAATTATAAAACATTGTTCTCTATAATCGATAATAGGAAAATCATCTGGTAGTAAGTGAAAATAAAATGTTAAATCATGAAATTGTATTGGAATTTTACCATAAGTATTTATGCTACTTTTTGTTATACCGGTTAGTTCTAAAATTTCGTTAGTATCGACTCGAACATTACGCGGCTTTTTTGAAATTTTCAAACGTGCTGGCCCAGTGCCGGTGTCTCAGCATTAGTGACAACGGTTGCGGGCAGCAATTTGTTTTTAGCATAATAGTTGGTGAACAATTATTAATGCTTAATAAAACAATCTTTTTTATTAATTGTATTGCTGATTGTCTCGTATAATTTTGACGCTGGGGTTGTGGGATTTCCCTGGTTGCGTCGTTCTTCGGGAACCCGTTTTCGTTTCCCTGATGTATTTCTCTTATTTTGTAATTATATGCTAGCTTTCTACATTCGCTCTTCCAATGACCGGCTTTTTTGCAATAATTACATGCTTTAGTGGCATCATTTTGGGCTTGGTTTGGCTGATGTACATTGGTAGCGGGAACATAGTTGGAGTAATGATTTTTATTTTCGGGTGTTTTCCATGGTTGCGTGACACGTTGCGGCCGCCCCTGCGAGTTAGTCGTTGTTGATTTTTCACGATCGGGCGTGGCCCAGGTGCTTTTTTGGGGCGTTGCCGGCGCCTTCGGAGCGTCGGCGCCATTGGAACGGTACCAGCAATTAGGCGCTGTGTGACCCGATTTGTGACATGTTTGACACGCTTCTACCCTTTTGTTATCGACTAAGTTACTTTGTGCAGATTCTTTTTCGTTAATTTATAGTTGTGTAGGAGGCTGTGGTATTTTCATTTGTTCGTCTGTATTTTGGTATGCATAATCGCGCTCTATCTCGATTGCTTGGTCAATCGTTGCGTCTAGAGATTTGTGTTTACCCATTCGCCCTTTTATAACCCATTGCAAACTGCGAATGAAATATGCTACACTATCTTTTTCTAATTCGGATTTAAGATCGGGTCTATGTCTCTTTTCACGTAACGCGGCCTCGTATGCTTCTTCTGCGGCTGATTTTAATCTATTTGAAAATGAAATGACGTTTTCGTCGTATTTTTGTTTCATTACTGCTAATTCGCCCAGTAATTCGTGAAAACGTTTTGCAGACCCGTATGTGCGATCAAAATACATTATAATTTTCTCCATGTTAAGAAAAATTCTTTGTTGTGCACTTTCTAATGCCTGCCCGGACAAGTGCATTTTTATCAATCTCGCTAAATCAGGCTCATTATACTGCGGTATCATACATCGCGCTTCTCTACATCCGTCCAAAAAAATTCTAAGTGGGATATTGTAACCGATAATTTTGGAATCGTTTCGACTGCGTCTTTAATTGATAAATTGCGGACCGGAGTGAGAATGTTGTTTTGAAAATATTGTAAAGTGTTGTAAGGTCTACGATAATTATTTGCTGGGTTTGTATGATGAGGTGTGCTGTGTATATTTGGAGTGGCAAAAGGTGGAGAGGTTTTTGTAATGTTAATTTTTTGAGTGTTGCCATTATTTTGCAGTGAAAATTTAGGATCCGTTTTGGGTGGGTCTGTCGTATTTGTTGAGTTAATCATAGATTGATAGGCAGTTACTTCCGTCATTTCAGCGTTTTTGTTTGAAAGTTTGTGTATTTCGCGCTCAAATTTCTTAATTGACTTACTATCTATGATAGTTTCTATTATTTCTTTGCAACTAATATTGTTGTGAATTAACTCTAGAAGTATGTCTATCAATTATTCATCCTGACACGCGTAGTGAACTTTTGATATCTCAATGTTATCTTGTAAAAATTCGCAATTTTATTTACGTCATCCGCGCGTTCCAGAATCTGTTCGCTCGCGATTTTATATCGTTGTTGTAAAAATGCTAATAATTCTCCTAAATTTTTTTCCAGATCGCCTGCTGTAAAATTTGGGTCAGTTGCCGTTACATGTTTTTTTATAATGTCTTAATTTCTTTTCCGATTCTGCGTTGGCCATTTTTGAACTTTGAAAAAAAATTTGCTATCCGCGCTAATTGCTAGTAAAATATCCCGGAGAGTGGGCCCCCAATTGTTACGTCGTGCGTAAGCAATAAATGACGCAAAGTTAATATAGAATTAAATCGCGTTCGCCTCTGGTTTTGGTCAATACTTGCGTAATTTACCCGGGAGGCATTAGCAAAAGCAGGATAGGGAAGATGATATTTAATATAATAGTGGTGAAAATAGGAAGTGCAAGTTTACGATAGGATCACAAAGACTTAGCAAGGTATTTTGGGGCTTACGTTGTGCGCGTGTGTAGGCCTCGGTTCCTCGTAGTCGGGTTGGCTGAGCTGCGCTCCGCTGCGGGCGGTGTCGTACTCGAGATGGTGGCGGGAATGAATAGGAGTGACGGTACAGTGAATAAATAAGCGCGAGCAAATAAGTTAACAAATAACAAACTGGTGCGTACGTGCTTACAGCTCAAAGTTCGAATGCAGAAGGCTCTATGCTGAAGGCAAAAGTGTGAGAGCAAATGGCCAGGAGCCAGGGTAGCTATGCCTTTTATAACCACGCGGGGGTCGCATGCTTAGCCTAAACTAGGAATTGATTGTGCGTACTCGAGGAGGGGGCGACAAAGGTATAGAATTGCGGAAGGGAATTCGGGAAATATTGGGGTGGATGAGTGTGTCATCGTGGAGTATGAGGTAGACAAGGTAGGATACTCGTTATATAGCGTAGGTCGATAAGTAGGATTCAGTATGGTAAGATACATACAGCTTGGCGACGAGAAGCTGTATGTTAGTCGATGATCTAGACGTAACACATTAAATCATAATACAACCGTATGGAAGATCTTATGAAAAATTTTCAAAAGGGTATACATGCAAATAAATCACAAGCAACATTTATTAACATTTTAAAGTATACCTGTAACGTAGAAAGGCATAAGCCATATAATTTCTTCATAATACCGTCTTTTTGTGTGAGAAAGTTTGTTAAAAAGAAGATCAAAGTTTTAACATTGATTTATTTTTTTACATTTTAATGATTTTATGGAACTTGTATTAAGAACAAGGTACTAAAATACATGTGCTATTATAATAATTATTATTTATTAACTCTGAACTACTATTACTTTCGCAATACACGAAAGTACTCGTACTTTCGGTACTTTTGTTGTCGCATTTGAGATTATTTTAGTTGTTTTTACAATTTATATTAAAAGTTTACATTCTCGAAGACAACACAATCCATAGAAATGCTATTTGCATACTGTAAATAACTTTTATTTTGACGTTTATTAAAATATATAACTATAGTTAAACGAAAATTCAGTTGTATTTTTACCGTTTGAAATTCAGTCAAATAATATCTTGAAATTTTTGGTATGTAATACATCCGCTTTTTGATTATTCTAATAGTTCATGTATTCACTGAGAAAACCATGGTCGAAAATAACCCCCACGGTTCAAGAAGGCATATTATGGAACCCACGTGGTGTAAGAACATGCCCACAATAAGACAGTGGTTAAATGTAACGACTACCGTGGTATAAAATCTCCCCCACGAAATAACATCGCATGTTCATGATCACGCGCGGCAGCGAAAATTGCTCACCCTGGTGTAAAATTCGCCCCACAAGCCAGGACTTGCATTTACACTTATGTGTGGCATTGAGAGCTGTTTAGTGTGGTACGAAATCCGCCCCCACAAGCCGTTGGTGCGAGTTTAATAATTATGTTACAATTATCATTTTATTCTTTGTATATTTTTGTATGAAAACAATTATTGTACATTATTTAAGGAAAATGTATCGATAACTGGCCGTTTAAATTCTGATGTAGAAAATCATTTTTAATGTAGAAACTCTTTTCCATGTAGAATTATACGGATGTTTAATATCTAATAAACAAAGAAAAACAATATCTTTCGCAATATTAAATTAATTATAAAGAGAAATGAAAATAGTCCTAGTGTCCCAATATATGGTCAGTCAAAAATGGCTGTTCCAGCGTCCAATTTCTCACGTCTTAATAAGTAGCCATAACCTCTAAGGAGTATCAAAAGTAATTCAGATGTATAATAAAACATTATATTGTTGAACATAAATGCTTGAGAGGTAATAAAATGAAAGTTACAGATGTTTATTTTGTATAATAAATGACCTTTTACAGGGGGAGCGTAGTACAGTATGAACACCCGTAGCTTATCTTGGAAATGACTTTTTATTGACACAATGAAAATTAAAATTTCATAAATGGATTTGATCTTTACGAATAGTCCACAACGAAGAAACAAATTGGCTGGGATCTAATCTGAGCATCCAAAAAAATTATAAACCTAAATGTAAAAGTGATGATTTTTAAACTTGTAAAAAGATTTGTCTAGTATAATCACTTATTATTTTTAGTTGATATTAAAATCTAAATGGATTATAATGATACCAATATTACCAAAGCATATTATGCATGCACAAAAAACTGTGCTACCTACATAAAAACAAAATGGCTGATGCTTGAATCTGTGTCCCTAGTATTTTTGTAACTTTCATTCTTATAACGATTCTTGAAGTTTTAGCGTGCTCTGACTGCGAGTTTTTTAGTTTACACATTTTCATTACACAAAAACTAACATTTCTAGATGTTTTAAAGTGATGTGTCTCTAAAATTAAGTAAACTATGAATAGATTAGTCATTGTCATTTGTGATAGCACACCTGTGATTTAAATAAGAATGTCTTGAAACATTGTGTGATCAGGAGATCTAAATGTACAAACCATGTTTGAAAAACGCTAAGTTTATTTTTTATTTCATTGAGATGAAAAATAACTTTTTACTGCAGTGACTTTTTTACTTCTCATCAGAACATACACCTTTTATGACATTTTTTTAATGGTACACCTGTGATTATGACACCTACCATAACATTTTTTTTAACCTGAATACACCTTTCATGACATTTTTTTTATGTCAAACCTGAGCATTATGAGTAAAAATGCCTTGAAACATGACGTGATTGGTAGAGTTTAATGCGTAAAACATATTCGAAAAATGCAAAACTTGTATTTTAACTTGTTGAGATGACAAATAGCTTTTTCCAAAATCTATAAATGGACATTTTTAATGTACACTGTGCACACACATTTTATGCCATATCTTTTTTAGCATTTAAAATTTTGAATCGAAACTTTGGCAAATAGCAGTATTTAGTTACCCAAACATATTGGTCGTCGCTAAAAAAATGTGCCACTTATAATTACAAATTGGCGGGCGCTGCGATTGGTGTTCTGAACTTATGAATATTTATCTTTGTTGCCATAATATTCCATTTAAAATAAAAAATAATATGATTAGTACACTTTCAACAAAAATTGTATACCTACATATGGGTGTTTCCATGTCAAGTGAGCATGTCCAAAAATAAAAATGTCTGAAACTCTACAAAAAGATTGGTATGTGCTCCAAGAGTATGTAAAAAAATTTTCAGACCCTTATATATCGAGGGCAATTAAAGGTTGAAAAATGTTTTTTTTTTTATATTTTTAGATTTTGCCAACATTGTTTGATTTTTAACTCAAAAACTAGGGATTTTTGAGAAAAAAGTGTAGGAACATTTTTTAGTCAATATAAGATAAGAAATATAAAAAAAATATTAGACTCTATTGTGATATTTTGTGATCTCATGCATTGTAATATATTGTGATATTAAGATTCTAAAAAATCGCCACAATTTTTTTCAAAATAAAAAATCTTAAAATTTAGTTTTTCATATTTCCTTTAATTCTAGACTAGTTAGAATATGGTCTGAAGCTTAATAAAATTTTTGCAGAATTTTTAAATAGCGCACTTTTTTTCGGTGTTTCCATTGTGTGACTGTAATAAAAAATGAACTTGACATATAACACCTTAGGGTCTGAATTTTTTTTTGACATACGCTTGGTACACATACCAACATTTTTGTAGAGTTTCAGACATTTTTATTTTTGGGCATACTCACTTGACCTGTAACCACGCATATATAGCTATTTATGATTAAAGTAATACATTAAAAAACAAGAAATTTTTTTTTTTCAAAAACATTTTTTTTCATTGTTTTATGTGTAATTTTTATAGCGTTCTATACAAATAAATAACGCTGGAAGATTATCATTCCTTATGACTGTATACATATAAAAAGTTATGCAAAATAAGTGTCCTCGCATATATATAAAAAAAATATTTTTCTCAACACAAAAACGTTTTCCTTTGCATACATGAAAAATACCCTATTCACATATTTATTAAACAAAATATGATGCGTACCAAGGGCGGAAAGGGCTTTTTCAGACTCAGATGATGATGATGATGATCATCCTCGCCTAGAAAAAGCCAATTTTCCTCCCTAGTTGCACAATGTACTATTCTTTTAGCTAAAATAAAAGGTTCTATATATTTGCCCATATCCGTTAATATAAATTGTTTAATATTAAAAAATACACATTTAAAAAAATTTTTTAAACAGAAAATTATTTGCTTATTAAAACTTAAATCCGTATGAAAATGTATACAGTTTGGGTGAAAATATCTCGTAATGTGCCGGGTAAGCGATATCATACAACACTCTGCACACGTATCGTTCATGCGCATCCGCCGTGTTATATCGATACAAAAATAGATCCAAAAAAGTGTAAATCCTGCAGTTTACTCTTATGGAAAGAATTAATTGCTAATTCTCTACTTTACATAAGTAGAAAATATTATTCACACCTTTCAAAAAAGTAAATTGAAAAGTTTACTATTTTTAAAAGAGTTAACTCCAAAATTTCTATTTTTAAAGCGTAAATTCATAATAAAGTTCATAATAAAATTATACTTTGATCGCGCGCTAACCGGCTGAACTTTATTTAAAACTATCAGGCGCGGTATTAGAGTTGAGCGGGAGAGTGAGGCGAGTGAATGTGTAGAATGCACTGATTTTATATACAAAACAATTAAATAGCATTTATTGCTTATCTTAATTATAAATTTAACAAAAAAAACTTAACAATGACTCGATGTATGTATGTAAAAGTGTGGTGTTGATTGTCCTCTAGGCGATACGCGGTGGCAATTTTAGCGTTGCTTACGCGGTCGTAGACTTGCTCAAATTGCGGCGGCCAAGGAGTTTTGTTCTCCTTGCTCCGCCTGAAAGGGGAGGAAAGTATTATGCGGAAGGGGGAAGTCATGCTCGTCGCAATTCACCCTGCGGCTAGGCTTCCCGCAGAGTTGTCACGAACTGGTCACGCATAGAACGAGTGACCAGAGGCGCGCTCCAAGAGTCGTTTGGCGCGAGGATTTAAACCTCGGCCTTAACATACTTCGACATTTTAAAAAAGTAAATCAAGGAGTTTTACTTTTCAAAAGAGAAATTTCTGTTCAATATTTATATTCAATTTCCTTTACAGTAACTCTAGTTATGTAAATTATTATTTATATTATATTCACATAAAAAATGTTTTTGCTTACTCGTGTAGGAAGCTTTGAGGTGGTAACAAAAAAAGTTGCCCCACAAGCTAACGATGTATGTTTACGTTCACGCGTGGTGTGAAAACTACCCCACGATCAAATAATTTACTTTTTATATATGCAATATATTATATAATTTAAAATACATGCTTAACTTAAAAATGTAAAAATCGACGTAAAAAAGTGTAAATCTAGCACTTTATTCTTTTAGCAATTCTCCATTGTAAAAAAGTAGAAAATGTTATTCTAACCTTTTAAAAGAGTAAATTAAGAAGTTTACTCTTTTGAAAAGAGTTTTTAAAGTAAATTTAGGACTTTAATTTTTTCAAAATATTAAAAACCTTTGTTTCTACTTTATAAAAATAAAGATTTATACTCCGCCTTTTTAAAAGTAAATCTAGGAGTTTCTTCTTTTTGGAAGAGAAATATCTGAATTTTTACTTAACTAAAGTAAAGAGAGCTATTGTTTTATAAAGTAGAATATATTTATTTTCTTCTTTATTTCAAAGTAGGAAATATAATTTTTTTACTTTTTCCATCAATATGTACATGTCATATGACTTGTTCTTTAATGGATTGAAATATATTCTGTGATGTAAATAATATACGTACTTAATTTACATAATTAGAGTTGATGTAAATACAAAGGGAGTACAAGCTTTTTACACACAAGATTATCGTTAATAAACCTCACAACCATACAAACGATAAAGATTAAATATTTCATAATGTAAATAAACTATTAGACATACTCTATTTATATAGTTAGAGTTAGAATAAATAAATTGTACAACAACATTTTAAAATCAACTTTAGTATTCGAAAGCACATGAAGATTCTCAAATTCTGACTTTGCAAGCAGCATTTATGTTTGCTTTAGATTATTAATGGATTAGAACTTATTCACATTTAGCGAATGAATATTCTGTTTGATAAACCACAGAATAAACTATCAAAATTCAATATTTTCTAATGGAAATGTAACATTACACATGATTTACATGACTAAAGATAATGTAAGGGAAATACTATAACTTTGAAAACCATAATTATTATTCGCACTGCAAATTCATTGGCATTTAGCTAGCTCAAACTAAATTAATTGTTAAAATATAAAATTCTTTGTTCTAATAAATTAATTTTAAATTGCTATATCCCTTTCTAATTAATAGCTCAAAAAAGATGTGCTTCTTTATCATTAACTGTTTTACAAAAGATAATTTTTTACTAAAATTATAGAACGATAGGTAATAATTCTTATCACAGCAATTTTTTTCTCAACATAATTTATTAAAATTATTTAAATATTTAAATTAAATGTAATCAATGTTAGTACGCAGATTAACTGAATTCCTAATCATCTAAAAATATTTGTACGATTTTCCATCATAGATTTCTGAGATATAACCGTTTAAAATAATTATGACTTTTTTCGTGTATAACAAAAGAAGATTGTACAAGATAGATAACTATATACTCTTTTTAATGCATTTACACTAAATTGATCATAATATTTATAACATACCAAAAAATTCGAAAAACTAAAACTTAAATATTTAAAAATCTTAAAATTTCTTTCTAATGTCGAATCTTCATTAAAAATCCCATATACCACCCAATCTTTATCTAATATTGCCACAATGTTGTATTGGAAGATTCACCAGATTCGCCAATAATACATACAGCTTATCTAACCTTGATACAACCTGTAGACAACATTGCCACACACCATATTTCCGCTTTTACATTGCTTCTCCATTGCATCATTTTCGATAGTCTATTTTTACGGTATGCATAGAATATTGTAGCGAAATTGAGACCAAGTTGTGGAATCTTTCACCACTGTTCAAGGAAAGTAAACAAAATATTTTTTATTTACATTCCAGCAATATTGCAAGAGCGTTGCATTTTTTATCTGCAATATTTATGTATTATCTTCCAAATAATTTATTGGTCAAAATGAAATGATATTAATGCGATACAATCTTGAAGCAATATTTCTTGAACATTATATAACCATTAATAAATATTTGATAAATATTTAACTAAATTTTTCCAAATTATAAGAATTGGTGAATTAGGATTTTACATGGCTACAATATTGCAAGAGCGTTGATTTCCTACCTGCAATATTTATCAAATATTTCTTGAATAATACGATACAATATTGTAACAATATTTTTTGAATATTATATAACCATTCACAAATATTTGACAAATATTCTCTTAAATTTTTCAAATTTATAGGAATTTGTGAATTAGCGTTTCACATGGCAATAACATTGCAACAGCGTTGCATTTCCTGTCTGCAATATTTATCTAATATTTTCTGAATAATTATTTGGTTAGTATGAAATTTTATTAATGCGATACCGTCTTGAAGTAATATTTCTTCAATATTATATAACCATTAATAAATATCTGTCGCATATTGAACCAATTTTTTCATATTTATACATATTTGTTAATAAGGTTTTTACATGATAGCAATATTGAAAGAGCGTTGCAATCCTTACCTACATCATTCACGAAATATAACCTGAATATTTTTTTGGTATTTTTTTGAAATTTTATATATTCGATACAATCTTGAAGCAATATTTATTCAGTATTAAGATATCATTCATAAATATTTGACAAATATTATACAAGCTGTGTAGTCTAATACAAATTTTTTGTGTCTTTTTAACAGTCATTTGATATTTAAATTACAAGTTTTATTTTAAATTATGTATATACACGAATACAAGAATAATATAATTCAAGAAAAAGAAATTCGTCTTCGATAATTCTTATAGCAGGTTGAAATTCAAGGTGCAACTTTAAAGAATTTTTACACAGAAATATAAATATATATCAAAATTCTATTCTGAGCCCTTTATTATAATAATATTGAAGAAGTTTCAGATTTTTTTTCGTTTTTTTATCGTGGAAAATAGCTGTGTTCTAGTGCATTTTATTCAACGCCCTTCTTGAGAAGGTACTCCACGGTAGCGCCGCTAGAGGAAGCAGGATCGCACTTTTATGCAAGTCTATTTTCGATGTTATTATAAGTGAATAGATTTTCCTGTGATAAAATAAATTATAATGATACTTTGAGTAATGTTGAGAAACTCCGCCTGAGGACTCGCCATGTCGCTAACAGAACGATCTCGCTGATGTCAAATTATTTGAAGGCTTCTAACGTAGTGACTTAGTCAATATCAGGCAATAGTAGGTTGATTCAACGACCCGAGAATCGTCGCTGTAAATTCCTAGAAGCAGCTGAGGAATTCTTACCGATGTTAATAGTGCAACTGTCATCTCGCGTTCGCTTCTTGTAGAAGTAGGTCAATAATATGCAAAATTACGACTTAGGCTGCATTAAATGGCTCAAGGAAGTCAGAGGTTCATCATTGTCACCTGAAAACTGAAACAAGAATACACAAAGTACATATTCTAAAATGTTAAGATTATAATTTAAGATTAGTTAAATTATCGATATACGAGTATTTGTAATAAAAAAAGAGTATAAAATTTGTTACTTATCTAAAAATATAATTTTCAGTAGGTGGAGTCTTTTTGAAGCAATCAATCATTATTAATGACTCTTGTTATTTTGAATTTTTGTAAACATGCCAATGAAAAAAGAAACTCTTAATGACTTAAAACTATTTGTATATTGTCGTTATACTAACATTATAGTTAGTCATTGACAAATAATGCTTTGAGAACTCCAAATTTTTTCATTGACATGTTGACGAAACTTTTCGTCAAAACAACAAGAGACATTAAGAGTGTTTGATATGTCAGGAAATAATTCATCTACTGATAATCACGTGTTTAGATAAGTAACAAATATAAAATCTATTTTTTACGTTTTCTAAATAATATAATTAAAAATATATGGACAATTTAAGTTAACGTTGAACTATAACCGTGAGATTTTAGATGTGTACTTTGTGTATTCTTGTTTTATTTTTCAGGTGATAAATCTGTGACTTGCTTGAAATAATGAATAAGACTAAGTCGTAGTCTTGTACATTTGCACATCGGCTTTTACAAGACACAGACACGATATGCAAGTTTAACTATCAACATCGTGGCGGGTACTTATTATCGCCTCATATCGGCTATCGAACAATTTGATGCTAACGAGATGTCGAGTGACTCTGATGACAAGTTCGGTTCGTTCCAGATTCTGGCATTCATTACTTTAGGTAACGTCTAATAATTTATTTCTCACTGGAAATTTTATTCACTTAGTAAAGAAAATAAGCTATAAAAATATGCAATTTTCTAAAACAAGTTTTCAAAATCCTTTTTGCTTAACAAATAAGTAGGCACAATATTACATTATTAACTTTAGAAACTTGCTAAGTAAATTTCTTACTTAAATATTATATTGTGTATTAGTGTATTGTATTGTGCATTGTGTATATTGTATATATTGTATATAGAAGCCTTTTCAACCAGGGTACACACCGTACTTTTTGTCATATATGTCATGATTTTGCGAAAAATACAGAACTATCGATGTTTCAGGAGCGGGTGAATAGGTAGTTGCACTAAGAATGGGCGAACGGGTTTTTCCGTCACCGGTTGGTAAACAGCCGCCTCGGCATCGCGTAAAAAGCATGCATAAATGCAAAACTCGTGCATGTGGGTCAAAAAAATACATAATATACTAGTCAAAACTAATCGAAGTGAAAATGTGTTTTAACATATAGAAGCATAGTTAATATTAAAAGAAAGCGTTAATTCAATATTCTATCGTACCACAATTTAAAAGGTAGCATTTATATTTGTATCCCTTTGTTTCTAGAGTGATTGACTGTCAGATCCGGGAAATAATATACACCACCATGTGAAAAATGAGCCAATAATAAGCGTGTTCAATTTTTACAAGAAACAGGAATACGTCTACTTCACTATAAAATTGTTCTGTTAGGAATGCATTTTTCCCTCTAAAACTTTACATTATGCGTAATATTGTTTTTCAGTAAAATTTTTATCCAATTTTTATAGAAATTGTATAGAATAATTTTTTATACAATTTTGATATAATTTGTAGACATATTCTTTTATACAATTTTTATATAAATGAACAATTTTATTAAATGAACTATTTAGTGGCTGCATGTAAGAACGGCTTAAGACGATTTAAGAAGTATTTATAATGACTTTACTACTTATTAAACAAACCTTGCAGTCATATTCTATCAAGAAATATGTCCAGAATCGTCTATTGTAGTATTTGTGTATTTTGTGTACATATTCTGACTTATCTTTAATACGTACTGTGGGTTATTTCGAAATGAAGGGGTTTTATTAATATTTAAAGTATTAAAAAATAACAGGGTTTAATTTTTCATATACGATAATCATATCAATTTTGCAAAAACTTAAAAATAAGGCGAGAGAATATCACGACAAGCATATACAAATTTCTTTGAACATTTTCCGACCCGTCCTACTATGGGACCTGCAAGAATGAAGGACGTTTTATTAATATTTTAAATATTATAAATCATCACTGTTTTATTTTCCATTCACACTAATCAAGTCGATTTGGCAAAAACTCGAGGTAGAGTTTGGAGAATATTACTGCAAGCATTCGTCAACTTTTCGGACATGATTTGACTCATCATACTATGGGTTATCCCAGAAGGAACGGCGTTTTAATACGATTAAAAATACTTCAAAATAATCAAATCGATTCTGAAAAAACTCAAGCTAGGGACGGGAGAATGTTACAACAAGTATTTATGAGTTAAGGTGCATTTTCATGGACCGTCAAATTTCTGCGTCAACTTGACCGCGTAATATTTTTACGGACGCTTTCTTTTTTTTCATGTTCAAAATGTTTAACTTCAATAAACAATTGAACTGTCATGCAGATAATTGAAAAGGTTATTTAAATACAAAGTTTTAAAAAGTGTAGAGAATGTATTTATATTTCAAGGAAACATATTTGAACGTTTACAAGTCATCATCAATGTAAAATGTTACGTTTTAGGAAGATCATATGTGTATAACAGTTAAATAATACATTACAAAAATAATAAAATTGATGTAAACATTGGGATTCCCTCGTAAAATGTCATGTGGTCGAGTTGACGCAACAAATTTGACGCACCATGAAATTGCACCTTTATTTGAACAAATTCCGACACATTGTACGATGGGTTATGCCAGAAGGAACGGTGTAATATTAATATATGAAATATTAACATTTAACAGTGTTGTATTTTTCATTCGCACTAATCAGGTCGATGTGGCAAATACTCAAAAAGGTCGGGAGAATACTACGTCAAGTATTTGTGAATTTGTTGGAAATGTTTTACCGCATCCTATCATTGATTATTCGAAAAGATACGGCGTTTCATTAATATTAAATATTTAAATTATTTGGGTTTTATTTTTCATTCGTGATAATCAATTCAATTTGGTGAATACTCAAAGTATGGGTGAGACAATGTCACGGCAAGTATTCTTTAATTTTTTGGACATGTTTTGACCCATCCTAGTATAGGTTATGCGAGAAGGAACGGCGTTTTATGAATACTTCAAATATTTCAAATATCTGTATTTTATTTTTCATTCGCACTGATCCGGCCGATTTGGCAAAAACTCGAGGTACAGTTTTACGGGAGAATATTACAAGCAGATTTTAATTTTTTAGATATGTTTTGACCCATTGTGCTATGGATTATGCGAAAAGAAACGGCGTTTTACTAATATTTGAAATATTAACAATTAGCAGTGTTATATTTTTCATTCGCACTAATCATGTCGATGTGACAAATACTCGAAAATAGATCTGGAGAATGTTACGCAAGTAATTGTGAATTTTTTGGAAATATTTTATCTCATCCTGCACTGATTTATGCGCTAATAAACGGCGTTTCATTAATATCTTAAATATTTAAAATATCTATGATTTATTTTGATTCGCGATAATCAAGTCGATTTGGCAAAAATTCAAGGTATGAATTGGAGAATGTCACGGCAAGTATTCGTGAATTTTTCGGACATGTTTTGATCCATCATACTATTGGTTCTGCCAGAAGGAATGGTGATTCATCAATATTTGAACAAGTTCCGAACCATCATACTATGGGTGATGCCAGATTGCACTACGATTTATTAATATTTCAAATATTAACAATTATCACTGTTCTATTTTTCATTCGTACTAATCTGGTCGGTATGTCAGAACAGGAAGAAGTACCGGGAGAATGTTACGGCAAGTATTCGTGAAAGTTTGGACATGTTTTGATCCAACCATCTATGGGTTATGCAAAATGGAACGGCGCTTGAATAATATTTCAAATATTAGCAATCCTCAATCTTTTATTTCTCATTCGCACTAATCAAGTCGAATTGTCAAAAACTCAAGGTATGGACGGGAGAATGTTGCCTTGTTTGTGTCACGTGTATAAGTGACGAGTCAGAAGAAATGCATGTGCAATATGAATTATACTCTAATCGTTGCAAGCCAGCCAGTGCAGTACGATAACTCATGTAGTCGAGTGTACGTGTCTGGATGGAAAGTTCCATGGTTTGATGCCCGACACAGTTGTTCTGTTTTCGCCCCTTGTGTATAAAATTAAATTCGTTACATTAATGCTAGGTGTGATGTGAAATCGAGGCTAGCGGTTGGTATTCCACTCAGTGGTTGAACCCATCTCTCAATCGGCATCAAAAGATGTTTGTGTTCCATCCCGTGACTGCAACAGCGGAGTTAACAGTTCCTTCATGCTTATAGATTGGCAATGAAGCTAACGACACCTCCATATGAAAGGTTTACGCGGATCCGAGCAGTACATAGTTGATAAGGAAAACACTTACAGGAGGAGCCAAATGAAGTATAAACGACGAGGTTATATTTTTTTTGGCCCTTTGTGTTGTAACATGTATAAGTGACGAGTGAGAAGAAGTGCAAGTGCAATTGGAAATATAGTCGAAAAGAAGCAAGGTAGCCAACGTGGTACGACATCTTATGTGTTAGTGTTCGCCTCTGAACAGAAAGACTCTGGGTTCGATCCCCCACACAGAAAAGGTTTACACTATAAAAGAAGCTGCCAAAGCATCGCACATTTAAATACAGTGATTGATCACTGTAAATATATGTGCTAGCATTAACTTTAGTTTGCTGAATGGCACTGACATTTACAGTGCACGTAGTAACATCTTATGCCACACTGACATGCACCTTGATTTACACGAAGTGTTACGGTGCTTTACAATGCCACGGATTGGCGAGCGCGCGGCAGCTGACTCCGCGCGAGAAAATTGCGCGCTAAGGATGCGCATTCGTCTATAATCATCTGTTGCGTAATCTCATCAACTGCTCATGCTACATCATAACCTAAAATTTGTGTTTTTTTATAAACATTAGTGTAATTAAGTGATATTATTACATGATATAATGTGTTTTGGATACTTTGACTGGTACGCATAGCCTAAAATACGAAACAAGTAATTAATAAGTTATTGATCAATAGGTTTCGAATCAAAATATATGAAAACTGACCAACTTCAAAATGTTTCTTGCATATGAAAATTTAATCTACATACTTAAAACTTGGTTTTAGAACTTATTAAGACACAATACCAAAATGAATGTAAATTTGTGTATTCCTTGTTATGAAACACACATTTTTAACTATTACTATAAATCTGTCTTAAAATAAAAGATTTTATAAAAATTTTATATTAAATGATACACATGATATGAAAAGTAGGTCTTTATATACAATACTAATCAAACTTATTTGAAGTAGGTTCAAAGATGTTTTCAATAATATAATTAAAAATTTTAATTAGCTCCTTATTGTTTATAGATTTTGAAAAATAATTCACTTGGTACAAGTTCCACACAGTTCTACGATAACAAGTATGTCACATAGTACAAGTTCCACACAGTTCTACGATAACAAGTATGTCACATAGTACAAGTTCCAAACTGTTCATCGTTGGATGCTTTCAAAACTCTAATTTTGAGTACAAGTAGTTCTCCATATACATTATTGATGAAATTTGTTAAAAGTGAATTTAAAGATTCATCCTTATATAATTAAAAATTAACTTAGCTTTTCATTGGTAATAGATTTTGAAAAGTATTTAACATGGTATAAGTTCCACACAGTTCTACGATGAAAATTATTTCACATAGCACAAGTATCAAATTGTTCATCGATGGATGCTTTCGAA
The DNA here is from genome assembly GCA_949152435.1 of Gastracanthus pulcherrimus. Taxonomy (NCBI): domain Eukaryota; kingdom Metazoa; phylum Arthropoda; class Insecta; order Hymenoptera; family Pteromalidae; genus Gastracanthus; species Gastracanthus pulcherrimus. The sequence goes on from OX424573.1 coordinate 126,905,229, forward strand.
ATCTTGATTTTTAGAATAATTAGTTCTCCGTATACAATATTGCTGAAACTTATTTGAAGTAGGTTCAAAGATGTTTTCAATAATATAATTAAAAATGTAATTAGCTTTTAATTGTTTATAGATTTTGAAAAGTATTTCACATGGTACAAGTTCCAATGTGTTTATCGTTGGATGCTTTCGAAACTCTATTTTTGAGTATAAGTAGTTCTCCATATACAATATTGATGAAATTTATTATATTTAAATTTAAATATCTATTTCTATTACAGAAAATACATTTTGTTTTTTATTTTTAGATTATCCTTTGAACCCCCTTCGAATAAAATTTATTAATATTCTATAGAAAGAACTACATTTACTAAATATCAAGGTTTTGATATGATCCATCAATAAATACTTTGGGACTTGTACTATCCCACATAGAGTACTACATGCAATATTATATATTCCTGTGATATATAGCAGTAATATTGCAGTGATACTGTAGCAATAAATAATTACGGGGAATATCAGTACAATATTTGGGTGAGAATCAGGCAACATTTCAGTAACATTACAACAATATTATTATGGGTTTTTAGTTGTCGCTGTGAGAACGGGAAATATTGTAGTGATATTGCAGAAATATTATTATAAATAAATATTAATACACACACACGCGCGCACACACACACACATACATCCATAGGGACATTTTTAAAAATAGTGTATTTTTATTCCAAATGGCCCAAAACATATTTCTAACATGTTTTTAAGAAAACATTCTTTTTGCTATTATAAAGCTTCCTCAAGAAGGAAGCAAAATGTCATGCGAGGTCTTAATTTACAAATAAAATTTTAGTGCTTAAATAAGCGTTTAAACGTGAACACTAACCACAATTAAAATTGGGCATCTTTCACAGCCGGAAAGAGTGGAAAAAGGCGATTATTAGAAACAAGTACAAGTAAAAACCTTAAACCTTAACCCATCAACGTGAATTGTGCATTAATAGTAGAAACGTCATAAATGTATTTTGTTCGATTTCCCGCCTAATTTTTTACTTTCTAAGCTAATAAGGCACTTAAATAATTTATCATACATTACTGAATGTACATGAAAAGTAAAATTATTAATATTTTAATTCAGCGTTTAAGAAAATGAAGTAGAAACTATGATTTAGTAATACCAACGTAGGTCACAACGATACGGTTTCGGCCGTTGTTCACGTTAAATGGTTAAGCAAACTTAGAAAGCAAGATGTAGAAATAATAATTATCATTTTATATTATAAATTACAGACAGCTTGAAAAATCATGTTCTAAAAATAATTAAAACTGAATTACTTCAATTTTTGATAGACAGGCTCTAGTGAATATTTATAAAAACATAAAGTAGTTCTTGTACGAAAGTAAAAACCACTGATAACTGCTTTAGCATAATCGTTTCTTAAAGAGATTGGATGCATTATTTATTGAATATTTACTCTCAAAAAGTTAGTTCACGAATGTACAACAATTTTACGTATTTACAATTTTACAATATTGGATATTGTATATACATATATAAAACGTATATAAAGAATAAAATAAAAAAGAATTTCAATTTTTACAAATATAAAAGCGCATTTCACCAACAAGAAAAAGAAAATTAAATCAGTTTTACGAATTAATGCATTATTTTAACATGTTTAGCGTATAAAATGACAGACATTTATTTTTCAATTTTTCGAGTTTTCAAAATTCAAACTTGCATTTCTTTAACAAAAATAACTTTTAAGTATATGTAAGTTACACCAATCAAAAAAAAATTAAATCAGATTTACGAATGTATTATAACGGGGTGCTGAATCATTAATAACAATTAATTTATTGACTGAGCTAGCATCCTGCAGGCGTGCGCCACACGCAACGCATGTGTGCGGCTTATCGCAGCTCTTACCTTTGAGGCGGCCCGCGGCGACTAGCCGCTGTAGCCTTACCCCGATGTAGCTGTGCAGGTTTTTCCCATGTATACACAGAGACCACGAAGATTCGGCTTCGTACGGAGTTTCCTCGACGCACTGGTTTTCGCGGCCTGGAAGGAACGCGACAACGCGAAGACTAATACTTTCGCAACGGGAACAGCGATGTAGCCTTGCTTCGGCCTAACTCGATGCGAGGAACAGGCGGATTCGGGTTAATTAAAGGCACACTGATTTAATAAAAAGAATAGGAGCTATATACTAAAATAGTAAATAAATAAACATTCTACAATTACTTTAACAGATAAACCGAGTCGATAACAAGAAATAAAAAATCGCGTAGGTCGAGGTCGATCGCGCGCGTTCCCTCTTCACCGTGGGCTGAAGGAGCCCTTTTGTCTCGAGGGCACAGCACACTATTCGTAGTGTGGCCGTAATAAAGGTCCACGGTTGCCGCGGGCTAGTCCTTACCTCTACTATATAGATTGTGACGGTACGAGGAACTGCACAACAAAACAGTGGAAAAACATAATGCAACAATCAAAGAAGATGAAAGTGAAATGGACAATTTAATAGCTGAGAATACATTACTCAAATAACTAGTGACAGAATTGCAAGATAAAAACCAATTGTAGAAAGACTTTATAGAACTGCAAAAACAAAAAAATACTGAGATACCGATAAGTAATAAAACATATGCAGGAGTTATGAGTGATATTAGGACGAAACCGAAGCGAGTTCGTAGAATAACGATTAAGGCCAATGACCCCAACCAGGAAAATACAATGCAATTACTCACGAACTACTTAGTTTCAGAAAAGAATATCCAAACTAAGTTCATTCGCAAGAAGAATGATAAAGAAATATAAATTAGTTGTATGAATATGAAACGTCTAGAAACAGCAGAGACTGTTCTAAATGATAACCTAATAAAGTGTGAAATCAAGATAGAACAACAAGGTAATCCAAAACTAAAAATTATCGGTATAAACAATACTACAAATATGGAAGAACAGGATATAGAAAATGATATTAATGAAAAAAATTTCAAGCAATTTGATAACAATGGCTCAGTACTGCACATGTACACTAATAAAAGAAACAAAACCAGTACAGTTCTAATGGAAGTATCACCAGAAATTTACAAGTTCATACGTGAAAACAATAACAAGATTTTTGTAGGTCATCAATTGTGCAAAGCTTATGATCTAATGAACGTCACCCCTTGCTTCAACTGTGGAAGATATGGTCATAATGCATCCAAATGTAGAAATGATTATGTATGCATTAAGTGCTCTGACACATACAATGTGAGTCAATGTAAAAATACCAAAACGGAATGTGTTAACTGTAATTATAACAATTCTGAATACAGAACAATCTTACCAACGGATCACTTACCAACAGACAGACTCAAGTGTAGTATACTTAAAAATAAAAACAATAAAATATATTAACTCTATTGATTACTCGGTCGCGCCTACATTACCGGCATGGTATGAATCAAGTGCACTACAACAAATACGTAATATACAAACTAATAAACTATTTTACCAAAGGCAGGTAAAATCAGTGATGAGTATAGTAAATAAACTAAGCGCAGCCAATTCCCCTACACAACAACAAAACAAAGAACAACTAACATTATCAACAAGTCCAGAACCTACACCAAAACCAACAGCAACTACATAATGGAAGCACAAATAAATTTAATTGAAGAAATACAGAATAGCATTCACAAACAAGAGAGATTATATAGGGATCTTGAGACTTTTAACAAAGATAGAAATAGTAACAATAGTTTGATTTTATACTTAAATATTAGAAGCCTAAATGCCAATTTTTAAAAGCATTGAAAAATAAAAATACAAAAAAACAATATGTGCACAACTCCAAGCAAAACCCCAGGAAAGACTGGATAACAAGAGCAATATTAAACTCTTGTAATACAAAAGAAATACTATACAAACGACTAAAACATAATCCAGATAATGATGAACTCAAAGACAATAACAAAAAATTTGTTAAAACTCTAGATAAGGTCATTAAAAATAGAATATGATAATAAAACAATAGAGATTAATAGAAATGAGCCAAGAAAACTCTGGGCTTGTATAAATAATAAAATTGGGAAAAATAAAATCAGAAACGATACTACTATTACTCAGTTGAAAACTGAAGATAATAGAATAATTAAAAGTAGGATAGAAATTGCGAACAAAATGAATAAGTACTATTGGAAACTTGGAGAAACACTGAGTAAGAAAATAAAGATACCAAGACATAAAAAATTAGAACTACCTAAAAGTAATCCAAAAACAATCTTTATATAACCTAGAAACGAATTTGAAATTATAAACATAATAAACAATTTAAAACTGAAAAAATGTGGTGTCGATAATATTAATGCAAATACATTGAAAACTATAGCTACAACTATAGCAGACACTTTGGCTTATGTAATTAATCGCTGTATCGAAAGATCAATTTGGCCAGATATGCTGAAGGAGGCTGAAGTGATACCAATATACAAAGCAGGGGAAAAAATGATATGGGAAACTATAGACCTATATCGTTAATATCAAATATAGCAAAAATTTTTGAAAAAATCATACACAATAGAATTATAGACTTTATAAGCCATAGTAATATATTATATAAAAGAAATTTGGATTTATCAAAAATATTAGCATTAAAGATGCATTAAGCCTTATATCCAAAACCATTTATGAAAATTTAGATCGAAGTGAACCCCTAGATATTAAATTCCTAGATTTGGCAAAAGCTTTTGACAGTAAATCACAAAATACTGTTAGATAAGCTTTACTCATATGGTATAAGAGCAAAGGCGCATAAACTAATTACAAGTTATTTAACAAATAGAAAACAAAAAGTAAGAAAAGGTTCACATGTAAGAGTGCGTTCACAGTGACGTAATTACCGTAGGTAGTCCAGTAATGTTAAAAAAAATACAAAATACTGAAAGGATGATTAAAATATTAACTCAAGGGTCGATCGAGGCTATAACCCATTAACGAAAGGATCGCCCGCGATTATAGTTAGAAGCCCACCCGATGTTCGACCGAGGCTCACGCTCACCCGCGAGGATCACCCGTGGGTAAGCCGAGGCTCACCCGATATTAAACTGAGGCTCGACTGAGGTATAGCCGAGGTAATAACGCGGTAACACCGTCGTTTCTTACAGCGGCAGTAGCCGAGATTCTTACTGCGATAATAGCCGAGGTTATTACCTGGGTAATAGCCGAGGTTCGAGACGAGGTTATAGCCGAGGTTCGAGCCAAGGTTAGAGGCAAGGTGAGAGCCGAGGTGAAAGCCGAGGTGAGAGCTTAGGTACGAGCCAAGGTTATATAAATTAACCTCGGCTAACTTCAAGAGAAAAACAGAGGCGTTGGAACGTCGGAACGCCGGACCGCGGAACAGCAGCTTCAATGACGTTATTCGCCAACGGATGGCGCCAGTAGAGAGCTTCGCTTCAAACGCACATTTTGTGCAGTGTTATTATTTGATAATTAAATGTTACAAAACTAGTGAATTGTCTGGACTTAAGAATTGGTATACAAGCCCTGAGAGTGTATTGCATAGAATATTTCAATAGTGGTGCATTGCTTAGACTTACATCTTCCTATATATATACTCAGAGTATATAGCATCATGCCTGCGTGGTTTCTTGATAAAAAACGCTGGGATGTATTCGATTCTATATACCTCGTTTTTCGAGGTTCAGTAATATATCCCAGCTTTTTTTATCAATTTATAGTCGAAAAGCTATGTGTCTTCGAATATATATTATAAATTCGTATAAAAATAACAAAATATATTAATAAAAAATCCGTACAATTTTAAAACATTTAATATAACAACGAACTTTTTCCGTAAACAGTACTGTGGAGCTTGTATATAATAATATACATACCCCACAGGACTGTTTACAAAAAAAGTTCGTTCTTATACTAAATGTTTTTAAATTAGTACAGATTTTTCTATATAATTTTTGTTATTTTTATACGAATATATAATATATATTCGAAGACACGTAGCTTTTCGTCTATAAATTGATAGATAAAAGCTGAAACTGTTTACGAAAATAGTTCGTTGTTATACTAAATGTTTTCAAAAATGTATGAACTTTTTCTAAATAATTTTACTAATTTTTACACTAATATTTAATATATAATATATTTTCGTCTATAAATTTATAAAAAAAAGCTGGGATATATTACTGAATCTCGAAAAACGAGGTATATAGAATCGAATGCATCCCACCATTTTTTATCAAGAAACCACGCAGGCATGATGTTATATACTCTGAGGATATATATAGGAAGTTTTGAGTCTAAGCATTGCACCACTATTGAAATATTCTATGCAATACACTCTCAGGGCTTGTATACCAATTCTTAAGTCTAGTCAATTCATCAGTTTCGTAACATTTAATTATCAAATAATAACACTACACAAAATGTGCGCTCGAAGCGAAGCTCTAAACGCGCCGACGGAGCTACTCTACATTCCAAAGGTACTGGTGCAATCTGTTGGCGAATAACGTTATTGAAGCTGATGTTCCGCGGTCCGGCGTTCCGACGTTCCAACGCCTCTGTTTCTCTCTTGAAGTTAGCCGAGGTTAATTTATATAACCTCGGCTCGTACCTAGTCTCTCACCTCGGCTCTCACCTTGCCTCTAACCTCGGCTATTACCGAGGTAAGAAACGCGGCTATTATCGCGGTAAGAACCTCGGCTACTGCCGCTGCAAGAAACGCGACTGTTACCACGTTATTACCTCGGCTAATACCTCGGTCGAGCCTCAGTTTAATATCGAGTGAGTCTCGGCTTACCCATGGGTGATCCTCGCGGGTGAGCGAGAGCCTCGGTCGAACATTGGGTGGGCTTCTAACTATAACCTCGGGCGATCCTTTCGTTAATGGGTTATAGCCTCGATCGACCCTTGAGTTAATATTTTAATCATCCTTTCAGTATTTTGTATTTTTTTAACATTACTGGATTACTTATGGTAATTACGTCACTGTGAACGCACTCTAAGTGAATTTGAAAACGTTAATACTGGTATCCTTCAAGGGACTATATTTGAGCCTCTACTTTTTATACTTTATGTGAATGACTTGCTAACAAACCTGCCAGACAATTCCATCCTGTCATATGCAGATGACACTGCTGTAATAGCAAATGGAAAAACTTGGTCTGAAGTTGAAAACAAAATGAACAAATACTTAGAAGACGTCTCAACATGGCTTAGACTAAATAAATTAACATTAAATATACAAAATACTGTTTATATAGCTTTTGGAAACTATTGTGATAGTGTACCACAGAAAATTGAAATTAAAATCAATAATGAAAAATTAAAGAGAGTGAATGAAGCAAAATATTTGGGTATAATTTTCGATGAGAATATGAGATTGACCAAACATATTGAATAACTTATAAATAAGACAAGATACCTGCTTTTCATCTTAAGTAAAATTTCTAAATTCATGAAAACTAATACTTTAAAAATTATATACTATGCTTTCTTCCACAGCCTTATTAGTTATGGCATAATTGCGTGGGGTAGTGCGTAGCAAAACAAACTGCACTTATTGCAAACAGTTCAAACAAAAATTTTTAAAATTATAAATAAAAATATTTTTCAAAAAATAATTCCACTTAACCTACAGCAATTATGTGCAAATGAAAGTCTTCGGTACTATGAAAATTTTAAAGATCAGTATATCAACTCGACGAGTAAAACAAGAAACAAACTATTAATTTTACCAAAATATTACAAAACTGTTAGTACTAAAAATAGTTATATTAAAGCAATCAGTATTTTAATAAATCGCCAAATGAACTAAAAATGTTAGATATACAAAAAAAAATATAAAAAAGATGCAGGATTGGTAGAGAAATAATGAATGAAATAAACACTACAACGAGAATAGATTGCCAACAATTTAAATTATGGCTTTTATCGTTGTGCAAACGAGATGAATGTGTATACCAGTGTCAAATATCCTCTAAATTACAGTTTTTACTGCAGCAGAGAAAAGCAGCACTCATTGCAAACAAACTAGACATTAGTATGTATGGGGTCCAGAGAAGACTCAGTATTGGCTAATAGTATAATGCTTGATATTAGAACATACATTTGTGCTAAGGGCAAATACATAAAATTTGTTAAAGGAACAAATAATGATTTAGATGTTAATAAAGATCCAAATATAGAAAAATATAAACCAGTAGAAACGGTCTTCTCGAAGATTGATGAAATGGCTGAAAAGAACGACAAGAAAGCTAGAAAAATGGAAGCAACGGATGCACCTGGACAGAAGATTAACAAATCAGCAAGTCACAGAATGACATATAGAGATATCTACTACCTAGGATCGAACAAGGCGATTTTTTACTTTGACAGAGGAATATGAGGAAAACAAATTTTCACAAACTCAATGTATCCACTTAAACAACAATCATCTTATAATGATATTGTAGTTATTGACGATATAGTCTTTACATCAAACTGCAAATGTGATTCAACTAACCAGCACAAAGAGATGTTCCCACATTACAGAGTTACATGTGCTGTTGGACTTACTTGCCCGGCTAGGCTCAACACCATAGAAAGAATATTATATGCAAGAGATAAACACGCGACAACAGAAAAATTTACGATGGCAAGATCCATATTAGTGACGTATTGGTAATATTATAGTGCTAGGTCACAATGATTAAATTATAAGAATAAAAATATTTATAATGTCAAAGAAAAATGTACAAAAATATAGAATCTTAAGGATGTGCAATGTAATCTTAATTAACACGAATTAATATAATGTAGTCGTCATTATTACTAACTATATAAAAATATAGAACCTTTAATACAATTTATAATGATAATATTAATTAATAAGGATTTATATGGAAATGTTAAAGAGAAATTATATATCACTGTTAAATTTTTAATAAATTACTAATAATGTTATATAGAGGTGTGATGAAGAGTCAGAAGACCTTCATAACCCAACCAAACTATGTATGAATGAATGGTGAAGGATGGAATGATCCATGTCTGGAAGCCCGACATGGATACAGTCTATCCTTGTGAATGAATGGTACTTGCATTGTACGGTTTAGTATAGCTCGAGGTTTTTGCTGTAATGAATACAGTAAAACTAACCAGCACATTTTATTTTTGTTGTTAATCTGGACCTGGGAACAGGGAATACCAATTCCCTCTGCAGGATTTGCGGCGTTATAGTGTGTTATTGTATAAATAATTTCTACTCTGTATTGAATTTAGCAAATGTTATATGTAACTCTGGAATAAATAAATATAAGTAAATAGTATACCTGATGATGAACGATCAATGAAAATGCGGAAAAGATTTATGTTTGAAAAAAACAGAATATTCTGCAAGAATTAAGTTACCCGTATTCTGAATCAGTTTGTAAGAAATATCAAGTAAATGACGGTTCTAAAGAAAACTGGAAAAGTAATGAAAATATCGTAATGGAAGCTGCAAACAATTAAAGTAAAAAATCGGCAAACAAGAAAACGAGTACTAAAGCAATGAATAATTCAATGTATTAGCGGTTGTTATAAGTACAAAGTAAAGGGATTCCCGTTTCTAGCCCAGTTCTAAAAAGGCAAACAGTCATTGTTAATCAAGACTTAAAATAATCCAAGACGTTCAGAGCCAGCGATGGACGGTTTAAAAAATGGAAAAATAAGAAAAATGTACGAATCTTAAACATCACAGGTGCATAAATGCTGTTTATAATATATAGAATTTGACTATTAGATTCAGTTTTCAATTTAGAAAAATATGATAATAGAAATTTGTTTGCATAGCTTTTGTTCTAACTTTTAATAATTTAAGACGCAACATACACCATCAAAATTTTATTAAAAAATTTTTTTTTGAATCAGCAAGAAAAAATAATTTTAAATAATAACAACTTGATAAATTTAAATATGTTTTGAATGTATATAATGAAGACTTTTCACCATTTAGAAAAGCTTAAACTTCATTTTACGAATATTAATTTTAATTTTTTTTCTTTATACTTGATTAATCCTTATAGTTTTAGTAGTGTGGAGAATTGCATATGTATGTTGTATGTGTTAAAAATTTCAAGACAATTTACTGAACATTACTCAAAAGACCTTATGACAAGTGAATTTGGCCATCGAACAAAAGTCATCGAATAGGCTTGGAGAGGGCTCAGGGAAATAAGCATATTTAAGCCTTACTAATTCGTGAAAAGTCTTCATTATATACATAGAAAACATATTTCAGTTTTCTAAATTGTTATTATAGTATTAAAATTTTTTTGCTGATTCTAAAAAACAATTTTTAATTTTTAATTATAAGTTGTATGTTGCGCTTTAAGTAATATAAAACAAACTTTCTTTTATAATAAACGGTACTTTGAGAAAATAATATTGTAGCTGATACGATATTTTATATCGTAGAATTTACAATACAAAATATCGTAAAATTAAAAAATTTTAATTAATGCATGATACGAATTTACGTTAATTAAAAAAATTATTTATTAAAATATTTGTATAATATCGATATCGTAATAAATTGCAATATTATTTTCTCATCATCATAAAAGTAAATACGTAAACAAACTAACATTTTTAAAGCATTACTTTTCTCTTTATAAAAATAAAACGTATTATAAAATTTAGAATATCATAGTACAAAAACTTTCTGCTGATTCCCAAGGAGCTGAAGACTATACAAAAGAATTCAAAAATATATTAGCTAGTTTTTAAGGATTATACCTATATATATAAATGCTTACTACGTAATTTAAATTTTAATGGTAAAATTGAACTTGACAAGAACGCCACTTCCGCCTTCTCGCGCACACCTCAGACGATCTGAGGATGCTGAGTCGTGCGGCCACGTTCAAAATAAATAGCTAACGTTTGCGTAACTTGTGCGCAGTTATTTAAACCTCACCACATCTCCGAATCATTGAACCTACTTAAACATTGGTCCTTCGAGCCGGATCAGGAGCTATCGGTGGGTTTTTAGTATTGTGGCTCTTGAAAGAGCATTAAAAACCGGAGCGCCGTTGAAAAGTATCGGCTTCGCCGCGCGCGCATGCATTGTTAGCACGGAGCATGGTATTTCGGGAGTGACTTAATCTCGACATCCTCGAGAGCGGGAGACAGACTCCGTTGTCTCTCCACTGCAAGCTGCTGTCATTTTATGACACCAACTTAGTTATTAAAAAAGTCCGATTAAAAGTCGGAGACAGAAAGAGATAAAGATAGACGCAACGCCATCTTGGCGATTTTGCGAGTGCCGGACGCCATCTTTAAAATTTTGGCACGTTTCGCCGTGGTGTGCGCGGTCGCGTATGCTTTTCGGAGCAACGATTTGAGCAAGAGACAGAGAGAGAGACACAACTACCTCTCCTCCGTGCTATTGCAGTGCAAGTCGGCAAATGTGTGTGCATATCCCCACAAAAGCTACCGTCAGCGTGGTGATCGCCAGCGGCGCTCTCGTATCATCGGCGGAGAACGCGGGCTCGCAGAAGTGTCAGCGGCAGCTCACACATGCACACACATGCACGCTAGCACCAGTAGTGGCAGCCTACGCACGGCAGCATTAACAAGCGCGAAGCTGCACACAAGCTCGCAAAAGTGGCAGCAGCGCTATCGATAGCCAGCGTACACATGCACACGCGCGGCTCTGCAAATTGCGATTGTCAAAGAAAGTCATTGAAAATATCAAAGCCGTTACAAACTTCGTTGCTTGATATCAAGGCCAAACTAGGCCTCGCTGGTTGATTGAATTTGGATGTTAGCTTAGTGCTAAATTAGAAAGCCTAAATAGGTTTTATTGATTGTCTTAAGGAATCGATATTTTGGAGCGCTGAAGTATGAGACAAGGTGCAACCTCAAACAATTGATAGGTATTGACAAACTTTGACCTGTTGAGGAGCAAGATGCGTATACGCAGATTGATAACGATTGTTTGCCTGTTATTTTGTCTTTAAAACCTCAGTGGGTACTGAAACTGCAAACGAAATTCTTGCGGAGCATAATGTAAATAATTTGCTGCAATGAATTTCAAAAGTTGATGGATGTGATTGAATAAACGAAGAATCCCTGCTAGATGAGAACAAAGCCAGGTAAGTTTTCTATACATTATCGTACCTAATTATGTATAATAACTAAAATCAGTATGTAGCATTTTTTAATTTATTAAGCGTCTTATATCTATGTTGGATTTTATATTTTACGATTTACTTTAAAGTTATGAAATATATAATAATTTTTTACATTTTTAATCTACAAAAGTTCAAATGAAAAGTTATTTTGGCACAACTTTATACAATTAAAGTACAATTTTTAAAATGAATTAAATGTTTAATTTTGACTAAATTATAAATAGTATAGTTTATGTCCTTTTTAAAAAATTAAATATCTCCAATAAAAAGAATTCTTTTAATTAGTAACACAACAAGAATGGACAAATGATGAGATTTCTGATCAGATCAAAGCATCAAATGAATTATCTGAATCAAACTGGGCAGCAGAATCTGTTTCAATGCAAGCGACTTCGGAAAATGGTGGCAGACGGAAAGAAGATCGTGCACGGAGTGCGGCGAAAGAAGGAATACGAGGTTGCTGAACAGATGGCTGTATTCTCCAAGACTGCGGGAACTTCGCTCTCCTCAAAAGTCGTTGGTGGTCTGCCCGCTCGCCAATCGACGCGACTCGACGACGAGCGGCCCCAGAGACAGAGGTGCCGACGTTGCGTTCTCTGCCCGCAGGAACTCTCGGGCACGGCGTATTCTGCCGACGCTGCATCTAGCGCATCGTCAGTAGCGGCACCGGAGCCGTCATTGGAGAGTCTCGAGCTCGTCCACGACACGTGCGAATCGCGTGGGCCGACGTCCTCGTCGCCCAAAAATATCGCCCGTGGGTATTGGGGCATGAGGAAGCGCGCTCCGCACCTGAAGTATAGTGCGCACAAGAGCGCTCTAATCTTGTAAGTGTAAGCTTTGTGTGAGAATGAGTCCCTTGCACATTGGCTCTCCTACCGTCCACTCCACGTGTATGTAAAGACGCGGATGTTGTGCCTTAGCAGTCATTGCTGCTGTACAATTACTAGCGGAGCTCCCCAATGTATAATATTTGCTTAATCTACCCTTACTGTACCAGCAAATACGCATTATGTGCCTTCAGGCTGCTACAATTATTTTATCAACAGGATATATTTATAACTAGTCAACCTGCAGAAAAGAAATTATATTAATACAAATAATACATAATTTTTAAAATTTATGCTAGCTATCGGTGCAACACGACGGTGGGCACAAACTCGTCCTTTAGTGCTACCCGCAGCTTGGCTTTTTCCCTTGAAATAAGCATCTGGTCCACCTTCATTATCGTTTTAATCGAGCTTATAATTTCGTGGATTTGAGGTGAGGCATTTATTGTTAGAAAATTGTAAATAATATTTCGTTTATGGAAACTTATGCTTACTACAGTGGAGTGCACTTTGGTACGGGGTATTTACTGCGAGTATGTATTCTCTTTTTGCTTTTCTGTTACGCGACTTGCTCGACCCCGACGCATCTGTGTTCGATGGAACGGCTGATCGATGCAACGCTTTCTTACAATGTAAATGCCAATTGTTATTGCGACTAGAATAGTTATCACGGTCCAGCTGGAGTATCCGAGTATATACGTAAAGCTGCTTAAATTCTTTAACTCGAATGACGTTGCTCTGCGTTGGAAGATTTCGAGAACCTTACTTGCTATCTCGCGCAGCGCCGTGCCAATTTCAAGTGTTTCTAGTTTTATTCCGTGTGAGCTTTCCGCTGGGTTCTTCACTTCGGCTTCAATTGTGCATTATATCCCAAATGAGCTCAGGCCTATTCCATTCAATTTTGCTGTAATTTCGGAGATGTTAAACCCAATTGTCTCGAAAACCGACGTGTCTGTGTGAGATATCAACGAGCGCGAGGTCCTTAGGTGGTCATTCGCAGTATCCACCCCCACGACCTTTATCTCCGATGTCATCTGCTCTGTTGACACTGTATAAAGATGCTTTCTTTACTATCTGTCGAAAAGATCCACGTGCTCGCTTCGTGATGCCTAAGCCAAAACGTGTCCCTTAGTTGACGTAATCTGATGTTATAATCCTCCGCATTACAGGCATATGACCCGATGCTATTTTAACTTCACACGCCACGTTATTCTTAATCTCTCGAACCGACTAGAGATTGACAGCAATCAACAACTTCCCTAATTTCCGAAGTTTCATGATTCTCTCCTGTGGTATAGGCATGTACGATCGGTTTGACTCGCTTACCGCGATGTAGTGAAATTCGAGAAAGATGTAAGCCGCCATGCTCGAGACGTCGAACTCGCGCTGGACGGAAAGAACTGGAGAAGCTTTGAAAAGATTAAAATTCTGGTTTTCTACTAACGGAATAGCTAATTGATATACTAGGTGTCCATTATAGAATAAAACAGTTAATTTCCAGATTTTCAACACCGGTATAGCTAATAAATTTTCGTCGGGCAGAGGAAATCTTGCGTTCGCGACCGTATTTTTCACCGTTTTTGCCGCGCGGCTTATTGTTTCTGGTGGCATAACTCGCGGGTGCACCATTCCCTCTGTTGCAAATAGAATTGCGACCGTAAGGACTTCTGTATTCAACTTAAATTGCATTAAATTGACTTTTACGGCATAAATTACGTTCTGCATTGCTATGTCGTTTTCAAACGTGGTTGATCTATTGATTAAAACTGAGGTTGTAGCTTCTAGTCTCGTTAATTTGTTGCTCAAATCTGACAGCGTGCGATCAACGATTTCGGTTTGACTCGTGAGTAATGCTGCCGTTATTTTCGTATTGCTTGCAATCGCCTTCACGGCTTCCTGAATCTCGACCTCATCGGCTTCTGTTAGTGTTCTGTATAAGAAATTGTGAATTGTCCTGACGAACGGTATCAGAGAGCATCTCGTGCGCCGCAGTTCATCTTTTACATTGTGTACCAATATAAGGTCTAAAACTCGTTCTGCTTGGTGCACAGCCTCTTTAACCCCTCGTAGCATTCCGTGTATTTCGCAACGTGGTCTGCACGCCTGATCTACTATCGCGGCATGCTTAGCTAGACTCTCGCTTGTTTTAAGTGCGGTCTTAAGTCGACCTTTTTAATAATTCTCCAGTTGATGCTGGACATAGTGAGGAGCGCGATTTTTTCCGTCACTAATCCTAGGTTTTCTTCTAGGCGATGGATGAATTGATCAGAGCTGCCCTCTGGGGTTTAGTTGATCCCCTCCTGGTGGCTTCCAAAGACTAGCCTAAAATTTTAGCTGGTATTAGTTTTTGATGCCTGATATCGACTAGTGCATCAGGTTTCCCGGATCGTTATTTGAGTACGCAAGTTAGCTTTTAATTGCATTGAGCGTAATTGGCGAAACTTTCGACCTCAATAATGTATACAATTCCCTTACTTAACTAATTTAACGCTATCCGCGGCTGTCTCTTACTGTAGAAGCAAGCAGGCACGCGCTGCGTGATCCGACCCTGAATTTATATCGCCTGTCTCGCAACGGTTTCAAGTTACACTCTAAATCAATCGTTTATCAAATTTTCCCTTCGATTTTCTTCTCTTGAATACCCACGCCTGGTTGATGGTTTTTTATCGCTCGCCGCGATACTGAGCTCGACCGTCGGCAATTTATTAGAGCACTCGACTTAATTTCCAAAGATGCGTGATTCGACAATTGCTGTTGCTGCGCTCGTTTCTGATATCCTGAACGGCTCGTATAATTTCCGTGTCACCTGACTCAGACTCGGCTTTGAGCTGAACGTCTTGTAGCTCAACAACGCCATATTTTTATACGCGGGTTGTGCAGGTGAGCTGTACGAGCTGCCGGAAATGACTGTTTTTCTTAACGGAATCGACTCATACGAGTCGGATTACCTGCCTGTGTTTGCCTTGGCCATCGGTGGCCGCGTTTCTCATGATATTACGCTAAATTGAATAGATTCTTGTAATATCCTATTTATGCGTTCCCGCTCGCTTTTGATTAACGCGTACTTATTTTTTCCTTTTCGTTTCAATACCATGTTAGTTAAAACGCATGTGAAACTTGCCGTATCACTGTAGTCCAGTGCGTATACGAATTTGCAATTTTTAATTTCTGTGAATCACTGAATTTTCAAAATTTCATCGCCGTGGTAAACGTCGTGTAATACGCGGAATAAGAAAAATCGTCCAATTCGTTTCTTACGGCTAGTGTTTCTCCCTTATTGTAGATTAACGCGACATTTTCGCACTTTGTCTCACATTCTTCCGACTCTTCCAATCCCGACAACGGTTGTTTTGACTTTCTGTTTTTGTCTATTCCTTGCTTGTCGGCAAGACTGTACAGCTCTATACGCGGTAATTCCGGGTTTACTTCGCTTGGCTCGATTATTGGGTTTCGTGATAGCGTGTCGGCATTAACGTTTTTGGCGCCCGGCTGATTATATAATCCGAACCTAGCTTTGCCTGACGCAAAATCGCACCCAGGGCCCAATCGCTCGAGTCCGTTATCACGATAAATGGCTACGATAAATCCGGGGCTTTTAAAACAGGCTCTTTGCATATCAACCTCTTTCATTCATCGAACGCAGCTTGCTCTTGAGCGCCCCATACGAATTTTACTCCTTTTTGCAATAGCTTAAATATCGGGCGAGCTAATTTGGAGAAATTTTCAATAAACCATCTGTAGTAATTGAATAGGTCTAGGGCTTGCTTTACCTTCTTGGCATCAGTTGGCACCGGATAATTCGCCATTGTCTTATTTTAGAAATCGACATTTTTTAAGCTCTACTGTCATATTTGCGTCTAGTAAACGCTTTAACAGACGCCGCAGACGCACTTTATGCTCCTCGAGAGTTTTGCTAAAAACGACGAGGTCGTCAAGGTAAATTTCGACTTCCTCTCCTTGTAGCCCAACCATAGCTAACGACATAGCTTTACTAAACGTCAATGCAGCTTATTTGGTTCGTAGAACGCTGTCAAATGCGCGGAGTTAGGATGTATCTTGACTTGGTAATAGCTCTTATTAGGGTTCATCACCGTGATATAGGCAGCCGACACGAGATGCTCGAGTGAGTCTCTCGTAAAGGGGAGCGGATGACAACTGACCTCCGTCTCCTCGTTTAACACCTGAAAATCAGTAACTAATCGAAATCTTTTATTGCCCTTCGCGTCGGGCTTTTTGAAAAGTCAGCAATTTGGTCAGAAGATCCCCCATCGGTCTGGTATAGCGAATTCGCTGCAATAGTCTCACATTCTTGTAACTCCGCTATCGGGGTGGCAACCGATACTTCAGTATCACCGATATTTATGCATTCTGTATATACGCGGCTTTTCTATTTTCCGCAACAAAATTTCAGATTGGGATGTAGATCCGTCAGTGGCAACCATCCGACCTTCATGCCGTTATCCCGCACGTGCGCGCCGATCACCTTTTTTACCTTCAGTGGAATTATTATCTGCTAATCTGATTCGAACGGTAGTACTCTATTGCTGAGCCTGAGATGCTTATTGGTTGCATCGACGCATTCTTGATGCTCGGCGATTACGTCCCAACCGATTATCCCTGCATATTCTTTGGGAACTCTTTTGGAACTACTTGCACGTTACATTGCAGCTCCTACAGCTTTATCACCGCCTATCCCAACGTGTGCGCCATGCCCGGATTCACTCCTTGTACTCTTATTACTTTCTGCGTGTCAATAGGGTAACCGAAAAACAGTTGCCCGATTATCACGACGGATATGTCCGCTCCAGAATCTGCATAAAATATACCCCTTTTCTCTTTCATTTGAGGGCAATGTACTTCCGCGATCGGTGCTTGCCGGCCTGTTATAAGGAATCTGATGTGTACTGACTCAAACTGCTGCTCTTTTTGTTACTCTATTTTGCTATCCTTGGCGCTTGAGGAAAGCGATGAGCGTGCATCTAGTAAATTACATGAACTTTACAAATATATGCATCTTTTTGGCATATGAAACATATAATATGACAAAAATAATTTTTATCAAACCTTTATTAATTTCAAAAACTTAAAATCGTTATTCTTTGACAAAAACAACCTTTAAGGACATTATAAGATACACCAATTTAAAGAAAATTACGTCTTCTTTACAAATTTATGTATCTTCTTAACGTATCTAACGCATAAACCCAAAGAATTTTTTTTTTGTTGTTTAAATTTTTTTAAATTTATAATTCTTTAAAATAAGTTTAGACCATTTGGTTTTAAAATCTAATCATTCCTATATTGGGTCATACGTGATATACCTGTAAAATTTCAGCCCGAAATACGGTGGCCTTGGAAAATCATTGTGACAACCAAATTTGACAACATACGTATATACTTCTTCTTCTTTCTTAACTGTTTGTGGGTCCTTTTACATTAATGGACACCGGATTTCCGCCATATGTATATACATACAGACGCACACACACTCACACACACATGCACGCACGCACGCACGCACCCACACATACTCACACACACACACATACACACACACATACACACACGCACACACACGCACACACACACGCACACACACACTAGCGCATACACACACATGCATACATACATACATACATACATACATACATAAATACAAATAAATAAAATTAAAATCTTATCGTTAAACAAGTGTTCACTTATTTACTGCCATATGATATATGTAGAAATCTTTCCACAGTATTACTTTGAAATACATCCAGGAATGTCATTCTGTAATCTTGCAGGAATATAGCCGCAATACCTTACAGTAGTACGTCACATTTTAATATTACAGAATATTTCGCATATATTTCAGTGTAATATGTAAGTGTAATATTATACAAATATTTCGGCAGTATAAGAGTGACATGCATTGAGAAATATCAGTCTGTAAACTTGCAGGAATATTACTATAATATTTCTATGCAATATGTCACATAAGAATATTACAGGATGTTTCGCGTATACTTCAATGTGATTTGTCAAAGTTAAATATTGTAGAAATATTTTGGCAATATTAACGTGACATGCATCGAGAAATGTCATCCTGTAAACTTGTAATAATATTGATGTAATATTTCAATGTGATATTGCACATAACAATATTGCAGTAATATACTACGTTGTCATTTATCACAATGTAATATTGTAATTATTGCAGCAATCTTGCGTTGTAATTTATCATCGTGTTAATTTAGCATAGTGTTACAAGAATATCACTGCAATATTACAATATTTTATATCGTAATATAATATCATAGCAAGATTGCTGCAAAACTGCAATCTTGAAAATTATACTGGAATATCACAGAAGTATAGCTGCCATATATCAACTTATCCGCAATATCACAGCAACGTTAAAATATTTCTACGACAATCGTTCAATATTGCGTGCCATGTGGGTAATTTAAATTCAATTAATATTTCTAAAAATTATATTGAAGCTTTCTTCGCGAAAAATATGACATTGAATCTTGCGTGCACATTTTTCAATATAAACTACTTTAATAGAATGTACAAATTTTGTAGCTGTTTGTACTGTTAATAAATGAAAAATATACAGTCGTTAAAGAGGTATATTACGCTTCGAGATATAAACGCTCAGGCACTGCCACATCGACCTAACCTACCAGACGACTAATAGCAGCGCAGTAGTTGGTGCATAAGCGCGCATAGCCAATGAGAACGGCTGATGCCACGGTAGAGCGGGAGAAATGTTACAGAGCCCGAGCGTTTCTCTGTTTCAGTACCTCCGAAACTTCAGTGTCTGAGGCTGCAGTGTCATTCAATCGACTGTTTGTATATAATCTTAAAATACAAATGATTTTAAATTGATTGATATATTTAACAATTACTCTGAGGCATATTTCAAGTAAGAACGTACGATTTTAAGTCTTACAAATGACTGTGTGAAATTTTCCCGATATATTCGGTAAGTTTTAACATAGAAGTCAATAGATTTTGGAGCTCATTAAATAAACTTATTCATAACGTGATTAGTTTTTAAATATTTCCTAAAATCGAAAAGAATTTTTTTAAGAAGGTCCGAGCGGCATACTTGTCAAAACAGCATCTGATGAAAAAAAGTAAGTTAATACAAAAGTTTATGACAATGTATTTAGGTATCTTGTTAATAAAATAAACATTTAAAAAACTTCGAATATTCATATTTATATCAAAAGCATATTTCTCTTATTTCTTTCTGAAAAGTTTAATAGAAACATTGATTTGAGTCTAATCTCTAAGGTGTTTCTCTGTTTTGAGTACTCTTTTTGCGTTATTCCATAAATATCTCTCTAAAACGCCAGGCATCCCTATTTCTTTATTGTATGTACATAAACTTTAAAAGCTAAGGATTAATTTTAATATTTTCTGTATACTATTGGGCTAAACGGACGAACTTTAGAATTAAATATCTTTTCGAAATGACAGGCAAGCTTTACTGAAAATTTCTCTGTGGACTCAAATAATCTTCATTAACAATTACAAGATAGATTTAGGTCTTAAAATTTACAATTACTTTTCGCTCATACCCCCATAAATTAAGGGGGAAGGCCTGGGTTAAACTTAAAAAATACTTTTTTTTTACGAGTACAGAAAACATTTTTTGTTTAACAGCTATCATTCTGAAAATTTTAATGCTACCAATACATAATAATATCGCAAATTGTACTACTGTAAAGCCTCAAAATCTTGATCCTACAACTCTCAATAAATCACTATTTTCAATGTCATATTTATTAAAGGAACTTTGTTCATCACATGACTAGGTGACATGATGACGAATTTTTTTTTACGGTTTTCTTTTACGTTAAAAATAAACGTTTTTATGGCACATTTTTATTGACACTTTTTTTAAGCGCAACACGTTCATGAATTCATTCTTTAGTGATAAGTCAAGTGGTTCTTCTTCTTGATTAATCTCTTCTTCCTCGACAACCCTCGGCGATGGTTGATCCTCGCGCGGGAGCACTGGAAGGCCCCTGTCTTCCGGCTCCGGCGAAGCTGGCGAATCACCCGTAAAGGCGCGTGTCCGGCAGTCATTGCATCGAAAGCGGGTACACAGCTCACATCCTATTCATTTCACTGACAGTCGCTACGATGATGGCGATTATTGCAAACGGCACACTTTTCTCCTGCTATAATGTAGTGGAGCACTTCGATACGAATCGCACTGTCGTATTCTCTTAAATCAACGATCTGATTGTAGTATTCGTTAATACTATCAATCATTTGGTTCATGTCACTTGTCAGTCTCTCGATGCACTCTTTAATATTGTTATGCAATTCTGTTTTTTTATACAATTTTTTCTTTATTTGATCACAAGTTTTTTCATTAAGTTCCTGTTTACTCTCAAGAACAGCGATCGCTTTTAAACGCATGGTCAGATATAATAGAAATTTGCACACGTCTGTACTGTCGAACGTCTAAAATCAATCTGAGATGTCGCCGGCGACATCGACCCCAGTACAAAATCACTGAGAGACCACCCGAAAGAGTATTGTTTTGTATTTAAAATTTACTCATATACCGATATGAGAGCATTCAATGAGGCAGTGTTTGAATTCGTGGTAAGTAATAACATTCCGCATCAAAATGAATTGTTTTTCATGAGTATATGCAAGCGCTACTCAAATCTTGAGAACGTTTCTTTCCATATATGGTTTGTATTCTGTAAACAGAAAAATACTTTATATATCCGTTAGCGGTGGCGTCGGCAGTTTGTCCTCCGCCTCTAGGAAATTTATATCGGTATGAGTGTGATATTTTTTTCCACTTTTTTCACTATCGAGCTTCGTAAAACAAAACGTGTGCGCGTGCTACGATCTGAATTTAATAGCTTTGCTAATAAGTAAAGACCTCGCGTAAAAATGAATCAGTGGAACCGGAGCATAGATGAAGGCAATGATGAGGTATCGCGTCAGAGATTGCAATTTGGTCAAATAATTGTACAAAATTATCGAGAGCCTAGAAGTGCTGTACTGCGGCTTTTAGCAAGCGATACCCTTTCTACGAGCAACAGCAATGACAACGACGTAAGTGATAGCAAAGCTGCCCGACAGTATCGCATTCATGCGCTCACAGCTTTTTACATACGTCGTCCTTATCCAAGGGAAAGAATGTTTCATCGTGTGAGTGAGGATGGACGGAGAATGACATATCATGCTTTCGACCAACTCAGTCCATTAGATCGTCGAGTAAATAAATGTAAGTTTAAAAATAAAAATAAATTTTTTATTTTATTTTTTTTATTCATATTTATATATATATATATATATATATATATATATATATATACCCCTCTCTCTCTCTTTCTCCTTTTTAAGCTATTTTTATCATCCTTCACGTCAACATTGTTTTTTTTTTTATCAGTTACGAGGATGGATACGCGTTGGAAACATCCGTTAATTGTTGTGTGTGCGGACCTACAGGTTGCGGTAAAACATTATTCGTAAAAAGATTTTTTGCTCACTTGACGGCGGGGGCGACGGTAGGCGGGATTTGCGATGCAAGCTTCGATCGTATACTGTTTTACTACGCAGAGTGGCAAGAGACGTACCGAACGGACCTTAGACCTAGCGGCGCCGTCAACGCTACCACCACCACCGTCGCCACAGTATCCATTCCAGAGCTCGAATTTCGAGAGGCGCTCCCGCAGCCGGATGACTTCTCACACGATAATGAGAAAAAAAATCTGCTAATTATCGACGATCTTATGCGCGAGTCATCGAGCATAAATCGATAATTCTCGATTTATTTACCAAAGGTAGTCATCACAAAAATATAAGCGTTATCTTTATTACGCAAAATATTTTTCATAAGGGAAAATCGCAACGCGACGTAAGTTTGAACACAAAATATATGGTGATTTTCAAAAATCTGCGCGACCGTGCACAAATTCAACATCTTGCGTGACAAGTATATCCCGAGGATCCTAAATTTTTGCAAGAAGCTTATCTCGATGCGACTAGAAATTCTCACTCTTATTTGTTTCTCGATCTTTCGCAGGCTGCTCTCGGTTAGTTTCGCGTGCGTACTTGCATATTTTCGGACGACGAGTTGCACTACGTATACGTGCCAAAATATTTGAAATTTCGCTGAGAAAGGCGAAGCAATTATAAAAAACGAACGAAATCTCTATGCATCAGTCTATCAGTGACAATGGCTGAGACAACATCGAAGTATCGCCTGAATAAACGCGGAGACCTGCTATCCTGTAATAATTTTACGAAGAAAAACGCGTTACTTTTGTATGTTCTGAGGCACTGTGCTGACGGTGAACTGCGAAAAGCCCTGCTTCGACCGACCGATAAAGCTACGATAAAGTGTGTATGTGAGTGTGTTTTGGACGTTTTGCATGGCGTTGTCAAACTTAAAGAGTCACAAAAAAAGCGTTTGAGCAGGCACGTTCTGCGTAAATTGGAACGTAATAAAAAAAGTACAAAATCGCGCGATAGTGTAGTAGGTTGTCAAAAAAGAAAACGAATTTTACTGCAAATGGTAGTGGATTTTTACCTCTGTTACTAGCACCTATAGTTGGTACACTTATTTCAAAATTATTCGGCGGTAATTCACAGTGATTAGTGTTTGTGGGGGAGGGACAATGTATCGAGCGCGCAAGATGATTCTTGTGCTCGAAGAGTCGCTCGAACGAACGAAAGGCGGAGCGGGGCCTACGAGGCCACAAGTGCATGAGCCGCTGCCGCCGCCGCTACCTCAGTCAGCCTCGACTTGCACGAATGAAAATTCCATGCAGACCTGTGGCGATAATTTATTTAGGCTGGACTCTCAAATGCACGATCTTCTACATTCGAAAAAAAATTTAAATAAACGCGAAAAATATATGAATTTTTTGCAAGTTTTACGGCAAAATTTATTTTTAAAGAGAACGAACGTATCAGCCAGCGTGAGCCAGAGCTCGAGCTAGATGAGATCGACGACGCGCTTACCCCGCTTACTCAAGAAGATATACTAGAAAGCGTGTCTAAGACTTACGAGCGAAAAGCAAAACTTTTACTTTGGCACTGGAAATCTTCATCGCCAGAACGAATAAAGTAGGATAATTCTGGAGTGGTTACAATAGACGAGAGAACGATCGAACGATCGAATATCATTGAGTTGCTCGATGATGCTGTTAAAAAGAAGAAAAAAAAAGAAAACGGATGGGGAGGCAGGGCTGGGCGAGAATGACGCACCCATCGGGCGTGCTGAATTCGCGAAATTCATCAAAACATCGGATACTCCGAGCAATTTAATAGGAAATAAGGAAATTTTTAAAATCGCAGAGATTAACAGCACCTTTAAATACCGCTAAATGCCGCTTAATTAAAACAGATTTATACAGAGAGCCAATCGTATCACCCGCGTTGACGAGGACCGCTGCTAAGAAAAAGTGGCTTAGATTAGACATATAAAATGAATTATGGAATACTTGGGCGTGCGAAATCTCATACGTGTCAACGAAAAGGGTAAATCTCTGACTAACGAACAAGAGAAAAATAGAATTTATGAATGGTTGAGTAATCATGACGCTTACTCTCTTCATCGACCCGTACGTCGAAAATTTCCTAGATTGCGCTATAACGTTACAAATATCGACGATTTATGGGAATGCGATTTGCTATAATTAACTACAATAAAAGAATATAACGACGACTACTGTTACCTTCTAATCGTCGTCGACGTACTCAGTAAATTTTCGTGGGTTGAAGCACTGCGCGATAAAACTGCCCATAACGTGGCAGTTGCATGTGAAAAAATTCTCAAGCGAGCGGTAGGTCGAAAGCCCCTCTGTTTACAGTCGGACCGAGGCAAGGAGTTCGTCGGCTCGCCCTTCCAAGGCCTTCTAAAGAAACACGATATACGCTTTCGAGTCGCGAGAAATCCCGACATCAAAGCAGCTGTAGTAGAAAGGCTCAATAGAACGATACGCGAACGCATGTGGCGATACTTTTCGCATAAAAACGCCAAACGTTACATCGATGTAGTGCAAAAGATTATTTATGCTTACTATCACACTTTACACACGGGCAGAAAAATGAGACCCTCGGAAGTAATATAAATAACGCAATAAAAACAAGCGAAAATTAAAAAGACGGGCGCGACAACAAAGTAACAATAAAAAACAAAAGGCGCTGAACGTTACAGCTAAATACACACCCGGCGATTATGTACGCATCAGTCGAACTAAAAATACCTTTGAGAAAGGTTATGAAAAAAATTTCAGTGAAGAAATATTCAAGATAAAATACGTACAAGAAGACTTGAACGGCGAGATAATTAACGGATTTTTCTATACAGAGGAGCTGGTGCCCGTTCGTAAAAGCCGCATGACAGCCGATGAGATTTTCAAGGTAGAACGTGTTATTTGTACAAAGGGACGCGGATCGAATAAGCAAGTGCTCGTAAAGTGGCAAGGTTATCCGGATAAATTCAATTCTGGGATAAAAGCGTCCGATCTCGAGACTATTTAAGAAAATGGAGATCACCGACGAATTCTATCTTGTTTTACCCTCAAATAGCAGTCTAATGTTCTACAACGATAATGCAACAAGCTGTTTTACTACTCATTTGTCTTGCAAAATAAAACTAACAGGTGATTGGAACATTGGCCTCGCAGAAATTCACGTACAGTGTACGATTACGCATATCAGTGAGTATGAGACATTTTACAATTTTAAATTGGATAATAAAGAGCGCGAAGAAATTTATTTTTTTGCTCACGGTATTTACTAAAATATTGACCGATTAGCCGCAGAAATAAAAAAATCGAATTGGATTCACAATCATTTAATGGTCGTACCGGAAATTTTGCAAAAAGGCTATTACCCTCTACAGCGACAATGCGCATGTGATCACACGCATTACGCGCAGTTTAACGAAAAAATAAGGCGTGTATTCGGTTTTGAGGATGCTGTGCACAGAGAGGGGAAGGGGACTTTTACCACCTCGAACTTGATTAGCGTTATTGCGCTGGGCAACAGACCGGCTTCGCTCTCTCGTAATATACCCGACCAGCTGTATGTCTACACAGACATATGCGAGCCGTATACAGTCGGTGATACTCAAGCATCGCTTTTACGTATCGTATCCTTAGACAGCTCAAAATATAAATTCGGAGCGAACGTTGTGAGACAATTTGCAACTATACACTACATTCCGCTTTTGCAACATAGCGATCCGATCTATTATTATCGATATAAGAGATCTGCACGGTCAACGTATACCGTTTAAGTATGGAACGTTGACGGTTACGCTTCACTTTAGACGTAATCGTTAAAATATATGTAAAACATGAGTCACTACATACGTTATTAAAACGATCAAACAGACAGTGGCAGTGTGCGAAACGTTTTTGCAGGCTGAACGTTTCAGCGCGGTAATGGTGTAGGAGCGTGGCTAGGCGGATTATTTCGCAGAATTCTTCCGTACGTTGCTTCCGGTGCACGGGCAGTAGGTAAAGAAGCTGTACGCGCGGGTATTAATGTTTTTGACGACGTCGAAAACAGCGGTGCCAATTTCAAGGAAGCTGTAAAGTATCGAGCAAAAGAGTCCGGCAAAAATTTAAAGAGAAAAGCCGCCAATAAAATCGCTGATATGATGAAACGGTCCGGTTATAAATCGAGAGCTATTAAGCGCAGGTGGTCGTCAAGAAAGACACGTGTAGCGGGTAGAATCGGCACTCCGCGCAAAAAGCGTCAACAACGTAAAAACAAACGCGACACCGCTGTTAAACGAAGGAGGTTACAAACAACGAGAAGAAAGAGAAAGAAGCCGACTACTACTACTTTTAGAAATATAACCGATATTTTTGGACGAAAGTAATTTTCATCACGTTCGCAAAAATGACTTTTTTACACACTCATTCGACAGAATGTACGACGAGCAAACTGGATCTCTTTACTCTTCCAGCAACTCAAACATCGATAGAAAGCAGTGCTTACTTCAATTACAAGCCTGTGTCGTCACTCAGCGAGGAGGGGGATGCACCCTTGGAATTTGTAGGGCTAAGCGCGAGCGATCATTATACAGATCTAGCACACACTATGCCTTACATTCAGGTAAAAATCATACCCGTTGATACAGACGCTGAAAATGCTAAAGTTGCACCATTAATAATTTTTTTCATTCCATGTTTAATCAGATTGACGTATTTTTCAATCAAAAACTCGTTTCACCACCAAATAACGCGTACTCCTACAGGGCCTACATAGAGTCACTACTGAACTATTCTCTCGCAACTAAAGAGTCGCATTTGACGTCTAGTTTATGATATGAGGATACGGAAGAAAGACTTTCGAAGCTGCTCAACAAAGGCGCTAAGAATCGTCAATATTTTACGCGCAATGGCCGCGTGTGTGCCATGCAATCATTCTTGCATCTCGACCTGCTAAACCAAGATAAAATATTAATTAACGGTGTAGAAATGAGAATTCGCTTAGTAAGAAGCAAGGACGCGTTTTGCTTAATGGATGTTTCCGATGACGGTAAATTCAAAGTGTATATAAAAAGATGCTCAGTCTGTCCGTTATACATAGCGAGGTCTTCTACGGTATACTGCTAGAATACCATCGACAGCAGAGAGTGAAACACCTACTATTCGCGGAAGAGGGAGGACAGGATGTAGTCGACGGAGTGATAGAAGAAGACGGTCAGCGGCAAAGCGAGGAGGTCTATTACAACGAAGTGACCGATGACGACGACGAAGTACCCAAAATCAAAAAGCTATATATCATTTCCGAGTCGGACGACACGGGTGATGAGTGCGAGTCTGTGCTCAACTGTTTAAAATTAACACGAGCCAACTAATGAGTGCCATTAGAGGGCTAAAAGCCAACTCGATCGGTGTTTATGCAACAGATCACGTGCCCAAATATTTATGTCTTCCTGCTGCTATTGTATCGAATATCGATACGTCGGATGAGCCTGGATCGCACTGGATTGCCATTTACATCGACAAAAATGGCTACGGAAACTACTTTAACAGCTACGGCGCACAGTGGGCAAAATCGACTTTTTCTTTTTCAAAATCGTAGAACTTCAGATAGAAAACACCAATCAAACTGAAATTATTTGAGCTTCAAGTTTACTGATTATAGAACATAGGAAAACTATAGAGGAACGTTAGATTGACATCCTAACCTCAAAATGAAGTACAAAGGTGCTCATTTTTCAGAAAAATACAGTTTTTGCTGCGACAAAGTCGTCATATATTTTTATTTAATGCCTCAAACACTATATTTTGTAGATTTTTAACCGCTGAATTCGAATCTATCATCTAAATTAACCAAAAACCTAACCTAGAAGGTAAAACGTTCATTAAACGCTAATTATTACCATTTTTTGTATTCCAAGTGATAGAACATGAGATAGGAACGACTAATTCCCCTGAATCATTTTTATCTTTAAACTTAATGGTCATAGAACATGGGAAAATTATAGGAGAAGCGTCAGATTGAAATCCTAACCTCAAAATGAAGTACAGAGGAGCACATTTTACGGATAAATACGGTTTTTGCTGCCTCAAACACTATATCTTGTAGATTTTTTACCGCTAAATTCGAATTCACCACCTAAATTAACCAAAAATGTAACCTAAAAGGTCAAAAACTCAATTAAACGCTAATTATTACCATTTTGTATTCCAAGTGATAGAAGATGAGATAGGATTGACTAATTCTCCTGAATCTTATTTGATCTTCAAACTTAATGGTCATAGAACATGGTAAAATTATAGGGGATGCGTCAGACTGACATCTTAACCTCAAAATGAAGCTCATTTTTCGGAACAATACGGTTTTTGCTACGACAAAGTCGTGATATATTTTTTTACTGCCTCAAACACTATATCTTGTAGATTTTGTACCGCTGAATTCAAATCCACCGCCTAAATTAACCAAAAACCTAAACCTAAAAGGTCAAAAAGCCTATTAAACGCTAAGTATTACCATATGTTGTATTCCAAGTGATAGAACATGAGATAGGAACGAATAATTCCCCTGAATCTTTTTGATCTTCAAACTTAATGGTCATAGAACATGGGAAAATTGTAGGGGAAGTGCCAGATTGACACCCTAACCTCAAAATGAAGCTCATTTTTCGAAAAAATATGGTTTTTGCTGCGACAACGTCGTGATATATTTTTTTACTGCCTGAAACACTATATCTTGTAGATTTTTTATCGCTGAATCCGGATTGACCACGTAAATTAACTAAAGTAATCAAGCTAAAACTTGGAGGATTCATTCTTTGAACATACTTCTAATACGGACTTTTATAAGGATGAATAATAATAATTAAACAAATCTGTACGTTAACAAGAGCACATGTGTTTTGTATTATTGACGATAAATAATTGCACAAACAGAACGAATATACAGGCCTATTCACTTCTACTGGCCAATACACTGGCATAGTTCTTTTTTTTAACTAATATTCTTGATCATAATCAGCGAAGTCGTCGTCATCAAAAACAGATTCATTACAAAGCCCCACAAAAAAAATTGTAAGTCCCAAAAACTTGACCACGGTACTTATATGTTTTTAGGATCACTGAATCCGAATCCAGGGTTAGTTTAACCACATCAGAACTTTCTCAAGGTCAGTTGAAGGTCAAATTATCGAAATATATGAAAAATACACTAAAACCATGGTATCTTGGGGTTTTTGGGGTCGCTGAATCCGAATCCGGGGTTAGATTAAACAATCAGATCTTTCTCAAGGTCAGTTGAAGGTCAAATTATCGAAATACATGAGAAATACACTAAAACCATGGTATCTTGGGTTTTTTTGGGGCGCTGTATCTGAATCCGGGCTTATTACAACCCTATCAGGTCATGGTCAAGGTCAGTTGAAGGTCAAATCATAAAGATTCATAAAAAGTAGAGTCAAACCATGACATTTAGGGGTTTTTGGGGTCGCTGAATCCGAATCCAGGGTAAGTATAGTCCCATAAGGTTATATTTATGGTCAGTTCAAGGTTAGTTCAAGGTCATGGACGTAAAGAGAGTGAAAAAATTAGTTATAAACTGAAACAATGCAAAAGGTAATGTAAACCATAAAGCAAAGAACAATGTATATGCAAGTACAATCGTATCCTTTAAAACTATATCATAGTTAGCTGATCCTTCGTTTACTTTAAATTTGTTAGAAGTATATGCAATTCAATAAAATACCCGTAAAAATATTAAGCCCATTACTCTTTTTTATGGTAACGAACTATTTTATTGTCAAATGATCTACGAAGTGGATTACGCTTCCGCTTCTACGATGTTGATGGTAGATCTCTTTTTAACGACCAACAGTAATCTGCTAACATATTTACGTCCCATCTTCCTTGGTACCTGCGCTCCATTTCCTTGATATCTTGGTGAAATCTCTCTCCCTGCTCTTCGCTGTAATCACCAAGTTTTTCTGGAAATTCATCAACATGCGAATATAAAAAGTGTAATTTTAGATTCATTAGGCAGCCTTGATTTTTGTAACTATTTACTAAATTTAAAACTATTTGTTGGTAATTTGGGCTCTTATGATTTCCAAGAAAGTTTTTAATGACGTCCTTGAAACATAACCATGCTTCTCTCTCTGTATGATTCATTTTCGTAACAAAAATTTCATCATTTATCATCTTACGAATCTGAGGGCCATCGAAAATTGCTTCATTTACTTTAGCATCACTTAATTTGGGAAACTGATTTCGCAGATACTTAAAGCAGCTACCATCTTTGTCTAAAGATTTTATCCATTGTTTCATAAGTCCCAATTTAATGTGCAGAGGTGGTATAAGAATTTTTGATGGATCAACAAGTGGCTTATCTTTTATATTCTTAGAACCCGGTTCGAACTTTTGTCTAAGGGGCCAGACACTCTTTATGTAATGATTCTTTCTATCCCTACTATCCAATTCACATAAATAGCAAGGATATTTTGTGAATCCCGATTGTTGCCCCAGAAGTATTGTTATGATTTTAAGATCCCCACATATTTGCCATTTATGATCATTGTATTTTATTCGGTCTAATATTACTTTCATGTTACAGTACTCTTCATTTAGTATTACCGAATATCCTATGGGAATGGCTGCATAAACATTTGTATTGTGTAACAGAACGGCTTTTAAACTTCTCGTTGACGAATCGATGAACAATCTCCACTCGTTAGGGTTGTAACATCCATGTTTAAAGCAATTCATCAACCCAACTATATCTTTGCAGTAAACTAAGGAAAATTCTTCATATTTATCGAAATAATCACGATATTTCTTATCTCTGTCTCGGTAGTAAGAAACTTTAATTTTTCCAGCTTCATTAGTATGAGGGTAGTTCAAGAAGTCTTTAGAATAAAGTATAAAAACAATTTTTTTTGGGTAATTTTTTTTTTATTTTTCAACATAATCTCCTTGGAGCTCTATACACTTCGACAATCGCTTTTTAAGTTTTTTTAATCCTTCAGAAAAGTGCGTTTTCGGAAGTTCCTCAAAATAAGCACTTACAGAGGCAATGACGTCTTCGTTGTCCGTAAATCTCTGTTCACCGAGCCATTTTTTCAAGTTTGGAAATAAGAAAAAGTCACTGGGGGCTAAATCTGGTGAATACGGTGGGTGTTCGACCAATTCGAATTTTAGTTCTTCAATTTTAGCCATTGAAACGAAGCATGTGTGAACTCGGGCGTTGTCGTGATGAAAGAGAATTTTTTTTCTCGCCAAATGTGGTCGTTTTTCTTTAATTTCTTCTTTCAGCTGCTCTAATAATGATGCATAATACTCACCAGTAATTGTTTTACCCTTTTCCAAGTAGTCAATAAGTATAA
Organism: Gastracanthus pulcherrimus; assembly: GCA_949152435.1. Lineage (NCBI taxonomy): Eukaryota > Metazoa > Arthropoda > Insecta > Hymenoptera > Pteromalidae > Gastracanthus > Gastracanthus pulcherrimus. The sequence goes on from OX424573.1 coordinate 126,937,059, forward strand.
TTCCACGTGCATCCCAAAAAACTGTAGCCATAACCTTACCAGCTGACTTTACGGTCTTTGCCTTCTTTGGAGCTGGTTCGCCTGTGGAAATCCACTGTTTGGATTGTTCCTTTGTCTCAGCGAGAGTGTAGTGGTGTATCCATGTTTCATCCACAGTCACAAATCGATGAAAAAATTCCTCAGGATTCCGACTTATGCGCGCCAAAAGAGCCTCAGAGGCGACCACTCTATTGCGTTTATTCTCAGCTGAGAGCAAACGCGGCACCCATCTTGCCGATAGCTTTTTCATGCCTAATTTTTCATGTAGAATTGAAACAACTTTACCTATAGATATCCTTGTGGCCTCAGCTAACTCACGCACTTTTAATCTTCTATCCTTCAACAACATATCGTGGATTTTATTGATGATTTCGGGAGTAGTTGCTTCTACGGGCCTTCCTGAACGTGGCTCGTCACTTATTGATGTACGACCACGCTTAAATTTATTTACCCAGTTATAAACCGTTGCTAAGGCAGGGGCAGATGTGCCATGAACTGAGTCCAATTCATTTTTTATCTCATATAGAGTTAAACCCTTTAAATGAAAATGTTTAATTACCGCTCTGAACTCGTTTTTTCCATTTTTCTTAACAAGCAATTTTTTTTTTTTTCAATTGGTTATAAAAACACGTAAACTCAGAAGATGTGGACTGTGACTGCACCATATATCTAGTCGGGAGTGGTGCTGACTGAAAACAGATGATTTGGAGCGATTCGCGCGCCATCTGTTGGTCATTCTAAAGACTTATTGAACTACCCTCGTATTTTCTTTTAGCCATGAAGCCAAGTACTCCGCCCCATCCTTTGGTAGGCCCAAATCGCGTATGAGATCATTCACTTTTTCCTGTGTAAGTGGACCTTTCTCCTTCTTAGTATTGTAGGGGATGTATTCTTCGTCACTTGTATCAATTGTACTAGCAACGTCATTGTCTTCATCAGGAGCTATTTCTTCTTCCGCAATAATATCTCCTTCCTCCATTTCTTCTTCTAAGATTTCATCTTCATCATGTCTTTCTAAATTTTCCTCAAGATCCATACTTCCACTTGCGTACATACCCAGTGGATCTTCTCTTTATTCTCCATATCGTAGGCACTTTCATTGGAAGGAACCTTTAAGAAAAGAAGACTGTTATTTTTATAATACGAATTTGCATGGAGTTAATAGTAAAAACAAGTCGCAAATTAATCACGATAACATTGAAAGTGTCACGAAACCTATATATGAACCGTCAATTGATAAGGATTCGGATTCAGCGACCCCAAAAACCCCTAAATGTCATGGTTTGACTCTACTTTTTATGAATCTTTATGATTTGACCTTTAACTGACCTTGACCATGACCTGATAGGGTTGTAATAAGCCCGGATTCAGATACAGCGCCCCAAAAAAACCCAAGATACCATGGTTTTAGTGTATTTCTCATGTATTTCGATAATTTGACCTTCAACTGACCTTGAGAAAGATCTGATTGTTTAATCTAACCCCGGATTCGGATTCAGCGACCCCAAAAACCCCAAGATACCATGGTTTTAGTGTATTTTTCACGTATTTCGATAATTTGACCTTCAACTGACCTTGAGAAAGTTCTGATGGGGTTAAACTGACCCCGGATTCGGATTCAGCGATCGCAAAAACATATAAGTACTGTGGTCAAGTTTTTGGGACTTACAATTTTTTTTTGTGGGGCTGTGTTATCTGCCATATCTTCATTTTTTCTGCAATGTAATTAATATTCATTTCTCAATTCATCAAATGTATTACGCATCGTATTTGTATCGATGATCAGTTTGTGTTGTGTGTACATTTGTAGTTGCATTCCAAGATTAACTGAATAAAATAAGGTATAAATAAAATCGTCAGTTACTTTGTATGAATTATAAAAGTTGAATATGTTCTATTTACAGTAAATGGATTCAAGAGTTATGAAGTTACTACGAATAGTTTTGATAATTGTTTTAGTAATGAAGTAAGAGTTTCTACAAATATCCTACCTGTTTTTTATAAATCGGCTTATATCTACATTTGTTACTTTTGGCTTATTCTCCTGAGTTTTTGTCCGTTTGCTCAATAGAGAAATTTTAGGATCTGTCATGAAAATAGCTCTATTGTAAACATCAAGAATCCTGTATAATCTACTGTTCTGCCTAGCATGCTTCGTCATATTCAATCGATACAACTTGTGCCAAGATTCGTTTCCATCTTCAGCGAAATACATCATTGGCATCGAAAATACCCTTGCAATCTGTATTAGAAATGCGGTTGAATTCCATATTAATGTTTCTTAATAAAATACTTATAAAAAAAAATTTTAAAAAGAGAATGACTTTAGGGGACAAAAACAAGATATTCTGTGGCATGCTGTAATACAAATATTCTCTGGTTTGATATGAAAATACAGATAAGAAATAACTTTTTACCCCTAAAAATTTATTGTGAAACTTTAGAACAAGAATTGATTTTTCTTTCAGGAATATAATATTTCATTTATTAATCATTATTTAGAGGCTCAAGAAAATGTTTCTAAGTATAAATTTTAAAGTAGAAAAACGCAGTGTCAATCTACGCTAAAACTTGTTGAAAATTGATACTTCTACACAAAGTTACAAGCATTCAAAAATATCTTTGATTGAAAACTTGATTTTTGTAAGAAAGTTTTGGAAGCCACTTTTTCGTGTTAACAAATTGTCGAGTTCATTGTTTAACATATAGAACCAGGAAAAATGTTTTCTTAGTTAATGTCCCAGTCTTTAATTTATCTCGTTTTCGGTCACCCTGGTTTAATATTTTTTAAAGGATTCCTAATATTGTTCCTTATCTGTTAATCAATATATCATTTTTCTTACCTCGCAGCCGTGTTTCAGTAACTTATGGCACGCAGCGTTCATCCTTGCTTGTGGATAAAGTTCATAATGCAAACAATATATTTGACAACAAAATTCTTCCAATTCATCTAATTTTAATTTTTTCATACATTTGAATGCAGCTAGCACTGTAGCTATATTTGTCACCAACCTAGGATCGATTTCAAGTGCTTCAGCAAAGACCGAAGGGTATTTAAAACAACGTCTTGCAACATTGCCAGTATTCGATGTTTCGTGACCTTGTAACACTTGATCAACTGTGACCCCGATACGTTCATAAATTCGATTTTGTATGCCCTTCTTCCGTTCTTCATACTCCGCTATAAATTATGAGAGTTGTATACAGTGAAATTTCCTTAATCTCATTATCTCTAAACGCATAAATCCATTATATCGCAAACTATCAAACCCTTAAATCCATAAACCATAAAACCGATAGAATCTGAAACTGAAATTCTTTGAACGATTAACCCTCAGAGAGAAAGCGAGAGAGCAAATCAGCGAGACTGCGAGAGAACAAGACTGCGAGAGAGCAAGACGGCAATTCAGCAAGAGAACGAGACAGCAAAAGAGTGAGGACGCGAGAGAACGAGAGAGCGAGAAGGCAAAAGAGCGTGAAAGTAAGACAGCGATAGATAGCGACAAAGCGAGACATCAAAAGAACAAGATAGCGACAGAGCAAGAAAGCGAAAGAGCAAGAAGGCGAGAAAGCAAGGATGTAAAAGAGCGATAAAGCAACACAGCAAAAGAACAAGACAGCGAAAAGTCGAGAGGGCAAGGAGGCGAGAGAGCGAGTAAGCGAGTGAGCGGGATAGCGAGAAAGCAAGACAGCGAGAGAGCGGGACAGCGAGCAAGGAATACAGTGAGAGAGCGTGGAGGCGAGAGCAAAAGAACGCGGAGGCGAGACAACTTGAAAGCAAGACAGCAAGAGAGCAAGAGAGCGCGGAGATGAGAAAGCGAAAAGCGATAAATCGAGAGTGCGAGAAAGCGAGAAGGGGAAAGAGCGAGAAGACGAGAGAGCAAGGAGGCGGGAGAGCGATAAACCTACACAGCAAAAGAGCGATAAAGCAGCACAGTAAGAGAGCAATAAAGCAACACAGCAAGAGTGCGTAAAACTAAGATGGCAGGGAGTCGAGAGAGCTAGATAGTGAGAAAGCAAGACTGCGAGAGAGTGAGACAGCGAAGAAGAAAGAATGAGAGAGCGAGAAGGCGAGAAAGTGAGTGAGAGAGGAAGAGAGTTGTACATAAATTTAAGGTACTTAACTTTGATACTATCAAATTCCTGAATTAAGTACTATCAAATTCTTAATGATAATTTTATGACTCATAGTGAAGCAGTACATTTGTTTAAATGAAATTATTATGAGCATTATACCTTTCTTATCTTGGCGTACATCCCACGATTCAAAATCTCTTTTATACAATAGATGAAGTAGATGTTCAGAGCATTTTATCGTACAGTGCAACAATCCTAAACCATATTTCAAGGAAGACTCATTTGGTTTGAAATCATCGTTCAGGTTACCAAACTGATAAGCGGTCCGCAAACACATGATACACCTACAAGTTGCATTATTACCAACTATGGTATTGACACATTTTCCTTCGAATAACGTTTGCGAGATATTGTACGTAATTCTAACGCTTTTCTTATTTGGCATCGTGAAGCTGAATGGCTCCAGACTCTTTATTTCATTGTTTAAACGGTTGAACTCACGTAGCGTTGCATTCGTGTGACCAGAAGAACTGTCAAATCCTACAGTTACTACTAACTCTAAACAGTTACTACTAACTCTAAACCAATTAAATGCAATTTCTTCACATAAACGCTCAGCAGTCTTATTCAGCAGTGATTGCAAGGATACGCTAACCTCGGTCTCAGTAGTAATAAGATATTTTTCTGGTTTACACTTATCTATCTCTTGAGTAATAAAATAATAGGAACAATAAATTGGACAATTTCTTTTCTATGTATCATTTACTAATGCGACGTAATTTTCTTTATTATAATTGTAATCTAAATAAAATGCCAAGGCGGATTCATGAGAGTGCACAGATAATTTGTTCTTTTGATTTTTTTTCTTTTGATTCTCAACAATTCCATCGCATAGAGTTGTACTTTGAATTAATTGGAATGCTACTTCTATTGCCTTTGTATCATATTTACTAATGATTTCATGAGCTCGTCTATATAGCGTTGCAGTTGAATATTCATCGTTAGTCCGTTTTCTTCCTGTGTTTATACTCAATTTAGTTTTCTTGCGCGGTCGCCCACCTTTATTAATTTGTCCGTTCTCATGTTCCATATCTTCATCTTCCATACTACTATTTATGTTACAAGATAAGAAAGTCTGAATTAAGCATAAAAATTTTGATTCTAATACAGAATTAAAAATTTGGAAAGTCACATGGATAAACTAATCTCTAGAAATATATTTATTTAGTTTTAAAGATAACATTATAACAACAATATATTCCCACAGTTTCGAATAAAACTCGAAAATTCTTGTACAATCTCACAGCGAACAGGCGGACTGCACGCATAGCTAAACCCATTAGGCCCTGCCTGAATATTACTAAATTTTCTTTATAACGGAGACAGAAGATTTTAATGAAATCCTTATTCATTCTTTTTTGAGACAATTTTTTCAAAGTTCTCGGGTTTTCTCTTTACTATCCAGCTTCTTACAAAAATATAAATTTTCATGGTTTTTTGATAAATTTATTGAAAAAGTAACGTTTATTCAGTTTACTTTTTTGTGAAATTAGATTTTTAAAGTAGAAAAATGTTCTTTTGCATTTTAAACTGCATTAAACATATTATTGACACTTATACTTTCGAAATTTGCGGGTAATTTTTTATCAATAATCTCATTTTTAATGGGGCGGACGGGAAATCGCTGTCCAAATAGGAAAATATCGAGAAAAATTGAAGTTTTGACCGAAATTTTGAAATTATTGAAAAATAAAGGCTGTTGGAAGAAAAAAATGCCTGCATTTTTCGATAGCATGAGTGTAAATAATAAGTTTTGTGCAGTTTCTTATGTATAACAAAATTCATTTCTCTAAAAATTACTAGTTCAACAAAAAAAGTAGACTGAAAGAACTATCATTTATTTATCAAAATCGAATGAAAATTGATGTTTTTAATTTTGTAATTAGCTAGAAACTTAGAAAAATCGACTCCAATAAGAATAAAGAGGAATTTAATTAACATTTGTTAACTCACAGATGTACAACATTTTTATGTTATTTCCTTAGTGTGAGAAATCTATTAAATCCTATTCACCAATACAAAAATTGCATATACATCCTATTCGCAAATAGGGTCTTTTCATATTTGGAAAAAGGAATTTATAGGATTTAATAGATTTCTCACACTAGAGTTAGGCGTTAATGGGTTAACGAGATAATATATTTTATCAAGAATAATGTTAAAGATAATGGCTTTCACTAAAAAAAGTGCTTGTGCTCTTAATACTCTTAGTAATTATAAAAGCATCTATGATTCGAAATTGTAAGTATAAGAAACAGCAATTTTGGAAGATTAAAGTTGTAATTGACAAATTTAAATAATTCATGTTTGCAAAAAATAGTAATAAGTTAGAAATCAAAACAACAATTTTGGTCTATGCAAAATAGTAATTTGAAGGTAATTATATACAAGGTCTGTCCCAAAAGTATCCGACCTACGTTCATATCTTCGCGCGGAGAGACTCAGGCGACCTCTGGAGGGTACGAACGTCACCAGCAACTCCTAACCTTCTCGTCAGTAGCCTGAGATACCGATGAAACGCCTTAGTTCCCGCGCAGCGTGTATTTGTTTACAACGACTTTTTTGCGTTCGTCGCAATTTGCTTATTGCTAAAAATGGCAGAACGAACCGAACAGCGAATTTGCATAAAATTTTGCTTTAATCTCGGTAAAAGTTGTGCGGATACTATTGAAATATTGCAAAAGGCTTTTAAAGATAAGTGTATGGGCAAAACACAAATAAAAGAGTGGTATAGGCGGTTCAAAAATGGCCGCACATCTGTTGACAGTGATCCTCGTTCTGGTCGACCTTCGACGGGCACATCGTCGGATAATGTCGAGCGTGTGCGTGTCGCAGTTGAACAAGATCGTCGTTTGACTGTGAGAGAACTGGAAGATGAACTTGGAATACCAAAAAGTACTGTTTGGCGAATTTTAACCGAGAATTTGGGAATGACTTGTGTGTGTGTAAAATTCATCCCGAATGCTCCAGCGCACGCATCAAACCTTGTGCAGCAGTATTTATTGAAACAAAGTGTTGCGCAGCTCCGCCAGTCTCCATACAGTCCTGATATAGCTCCCTGCGACTTTTGGCTATTTCCTCGATTGAAAATGCCGCTTAAAGGACATCGATTCGAGAATAAACAGACTGTTGAAACTTATGCGACGAATGCACTAAAGGCGATTCCGAAGTCTGACTTTCAAGAGTGCTTTAATAAGTGAAAACATCGATATGAGCGTCTTGTTCAATCAAATGGGGACTACTTTGAAGGATGCCACCCCCCGGATGACGAAGAATAAATCAAGCGCCGAGAAATCGAGGTAGGTCGGATACTTTTGGGACAGACCTCGTATATTAGTTGAAATTTCTAGAGATTTTGTCATACATTTTCTGAAATAACAGCATCCGAATTCTTTCTCAAAAATACTTATGCGAATACTTTTATAGATGTCATATATTTCACAATGCAATTCGATGTTACAGGATATTATTGTCATTAATTTATAGTTGTTATTTCAGATTAAAGATAAAAATTAATACGAGTCCAGAAATAATTACCTGATATTTTCTAGGAGTCTAATAAACGTTATAATAAACCCTGTCAATAACTCCTCTAAGTTATTCTAAATTGTAGTATGCTTATTAGTAATTCAGTCAGTGTTAATATTTACACATATATACAACATCCGTTTTTAAATACATCTAATCAATCTCACAGCGACTCGTAAGACTAAGAAAGATGTTATAATAAGTGCAGTAAATTCTAGATGTTTATTTATATTTATTTATTCAACATATGTAAATGATTACCATGGTAACAGACCGAAAGTAATAAGATTGTCGAAAGCTCTTTCACAGTTTATACTGAAGTGAGACACACATAGTTTTATAATATAGCGAGCTATATAGAACGAATTTTCGATGTATTAATTCAGAATTATACTACATTTCACAATAAAGCTGAACAACTAAAACATTTAAAAGTAAGGAGATATTTCGAGAATTCAATCAATACGTATTTCTTTCAATATAGCCATTACAAATGATAAAAATATGAAAAATGACGCCAAAACATCGAAATTCTGCAGCTAATATATTTTTGAAAAGTGACAACAGTAAATTTGTACTTGAGAAACTTAAAATTAGTGATTAAAGGGCATAAGTTATAAAAAGTATAAACTACTGAGTTTAAACCTAATGTAGACAGTGAATTAGAAAAGCAAAGTTAAAAAAAGTGGAAATATTAATTTACATTGAGCACAAAGTATGAATTGTTAATTTTAGCTTAATACAAGTAGAAACGCTCAAATGACATATTTTTTAAACGTATTTTGTTTCCTTATCAAACTACGAGGGTAGTTCAATAAGTCTTTAGAATAAAGTATAAAAACAATTTTTTTTGGGTAAATTTTTTTTTATTTTTCAACATATTCTCCTTGGAGCTCTATACACTTGGTCAATCGCTTTTTAAGTTTTTTTAATCCTTCAGAAAAGTGCGTTTTCGGAAGTTCCTCAAAATAAGCACTTACAGAGGCAATGACGTCTTCGTTGTCCGTAAATCTCTGTCCACCGAGCCATTTTTTCAAGTTTGGAAATAAGAAAAAGTCACTGGGGGCTAAATCTGGTGAATACGGTGGGTGTTCGACCAATTCGAATTTTAGTTCTTCAATTTTAGCCATTGAAACGAAGCATGTGTGAACTCGGGCGTTGTCGTGATGAAAGAGAATTTTTTTCTCGCCAAATGTGGTCGTTTTTTTTTAATTTCTTCTTTCAGCTGCTCTAATAATGATGCATAATACTCACCAGTAATTGTTTTACCCTTTTCCAAGTAGTCAATAAGTATAATTCCACGTGCATCCCAAAAAACTGTAGCCATAACCTTACCAGCTGACTTTACGGTCTTTGCCTTCTTTGGAGCTGGTTCGCCTGTGGAAATCCACTGTTTGGATTGTTCCTTTGTCTCAGGAGTGTAGTGGTGTATCCATGTTTCATCCACAGTCACAAATCGACGAAAAAATTCCTCAGGATTCCGACTTATGCGCGCCAAAAGAGCCTCAGAGGCGACCACTCTATTGCGTTTATTCTCAGCTGAGAGCAAACGCGGCACCCATCTTGCCGATAGCTTTTTCATGGCTAATTTTTCATGTAGAATTGAAACAACTGCACCTATAGATATCCTTGTGGCCTCAGCTAACTCACGCACTTTTAATCTTCTATCCTTCAACACCATATCGTGGATTTTATTGATGATTTCGGGAGTAGTTGCTTCTACGGGCCTTCCTGAACGTGGTTCGTCACTTATTCATGTACGACCACGCTTAAATTCATTTACCCAGTTATAAACCGTTGCTAAGGCAGGGGCAGATGTGCCATGAACTGAGTCCAATTCATTTTTTATCTCATATGGAGTTAAACCCTTTAAATGAAAATGTTTAATTACCGCTCTGAACTCGTTTTTTTCCATTTTTCTTAACAAGCAATTTTTTTTTTTCAATTGGTTATAATAACACGTTAACTTAGAAGATGTGGACTGTGACTGCACCATATATCTAGTCGGGAGTGGTGCTGACTGAAAACAGATGATTTGGAGCGATTCGCGCGCCATCTGTTGGTCATTCTAAAGACTTATTGAACTACCCTCGTACTAAACCATTAATACGTAATTTATAAAAACAAGAAGTATCGTAATCAATTAAAAAATTTTGTTAATAGTATTGGGATTATGTGGTTCACTTTCGAAGTTTGTGTTGTCTGCTCATGAGTGTTTGGAGATTACGAGATTTTGCAAACGCAAGTTTTATAGTAAAAGGTTTGGCTTATTGTTCAAAATTCCGAAATAAGAATTTTATAATTATTCATGGCTATAATTTTTAGCCAAAGGTTAGCTAAAGGAATATTATTAGGGATCTGTTATTTAGGTTATGTTCGTAACCAATAAAATGTGTTTATCTAACTTTGGTAATACGCAATGCGTGGAAACATAATAAATAGTAAATTTAATTTATTTTTATTGAGAGTCTGGACAGTAGTAATTGTATCTACGACTTACCTAGATTTAGGTTAGAAGTTCATATGGTTTTTTTCATATTTTGAACATCATTTATTGACATGCCAATACATATTTTAGTACACTCAAGCTTTATAAACAATTTAATATTAAAAAAATGTACTTATCAATCACTAGCTCATTACTAGTATTTGAGTTTTTTCAAAAACTCGGTGTTAAAGTGTCATTTTTAAAAAAAAAACTCAAATACTAGTAATGAGCTAGTGATTGATAAGTACATTTTTTTAATATTAAATTGTTATATATATATATATATATATATATATATATATATATATATATATATATATATATATATAAAATAAAACATATTTTGATCCTGGTATTTGTTGACATCTTCTATTAAACAAATAAGTTGAATAACAAAAGGTGACCATCTATTTAGCGCCAAAGAAATTTACAAATTTCACGTTTTGTATTTGTTTTGATAATAATTCATTATTATTGTACTATACGACAAATCCAAATAATTTTTATACTATATAGGACTGTTCAAAGAATGAATCCTCCAAGTTTTAGCTTGATTACTTTAGTTAATTTACGTAGTTAATCCGGATTCAGTGATAAAAAATCTATAAGATATAGTATTTGAGGCATTAAAAAAATATATCACGACTTCGTCGCAGCAAAAACTGTATTTTTCCGAAAAATGTGCTTCATTTTGAGGTTAGAAAGCTTCCCCTATAATTTTCCCCTGTTCTATGAACATAAAGTTTGATGATCAAAAAAGATTCAGGGGAATTACTCAATCCTATCTTATGTTCTATCACTTGGAATACAAAAAATGGTAATAATTAGCGATTAATTGGCTTTTTAACCTTTTAGCTTAGGTTTTTGGTTAATTTAGTTGGTGGATTCGAATTGAGCGGTTAAAAATCTACAAGATATAGTGTTTGAGGCAAAAAATAAAAATATATGACGACTTTGTCGCAGCAAACACTGTATTTATCCGAAAAATGGTCAACTTTGTACTTCATTTTGAGGCTAGGATGTCAATCTAATGCTTGCTCTATAGTTTTCCTATGTTCTATAATCAGTAAACTTGAAGCTCAAAAAATTTCAGTTTGATTGGTGGTTTCTATCTAAAGTTCTACAATTTTGAAAAAGAAAAAGCCGATTTTGCCCGCTGGGCGGCGTCGCACCTTTCTCATAGCATCATCTCAATCGACTCCGAAGTAACTGCGTGCGATATCAATGGAATAAAAAAAATTACAAAGTATTCATACGCATGTGTGCGGAGAATATTGTATTATGTTTCTGTATAGTTTGTGTAATGGTATTTCTCTACGCTCGTTTTGTAACACCTTTTCACGAAATACGCGTAGCAATGATGTATTAGTTGCAAAATTTTATAAATATATTGTTAAACAATTAAAAAGTAGGAGGTACGTTCGTTGGCAAGTTAATGTGTTTCCGCGCGAGAGCTCTGTTGGAGCTGGGTGTATCAATCAATCATGTACTTCGAAAATGGAATGTTTGTCATAATAGATTTTTATACTTTTGTACACTTAGTATTATAAGATACATATGTACTCTCTTTTTATTTTATTTCTAAAAAATATTGTAATAAATTTAATTACATGATATTTTAATTTTGTGTGTTACACTTTTATTTTTCCTTCGACGTTCCGCTTGTTTCCTGATTTTTAAAAATTTACCCATACATGAATATAAATATGTAGTTATTGTTTCTTAAATAAGTTATGTTCTTCAGTAAAATATTAATTTAAACTTTTTGATTTTTATTATACTTTTTAACATTTTATGACGTGCACTTTTATTTAAAAAAAAAAAGAATACCCGACATTTTTTACGATAACTTTTTATGTGTTTTATTAAATTTTATTGTACGGATGACCGTTGACGCATTCAATTTTATTGTACGGATGACCGTTGACGCATTACATTTTATTGTATGGATGACCGTTGACGCATTAAATTTTATTGTACGGATAAATTTATTTAAACTTTCTACTTTATTATTTTATCATCTCAATAGATCTCACTCTAAGCGCGTAATTATAGGCCTTGAAAATCACGCTGGGTTATATAGACCTGTCGTAAAGCTTGGCGGAGCAGGCTCGCGGTACGTGACACTGGATGCGAGCAGCTGGGAGCTTTTTATGGATCAAATGGAGGCTATGAGTGCGTACTTAAAAAACTCATATACATTCTATCAAGATTTCGGAAAGCCATGCAAGATTTTAACTTTACGGCTCAAGAGCAATAGCCCTCGATGAGAGACCACCCGCTGACGGTTCGCCTACAAAGCTCAACAACATAGGTCAGCCGCACTTGGCGTAGCGTCAGAAGCACGATAATCCTCCAAGCATCGTCATGCAGAGCTACACTTGAAGGACAGTCGCAGGAGCGTGAATGTATTAGTGCGCGCCTTAAACATGTTGAAGAGTGTGCTACTTTTGTTAATCGTGCTGTCGAATACATTCTAGATTTTTTGAAAAGTGAATTAAAAAAAGAAGATGAGACGAATGCTAAAAACATTCTCAAAGAATTGACTGCTTTTGCGCAATATTACGCTATTCGCAAAGTCGAAATTGCAAGTAGAGTGAAAACGAGTATGGAAATGTTAATTTTTAATCTCGACACACTGAATATTGTATTAATGGAATTATTTGCTTATTGTCTACATTTAATTGCAACAAATTTATCCGAAATTATGTTTTCTACGTAAAATATCTTTATAAAAAGAACTTGTACGCTATAAAAATAAAATAAAAACTAAAATTGTAGAGCAAAGAAACAACTCATTTTACCTCAATCATAACCTTTTAATTGTTCCCCTTATTTTTAGCACATTTACATATACTTTTATAAAATGAATAATACATACGCACACACACAGTCAAGGCGTGTGTGTTTTTCTCTGTTCGCGTACGCACTATGAGAGCATTCATTCACGGTATACTACATTACTACTCTTTCAAGAAAACTCATAAATGTGAGATGTAGAAAAATTTAGTAGGGCTGGAGGGCTCGTTGACAAAGCACTCGCTTCAGTTTTGCTTTGGTCGCTCAGTAGTTCAGAAGCTTTTAAAAAAAATGTCTCGCAGCGCTAACGAAGAGTGTGTACTAGCTGATCTACGTTTAAAAGACAGACTAGAAGGATTCTCATGGATCCAAATTGTTAAAAACATCAACAATGTGCATCGAGAAGAGAGCAGAACTATGCTGAAATACTTGAAGAACGTACTACCGAGTTATCTTGTGGAAGTGCGTGAACAGATCGAGTGTCTACATCACCCACCCCGCGACATATTTCACATCGCGGAACAAACCATCAATTATGGGTGTTTAAATAGTGCCTGCGTATATGGTACTCGGTATTTTGTTAATGACACGGTCCGAAACAGATATGCTCGTGTATATTTTCGAGCAATCGAAAATATAAAGATCAGGCACAATAGGATACTCAACGAATATTTGGATAGTATCCCTAATGCAGATGGTTTGGTTGGGGTTCAAGTAAGATTTAAGTTCAAACACAATCAAAGAAGATACACAATTAAAGCGCCATTCAGATTTTTGATAGCACTGGCGCGGACAATTGTTGTGAAAGAAATATCTTCAACAGAACAGAAAGATGAGTATGACTGCCTGATTCACCATGGAATTGTATAAGTGAATGCAAGAGTACGCGCGAGCGCGCGTGCCTCCTTCGTCGCTGAGCGCTATCCTCGAGAAAGCTGATATTAAAAACAAGTGTCATAAAAAAGTGTGTTTTTATAAAATGTAAATTTTTAAATATTTTAATATAAAATAGTTTTTGTAATAAATTTTAAGTTTTAACAATAATAAAAATAATTAATTAATTAATTCTTATTACAATATAAAAATGTTATAGTGATTCAATCCTTTACAGGTCAACGTAAGTACATAGTTTTAGCTTCTCTTTCTTCCTCACACACTCGTACACTAATTAATCCCCGAAACTGAAATTTAGAGAGTAAGCTTCGCGGCAACGTGTAGTAGGATCTCTCTCTCTCTCTCTATCTCTCTCTGGCTCTCCTGCCTACGAAGCTTCATAAGTCCAATTAGTGTTGAACTCTGAAAACACCAGAATGGGAGTCCTAAAGATCCATAATAGTAGTATACAACTTCAATGATTGTCCGTGCTCTCATACTTCCAAAGTTGAATCGCTATACTCCCAAAAATAGTATCGAGAGAGTTAAATGGAACATTGAACTCTCGAAGCCTCAGAGATAGGCGCGTGACAGACCGAACGATGGGAGTCTGAGACGCCCATCCGCCTCGAGCGTTGAGCGATCCAACACCGTGGAGCTGCGGCGCGTTGTTTGAACTGGCGGCGGCCAGCTCTACTCGCTAGCTGCGGAAACTCTCTTTCGCCGTCTGGGTCGGGGTTCAAATCCACTCACCGGAACTTTTTTTTTTTTAATTAAGTATTATTGAAGTATATCTTGAAACAGTTGAAGAAGCGTAATAATTATTGTTATTGACACTTTTTAAACATAAAATAGTATTTATGAAAGTGTTAATATACTGCATTTATATACATTTTTTCTTCAACATCATCTTTTAGATACAATACACTATAGAATAAGAAAATAAATAAGATTTTCCTTCTAATTGCAAAAATGCACAGATCTGTTCGTTAAACCATGAAAAAAGGAAAATTTTATAAATTTTTTGAAGATAACATTCAATGTAAGATATTAAAAGTTTATTTCTCTTTAATGTAGCATTATTGAAGAGTTAAAAGGAATATTTCTATTTAATTTATATGCATCTATGTCAAATATATAAGAGATGGCATACATGTTGAATATATTTTATTGGCCCAAAATCTAATACCACCATTGGATTCCTGGTCGATAATTATAAGGGATATGTGTCACATTATTTTGTCTATAAATATTTTCCAAGAGATAATTGAGCATTTAATCATTTTCCCGTACTAAATTTTCAAAATTATACAATCGCGACATCACAAATCGATTGGCAAATATAAATCGTTGCGAAATAATTGGCGCAAATTCAAAAATGCATAAATAAATAGTAATTTTTTTCAATAAATTCGAGTTGGAAAAATTCAGAAAAGTACTTGACTGTCGATAATGAGCCATTTACTAAGTGATTTATGCATTTTTTTAAATTATGCAAAGTTCCAATTGGTTAAATATTTATAGAATTTCTGCGTAAATAGCCACTAGTTTTTAAAGATATTTTAACATTTCTCCTTTACACTCTCGCCTCTTTTTACTCGGAATAAATTTGAGTGCGAAATTTCGCCTAGGTTAAAAAAGACCCAAGTAGCGGACGGAGGGTTAAAACTAAGCTAGTTACATGAACCTTATTAAACCAATTTTCCAAGTGTATAATGGACGTTTTTTGCACAACTTATTTGTGTATAAATATCAAGATAAAAAAATTTACAGTGAACATTGTTCTGGAAGTGCCATATGTTATATTTGCATTTTGATAGTAAAGCAGGAGGATATAGTAAAAATAAACAGTTCATCAATCGAAGAGGTATTTTTATTGCTTGTGAGTGTGCGCTTGTATGTGTGTAGGGGAGATCGGGGTAATGCCGGTCACTGGATAATTCCGGTCACCCTTATTTTCAATAATCTAAACATTTTTAGGTAATAATTCGAATAGTATATTAAACGCAACATAAAATGAAATTACTGTAATGTCCAAACAACCTTATATTCAGTTTTATTAAGGAGTTATGTACTATCAAAGTTTAGGCTTACATTTCTTATAAGAAATCTCGTCTATAAACTAAGCTTTTATTTAACAATCTAAGAATACAAAGTTGTTGCCTTATTTTTTTCTTTTTTTTACACGAAAGCATCATTTTTTGTTCAAACGGTGATATCTAGGAAATATACAATGAAAATTTAAAAAAAATTTTATGACGATTTAAAAGGAATATAGAGAAAACTATTCAGTCAAATTTTCTAGCCTTGATCATTTTCTTTTAACAAAAATAAAACTCAAACTGACTGATTGAAACTTTCGAAAATGGTTGCTTCTCTTCTTTGCTCAATAATAAAAAACTATAGCATTGAAGCCAAAAAAGATTATAAGCTTATGTTCATTAATTGCATTATCGACTTCTGAATATTATAAAATAAAAAAATCGTTATAAAATAAAAACGAATCGATGAATCTTTTCAATTCCATTTAATTTCTAATCTTTATGAATGAGTGAAAAAAAATTTTCCTTATTTGATACGAAATAAAAGCTCCGTTATCAAGATATAAGCGAACAAAATAAAACAAAGAATCTATAAGCTCGAATACCTTGAGTAATAAAAGATTTCGCATAGTCTGAAAATGAGTAAATAAGTCATCCAAGAGATAGTGAAAAGCTATGTTTTTCACTAACTGCATGATTTATTTTAAAAAAATTTCACCATATATTTCCCAGAAAAACAAAAAAAAATTACGAAAACAATAAATAAACAATCAATTAACAATAAATTATCGTGTACAACAAAAGAAGGTGTATGAAATTTCGGGTTTGAAAAGATAATGTATTGTCATGCTTTTCTAAATGCATTTAAATAAATAATTGTTATAAAACTAAAATGAGTCTATGAATATTGAAAATTCTATTTAATTTCTAATCATCATTAGAAAATGAAAAAAGAGTTATGTTTATTAAAAAATGATCACGCCATTCTCGAGATATAGCGATGAAAACAATTTTTCAAAAAATTCATAACCTCAAGTATCACGAATTATAAAGGTCGTTATGAACTGAGCAAAGAAGAGAAGCAACCATTTTCGAAAGTTTCAATCAGTCAGTTTGAGTTTTATTTTTGTTAAAAGAAAATGATCAAGGCTAGAAAATTTGACTGAATATTTTTCTCTGTATTCCTTCGAATCATCATAAAATTTTTTTTAAATTTTCATTGTATATTTTCTAGATATCACCGTTTAAACAAAAAATGATGCTTTCGTGTAAAAAAAAAACAAGGAAAATATCTTATCCAAAATTTTTCTATGGTAAACTTAGGTAATATTGTGCTCTTTCAAATGAATTTTCACTTAATTAATCACATTACTTCTAACGGTACAAAAAAAATGAATAAATAAATTTTAAAAATAAAAAAACCCGGTAAAAACAAAAAATAATTATTTTTGCGCCGTTTTTCTGAAGAAAAGCAAAAAATGAGCCCTACAATATTAATTTTTACCGTGTATATTTACAGTCATTTACGCACGCGCACGCACACACACGCACGCGCACATAGGGGAGGATCGGGTATTGCCGGCCACCTAAGCAAACGTGCTTGTTATTTCGACTTTCAAATTGTTTTTTTATTAACTTTAAATAATTATTATGTTAGTTCAAACCATTAACTTTAAATATTTCTTATTGGTGTAATATAAAAATTTAAGATATCGAAGCTATAAGTCGAAATAAAAAAAAGGATTTTGACCGGATTTACTCTACATCAAAGGGTAATATCGGTGAGCCTTGGTACAATTTCAATCACTATTAGAAAGTTACTTTTATAGGTGAAAAATTTCTTTAAATTAACTATATGAACTTTCATATTATCCGTTGCATTATTATTCGCGCTTATATAGTGAAATGTGTAATAACATAACCACTGTTCAATCGAAAACACTCAAGCAAAGTTACCCTACCTGAGAGCGCAGCGCAACGTTTACTTAGCCTCACTTTTGGGAGTATCATATAAATAACATTGTGACCTGAACTACCCCAATTCTGCTTAGTAATTTAAAATGAAATGACAAAAAAGCAATAAGTTTATACTCTTTCTTCTTCACTACTTCGTATTCTTAGATTGTTAAATAAAAGCTTAGTTTATAGACGAGATTTCTTATAAGAAATGTAGGCCTAAACTTTGATAGTACATAATTCCTTAATAAAACTGAATATAAGGTTGTTTGGACATTAGAGTAATTTCATTTTATGTTGCGTTTAATATACTATTCAAATTATAACCTAAAAATGTTTAGATTATTGAAAATAAGGGTGACCGGAATTATCCAGTGACCGGTATTACCCCGTTCTCCCCTACACACATACAAGCGCACACTTACAAGCAATAAAAATACCTCTTCGATTCATGAACTGTTTATTTTTACTATATCCTCCTGTTTTACTATCAAAATGCAAATATAACATATGGCACTGCCAGAACAATGTTAACTGTAAATTTTTTTATCTTGATATTTATACACAAAATAAGTTGTGCAAAAAAGTCCATTATACACTTGGGAAATTGGTTTAATAAGGTTCATGTAACTTGCTTAGTTTTAACCCTCCGTCCGCTACTTGGGTCTTTTTTAACCTAGGCGAAATTTCGCAATCAAATATATTCCGAGTAAAAAGAGGCGAGAGTGTAAAGGAGAAATGTTAAAATATCTTTAAAAATTAGTGGCTAAGAACTATTTACGCAGAAATTCTATAAATATTTAACCAATTGGAACTTTGCATAATTTAAAAAAATGCATAAATTACTTAGAAAATGGCTCATTATCGACAGTCAAGTATTTTTCTGAATTTTTCCAACTCGAATTTATTGAAAAAAATCACTATTTATTTATGCATTTTTGAATTTGCTCCAATTATTTCGCAACGATATATATTTGCCAGTCGATTTGTGACGTCGCGATCGTATAATTTAGAGAATTTAGTACGGGAAAATGATTAAATGCTCAATTATCTCTTGAAAAATATTTATAGACAAAATAATGTGACACATATCCCTTATAATTATCGATCATGAATTCAATGGTGGTATTAGATTTTGGGCCCGATATATTTTTAATGGGCCTTATAAATATATCGGGTCTAAAATCTCATATCACCAATGGATTTTTGGTCGAAAATTATAAAGGATATGTACCATATTATTTTATATATAAATATTTTCCAAAAAATATTTGAGCGTTTAGTCGCTTTGCCGTACTAAATTTCCAAAATTATACCATCGTGACGTCGCAAATCGACTGACCAATAGGTAACATTTCATGATTTTTTTCAATAAATTATTAGAATTAGAATTAGTTGGAAAAATTCTGAAAAATTCTTTACTGTCAATAATGAACTATTTTCTAAGTGATTTATGCATTTTTGAAAATCATGCAAGGACACAATTGTGTGTATTGTGGGCGTTTTATGACCCCAGAGTGATTTTCGTTATGTAAAACTTAGTTATACATATAATTTGAAAATATAATTTTTGTAAAATTGTGTAGGGTTTAAATTAAAATATATTCAACATGTATGCCATCCCTTATATATTTGACATAGATGCATATAAATTAAATAGAAACATTCCTTTTAACTCTTCAATAATGCTACATCAAAGAGAAATAAACTTTTATTATCTTACATTGAATGTTATCTTCAAAAAATGTATAAAATTTGTCTTTTTTCATGGTTTAACGAACAGATCTGTGCATTTTTGCAATTACAAGGAAAATCTTATTTATTTTCTTATTCTATAGTGTATTATATCTAAAAAATGATGTTGAAGAAAAAATGTATATAAAAGCAGTATATTAACACTTTCATAAATACTATTTTATGTTTAAAAAGTGTCAATAACACTAATTATTACGTTTCATCAACTGTTTCAAGATATACTTCAATAATACTTAATAAAAAAAAAAAAAGTTCCGGAGAGTGGATTTGAACTCCGACCCAGCCGGCGAAAGAGAGTTTCCGCAGTTGGCGAGTAGAGCCGGCCGCCGCCAGTTCAAACAACGCGCGGCAGCTCCACTGTGTTGGGTCGCTCAACGCTCGAGGCGGATGGGCGTCTCAGACTCCCATCGTTTGGTCTGTCACGCGCCTATCTCTGAGGCTTCGAGAGCTCAATGTTCCATTGAACTCTCTCGATACCATTTTTGGGAGTATGGCGATTTAACTTTGGAAGTATGAGAGCACGGAACATCATTGAAATTGTATACTACCATTATGGATCTTTAAGACTCCCATTCTGGTGTTTTCAGAGTTCAACATTAATTGGACGTATGAAACTTAAAAACTTTGGTACTTTCTGATAGCTAAACTTCTTTTAGTGTAGGCGCTGGGGGAAAAACCCGTGCGCTATGCACGCTCTCTCTTTCTTCTTCTTCTTCTTATTCTTCCTCGCTGTACGAAGCCGCCGGGCTCAGCTCCCTCGGACAGAGGGGGCCCCGCGCACACTATGCTCTCTCTCTCTCTTCGTCTTTCTCGCTGCAGCAGTCGGGCCTAGGTAGAGGGGAGCGCCGATTGGCGCGTGGCTTATATATATATATATATATATATATATATATATATATATATATATATATATATATATATATATATATATATATATATATATATATATATATAGTAGCTGTCTCGCTGCTCCAACATTGCGGATTGATATGCGCGTTATGTTTACGTAAATAAACAATAAAAACATTTTATTGTTTATCTACCAATAAATACCATTAATATTATTATGTGTCGGCGGGTAATTACTTTAATTTTTACGGTTTTCTAATTGAATGTTTATGTAAACAAACAATTAAAAAACCATTAATGTCATATTAATTAATTGTTTACATGCCCCCATATACGAGCCGGCTGATGGCGTCACGATGTCTTGCCCGGCGCGTATATATACTACTACCATCGAAAAAAAATTTTTCGTTCATCATGTTACCAGAATCGCGTGAGAAAGAAAGTTCGTTTAATAAATATGGTACTGAAAATAGTTGTTTATTGTGACATATAGGATCAAGATTTTGCGGTTTTACAGCGGTAAAATTAAAAATATTACTAAGCCTTGGTAACATAAAAAATTTCAAAATGATTGCTCTTTAGCATACAACGTTTTCTTAACTCATAACACAAAAATATTTTTTGGGTTTAACCCAGGCCTGCACCCTAAGCAGATATATAAAAAATTACTTAAAGTTATAAAAGTTTTTCAGACTGGCAATGCTTAAAAGTTTGTATTTAGTAAGAAAGCTTTCTGCTAAACCAGTTAGCAGAGGTTTTATAGGTAACTGATTAATTAATTAAATAGTATTATTAACATATAAATTCCCAGCATACACGCTTAATTTAAAATGTTATCAGCCAACATTAAATTTCAACGCCCACAATGAAGTATCAATACCCAAAATTAACATTTATATTCTGAGTGTATGCAACGGTATTATAGTGTACCAGAGTGCTTATAATTTACTCAATATTGATTGTAAATGAAAGTCTTACCTGCGAGTAAGTGTCATCTTGATAAGGCGTCCTTTGATGACATTCGTCGTAGCACCTTGTGTCATAACCGGTGAGATCCTGAACTGCAACTGCGGCAGCAGCGGCTGCAGCTGCTGCCGCACAACAGTCTGGTATCTGTGCAGCATAAGCTTCGTAAGGGCACTTCTCAGGTTGCCCTACACCAGTGCTGCGATTCGGCTGCTGTAAATGCTGGTGCACCCGCTCCTGTGGTCCCGTGCCATAACCCAAACCGTGATGCATACTTCTGACTACTCCTTTTCTAACCAAGCTTCGACCTCGACTGTCTGTTCCAACTTTAAATACGTCAGTATTGGTTCGAGAACTTGACCACGGAATGCACAAGTGCTGGCTGAATGCGGAAATTTGCTACAGTTCCCGCCATTGTAACAAGTTTCGCGACTGTTATTGCTGTTGTTGATTTTGCTGTTTCTACTGGGGCTGAGTTAGTTGCATATTTATAAACTCTACCACTGCTAAAGTTATAATCTCCTTTAGCTTAAAATTTGATGACTCGCCTGTAAGACACGATGATTCGCCAGTATGTTGTATGATATAGAGTTTACTGCGGAGTGATCCATCATTATGATCTATAAACAAAAAATTTTGCATTTCTTAATGTTTTAATTGTAATTTTTAAATAAAAAAAAATAATGATATTCCCCCTCTCCCGGTCAGTAACCATAGCCAATCAAGTTCCATGGTCTACACGAACGTTGTTCGTATGTATTTTGGCCAGCTAAACAGTAATTTCGTGGGTGTTTAACCGAAAAATGGTAGATATTTTTTTATTGCCGATTTTACTCCATAAATATTTCGTTAGTACTCTTTTGGCAATTTTATAAAGAAAATATTGTGTAACATTTTTGCTGAAAATGTATTATTTTTTATATAAGAAATCAATAAAGTTTACAATACACTAACATATCTGAAACTAATTCAATCTAAATAGGCTTAAATTGTCCTACAATAAGACGTCTCGGATTAATGTGAGTTTACAGTCAAAACCTACAAAAAGAGCGGGTTATAGATCTAAAAAATTATATTGACTTAAATTTAAAAAAGTGAATGTTATAAGTATTTGTTTTTTTCATATTTCTAAAACAAAAACAAAAAACTTGTAGCTTTCCCTTTTTTTAATCTCAGTTAATACGATTTTACTTTCTCAAAGAGAAAGCTTTGTAATAATGATATTTTGGAAATCCAAGATTTTGTAGGTTTTTCAAAATGTCTCTGTGTATGTAAATATGAGTGTATGTGTCAGTGTGTATATGTGTGTGAGAGTGCGCATGTGTGCGTATGTGTGTGTGTGTGTGTGTGCGTGCATGCGTATGAATGTATGTACGTATAGTGGCAATCCGGTATCCATTAATATAGAAGGACCCACAGCCAGTTAAGAAAGAAGAATATAAAGTATGTACGTATACGTAACCATATATGGTCAAATTTTGTGGTGACCATAATTTTCGAAGGCCACTGTATTTCGGGCTGCAACTTTACAGGTATATCAGGTAAGACCAAACATAGAACAGATTAGATTTTAAAGCTAAATGGTCGAAACTTAATGCTTATTTTAAAGAATTTTAAATTTAAAAAAAATTTAAACAACAATAAAATTTTTCTTTGGTTTTATGCGTTTGATACGTTAAGAATATGGTATCATATACACATTTATACGTCGCGGACGGTATATTAGCCAATATTGTAGGATAGTTCACAGCGACGTTATGCGTATGGGTATGTGTGCGTATGTGTGAGTATTGTGCGGAGCACACGGCAGCGAGCCGGCTCTCTTATGCCGGCAGCGGCACGAATAACCACACTAAGGCTACCCTGTACATAAACTAATACTGTAATACTAAATATCTCTGTTAGATAATAAAGCATACTTTTACCTTGATAATATTACATAAGTATGTTCATTTATTTATACCAATACAGTTGTAATACGTGCATGGTTATACAGTGCAAGTGATAGAAAAAACGTTATTTCTATGGAGTGTGAATACAGTGAATAAGTGATTATTGAGTTAAGCAGTTGCAAAGACGAGCACTGCGCGTATAATATTAGTTGAGTTCGTAAAAAAAAGACACGTTGCGCGCGCGGATCAGAGTCGGCATTTTAAGTATGATAAAAAAAGTGAGGTGCGCGAGTTTTGCAAGTAACAGTTGAATAATAGAATTCGCAGTTGTTGAATGTGTTAAGCGATCGTAGATAGGTGCGATTCCAAGCTTATCACGTTTTTTTTGTCTAAAGTTATGAGTGACAATAAAAACACGGAAAAAACTTAAAGTTAGCTGGATATATAATTTAAAGAAACAAGAAATACTCGAAGGACTGTCAAAGCGTAATAATGAATGTGATTATAGCGAAAAGTTCGAGAACTTACGAAAAACATTATTGAACGCGGTAAAGTCAGAAGCTACCGCGATAACCTTGAAATCCGATAACGCAAACACAGAAAGTAAACAAAAATCGGATGATTCGGAACAAACGAGCAACGAATAATTGTCTATATATGTACACGAATCAGACGGATACAGCAATGGATAAACATGGATATAGAAAACGCGAAACTAGAATTTTGCTTAGAAAAAGATGATTGGGAAATTTTCATCAAACGGCTAGAGTTCTACTTCGTGGTAAAATACGTTACAGATGAGAAGAAGAAAACGTCGATTATTGTTACAAGGTTAGATGTCGAAGCATACAAATTGATCAGGAGTTTATGTGCACCTGATAAAGTAGCATCAAAAAAATATGATGATTTAGTCAAGTTGATGATAGAGTATCTGAATCCAAAACCATCGAAGCTCATGGAAAGGTGTACGTTCAATCAAGCGAAACAAGAGATCAATTTTTAGTCGGCATACACGATGAAGAAACGCGTATTTCTCTATTTAAAGGTGAAAACTTAAACTTTGATGCCGCACTGAAAGAGGCTTTAGTAGCAGAGGCAGCGGTAGAGAACGTGTCGAGTGCCATAAATACGTTAGATAAAAGGAACACCCAAAAAGAAGTTTATTCGCTCAGACCGGAGGATAAGAGCGCCAACGCAAACAACAACAAGAAGGCATCAAACGAGTAGCGCAGCGAAGCAGGCAGAAGATCCGACGGCAATCAGCAGCGGGCGCCGAGCAAAACCAAACAAGACATCGTGTGTTACTGCTGCGGCGGACGAAATCATGTGCACTCTGAGTGTCGATATCGGGATAAAAATTGTAACTTTTGCAAAGGAAAAGGTCATCTGGAACGAACCTGCTTGAAGAAACGAGCGCCGACTGGAAACAACGTCCACAAGATGGAAAAGAGCGACCACGCGGATGAGCAAGCGGCGCGAACTACATCGCATAGGCAAGACTTCTTTTTACTCGAAATAAATAACAAGCTTATGTATAATATATGTATGAGTGATGAACACGCGTGCGCCGAACCAATGTATATCGAAATAGTAGTGAATCCAAAAAAGGTAAACATGGAGATAGAATCAGGCACGTTCGCGACAGTCATTTCAGAGGTTGAGAAAGAAAAATATTTTTCCGATGAAACTTACTTACGATAATAAAGTATTGCAACCACTTGGAAAATTAGCTGATTTTAAAGTTGAGTTTAACCGGAAAACAGGTATATTATATTGTTATGCTTTATCCGGCGACGGTCCAATTTTGATAAGACAACAATGGCTTGCAGCATTCGGATGCTGGCCATTATTAGTTAGAGATAATAATACGGTAAATAAGATTGAAATGGACAAAGTTGAAGATTATTTTTACAATAAATATAAAGATTTATTTAGTGAAGAACCGGGTTTGTAGAATAAAAGCAAAACAAAAATTTATTTGAAAGAGAACCCGCGATCGATTGCAATGAAATACAGGCCGGTAGCGCATGCTTTGAAACCTTTAATTGAAAAAGAAATCGATCGTTTAGTTGGATTAGAACACCTAGTACCTGTTAAAATTAGTGAATAGGCTGCGCCCATAGTTCCAACGCTTAAAAGTAACGGTAACCTTTGTATTTGCGGTGATTTCAAAATAACATTAAATCCTTATATTATTATTGACAATTATCCGATCCCACGATTGATGATATTTTTGTAATGATGCAAGGTGGTTGTTTTTTCACTGAACTGGGCATGGTCCACTGTTATATGCAATTCGCGGTAGATAAAAACTGTTTAGAATTATTCACAATTATTACACATAAAGGTTTATATCGCTATACAAAAGTCCCAGAAAAGCATTCGACACCATCTCACACACTAAACTGCTGCGTTAGCTGATGCGCATGGGTTTCTCCAAGAGTGTTCTCCTGTGGCTTAAGTCATATATAATGGGGAGACGACAGAAAGTCGTCACAAATACAAAAGGGGTTTCAGGCTGGCTAACCACCAATCTTGGCGTTCCACAGGGCTCAGTCACTAGACTTAGATATCTTACTTCTCTTTGAAAAAAACCAGATTAGGACTTCAAGTAGGGGTGGTACGAAGGAGCTCTCGGTTCCGGGGTCACGCACCGATAAGGGCCTATTCTCGTTTAGAGTTCAAGGTGCGCACCTCTGGAATTCGCTCCCAAGCAGTGTGAGGTGCCTGCCATCTTTTTGTAAATTTAAAACGGCGTTAGGCAGGTACCTTAAACAATTACATGGTGACGGGAATACACATAAGTGAACTTTTCGAAAATCGGTTAATACATTATTTTGTTCATTTCTTTGTAGTCCTAATCTAACTCAGACATTTATTTAGGTTATTATTTATTTACATTATTTATTTATTTAATTTATTTATTTATCTAACTTATTTATTTATTTGATTTAGTTATTTATTAATTTAATTTATTTTACATGTTAAGTGTTAAGTATGAATGTATTTATTAGAGTGAATTGTAAGAGTCTCATATGAATGAGTGTGTTTTTATTTTTTTTCGTGATAGATTTACGTACAATTTTTCATAAAGTGTGTGTATGTATTCCTTTTATTTTTATCGTATTATGTTATCTTTATTATATTTATTTTATGTATTGACGAAGTGTATTCTGTGATGTGTCATTTGACTATAACTAATTCATTATATTTACATTTTATAAACTGACGAATTGTATACAGCGAATAATGTTATTTTTTATATAAGAAACGTAATAATTGAATGTTAGATGTGAGATAACAAATGTATAATACTGATTGATATTTTAATTATTATAACTATACATGTACATGCAATTGTAAGAATTTGCGTCATTGATGAATTAACAGTCTCTCTCTCTCTCTCTCTCTCTCTCTCTCTCTCTCTCTCTCTCTCTCTCTCTCTCTCTCTCTCTCTCTCTCAGCCAACCCAATCAAACCCAACTCTCGTCTAGGTGCGTGATTCAGTCCAACAGTGGGTCGTTGCAAAATCGGCACAGCATATTGTCCTCCACTCTCCAATTTTAAATTTCTTCAGGGATTTTTGTACGTCTTCTAGCCTTTAAGTACCGCCTATCCTGGATTTTATCGAATTCTGTTACTTAGAGAGCACCCCATCGTCGAATTACTGCGTTATCACGGCCCCTAAACCTTCTCTCAAAATCGGGCCTCGCTAGTACTGGGGCTTTTGTCAGGGCCAATTTCAAGATCACGAAGGACTCTTGCTACTCTTCTCCCAACTCCCAGACTATTGCTAAGCACCTTGAACAATCGGATTTTTATCTCCGAATCATTTTCGATGAATTTGGGGTACCAGCTAACCATTACCAGAAATCATCTAAGTTGTTTCTTATTCTTCGGGACTGGGTACTTGATTACAGGTGCAATTCTCTCGGGATCTGATCTCAGTCATTCTGGGTCCAACCAATATCCCAAATACCGAATTCTCGAGCCACCAAACTCGCATTTGTCTCAATTAACAACGAGGCCAACCTCTGTTTCTCTGCAGCACTATCTCTAACTACTTTCGATGCTCCTACAACGTCTCCGTCGCGATAGTTGCATCATCCAAATATGATCGGCTCAAACTCAGGACCGAAAAGTACATCGATTAACCTCTACATAGTCATTAGTGCGCTTGTAAGACCAAAGGGCATCCTAATAAATTGCCACAATCCCGAGCCCGGTACTTCAAAGGCAATGTACCTTTTATTCTATTCCTCCATGAGAATCTGGAAGTATGCCTGCTTCAAATTAATTTTGTAGGTGTACTTTGCTTTCCTCAGCTTATCTAGTATGTAATTAATTATCGATATAGGATAAGCATTTTTCCTAGTTCGCTTATTCAAGTCACGAAAGTTGATACAAAACCTATTGCTACCGTGTGGTTTCTCAATTATCACAGGAGCACTACTTGCTTTCTACTTCTATACTATGCTCCGTTAAATTGGTGCTTCCGAACGTTTCCGTGGACTGCTTAGGAAGCCACCTTTTTGCGACTCTCTCGAGTCTTTGCTCTTCGCTCAGCTTCAACTCAGATACCTGCGCATTCAGCGTATAACTCGATTGCCCCTCCACTACTGACATTATAGAATGGGTGATATTCTCCATCTGGAATTCTCCAGAAAGTCCTATTATTCATCAACTCTAAGTCAAAGTCTCTGAAGAAATCTATTCCTAATACCATCCCATGAACTGGGTTCTGTATGATTTTCAGTGAAAGATTTCCTACTTTTTCATCTACATGTAGTTTGACTTTTATGCAGCCCAACACCTTCGAGAAATCTCCCGTAGTACTTCTGACGTACGTATTACTGTCTTGCCACCGGTCTCTCAAGGTTTCTGGTATTCTAGGCCTTATCAGCGATATCGTTGATCCCGAATCGTACAGTACCGTATAGATGTTATCCGTTGCGGAGGCTTTTACCACATCCTCTGTCACTTCTTCTAACCTAGATTCGATTACGCCGCTGCTAGATGACTGTGGTATAACAGGATGAGCTTCGACCGTAAGCAGTACGGTCTCACCCTCCTCTTGAGCTACACGTAACGGCTCGCGGGTCACGTCAGTCCCACAATACCCCTGCAAGGACACATCCTTCGAGCCATAAGCGCTTGGTGCTCCAGATGGCGACGTCATGCAACAGTATATAATTTCTGTACTCCGACCTGATTTTCTCGTATACCTTATGCACTTGTTCTCTCATTGATAGCGGCCGCCTCGCCTGGTCCTTGAGTTCATTTACGCATATCATATTCCACGTCCTTCTTATCGATTATTCCGATGTATTCATTCTTGAATGCCGGTTTAAAATCTCGCCAAGTCTCGATCTCCCGGCGAATGGTTCGGCAAATAGCCCTTTTTAGATCTCCGCCAGCATGAGAAAGTCTTCTCTTTCGTCAGATGCCTCGTCATTGCAAAAGCAACATATCGATAGTTAGCGTGGCTGCTACTTTCCGCTCTTCTGCTGGCGTTTTTAATGCTTCCACTCCTTGTCTCGAGCACTCTTCGCAGATGGATGTTGGGATATTCTCCACTGCAAAAATAGCTCTCGGTTATTCCCTCAACCTCCTTTTCATCACATTCCCCTCCTCAGGAACCATTACTCGAAGTAATTGTAATTGGGATTGCTTCTCACTCCACGGGTATCTCCTGACTACATTTTGTCTTCCTCAGAATCGCTCTGTGATGTGGTTACTTTGCACTCCACATAAGTTGTTTATTACATGCACTCTTCTCTCCACCATCGAAAATCCAGGTCAGAAATTGTTGCAACTGGGGCGCTCTTTATTTCCTCCGTACTGTCTGACATATCCACCCTCATCAGCTATTGAATACTGTAACACCATGGCCTTATGTGATTGCTTCTCACTCCCAAAAGGTTGCCCCACATCCTCACTTCTTTCTACGCCCACGAACATCAGCCATTTGCGTGACTGAAATTGGGATTGCTTTGCACCAAGCATGGGTTGATCGATACACAGTCTCTCTGTTGCTACCTCGCTCTCGAATGATCTGGCCTGGGATGAATGCAACTGAGATTGCTTCGCACCCCTCTCCTGCCATTCTATTATCACTGCTACATAGCTATCCTTCGATGACTTAGCTTTACTCTCACTCGACTGCTTCTTTATCTAGGAATTGTTCTTCCTCTTGCCATCTCCAAAAGTCTCGATCGAAGACTACTTCTCATTCTCCTCTATCACTCGCCGCGTTTCCTTTGTTCCTCCATCTCAATCATCGGTACTATCAATCCTCGATAACGGAGTTACTAGCGTTGTGCACGGGATAGGGAACTAGACTGCTCTCCCTCTCTGCCATCTATCAAACTGTTATAATACGCCATGCAAATGTGCATTGGTGCACTCAGTGAACGTGACACCAGCTCTTCCGCATACAACACAATAAGTTTGGAATTGTCCAGCTGACTGAACTGGGCACTTTGCCATTCTACGATCCAACTCATTACACCTGCAGCATCTACTCTTCAGGCACTTCGACGCTGTATGCCCCACGTCCCTACACTCGAAACATGGTACATAGAACGGCTGGTTTCCTAGGTTTCTGGGTAGAGAAGTTCCTGCCGCTTGGTTCTCTCTTCCTCCATTAGCTACCGCTGCCCCATAATTTGGTCTCCTTGACACGAATTGGCTTATTTGGTTATTCTGCCAATTTCCACCTTTGTTGTTATCCGTGTCTTAACCCGTTTGATGATTCCAATTCGAATTATTTTTGGATCCTAAGTTACAGTTTGCTTGCCAGTTTTGATTGTTGGCTAGTGCGTTTCTTGAGTTTTGCCAATTTTGTTGCTGAATATTCTCATTCCTGTTGCCTACTTGTCTCACTTGTGCGTAAGTGTTCAATACTGAGGCTGCTATTTGTGCTTGAGGTGCTATCTGCACTGCTGCGTGCACTGGAGTTTCCTTCACTGCTGCTACCTCTGCCTGCCTTCCGGTATCTCCGGATGATTTCTTCGTAAATCTGAGCCCTCCTTCCTTGACATCCGCCAGTTTATTAGGTTTCCTCTCACTACCTGCTTGATGTGTCAGGGGAGCTCC
Organism: Gastracanthus pulcherrimus; assembly: GCA_949152435.1. Lineage (NCBI taxonomy): Eukaryota > Metazoa > Arthropoda > Insecta > Hymenoptera > Pteromalidae > Gastracanthus > Gastracanthus pulcherrimus. Next base: position 126,967,481 of record OX424573.1, read on the forward strand.
AGACACGACTACAACGTCTGCAGAATGCATGTGTGAGATACATATGTGGTGTTAGGCGGGCTGAGCATATCACCGCCTACAGGAAAAAACTGGACTGGTTAGATTTGAAGGTGAGGAGGGAGTATTTTATGGGGCTGCTGCTTTACAAAGCGGTTGTCATGCGGCAGCCACCGTATCTTACTGCCCTCTTTGAAAAAAACCAGGCCAGGACTTCAAGTAGGGGTGGTATGAAAGAGCTCTCGGTTCCGGGGTCGCGCACCGATAAGGGCCTTTTTTCATTCAGAGTTCAAGGTGCGCACCTCTGGAATTCGCTCCCGAGCAGTGTGAGGTGCCTGCCATCTTTTTGTAAATTTAAAACGGCGTTTAGCAGGCACCTTAAGCAATTACATGGTGAGGAGTATGTTCAGAGATAAAAAATGAGTCGAGTATTTATTTAGGCTTTTTATTTATTTAAATTATTTATTTATTTAATTTATTTATTTATTAAAACTTATTTATTTAATTTATTTATTTATTAAAACTTATTTATTTATTTATTTAACTTATTTATTTATTTAAATTTATTTATTTATTTATTTATTTATTTAATTTAATTATTTATCTTGTTTATTTATGTATTCGACGTATTTATTTATTAATTTATTTATTTATTTATTAAATATTTTTAGTGTTAATTAAGTGTGAATGTATTTATTAGCGTGATTGTTAAAGTGTTATGAATGAGTGTGTTTTAAGTTTGGACGTGATAGTGTACGCAAAGATTTAGCAAAGTATGTGTATGTTTTCTTATTTATATGTTATCTTTATTGTATTTATTTTTTATTCTATGTATTATTATTTTTTTTGACGAAGCGTTTTATGTGATATTTGACTGTGACTAGTTCATTGCATTTAGATTTTATAAACTGACGAACTGATAAAGTGAATTATTATTTTAATAAGAAATATGCAATAAGTGAAAGTAAGATAACAATTATATTAAACCGACTGATATTTTTTTAATTATAAATACAACTACATGTACATGAAATTGTAAGATTTTGTCTTCTGACGAATAAAAAGTATATCTATCTATCTATCTATACCTGCTGGTACATATGCTGCTCCTTTAATTTTTATCTTCTCTTTCGGCGGTGGTGGTTCTCAGCGCTCACTTAACTCTTTATGCCTCTCAAACTCTCGACCATAGTTGTTGATATCTTCTAAACTCCTTATTCGTTTATTCTTTATATAATTTCTGTACTCCGACCTGATTTTCTCGTATACCTTAATCACTTGTTCTCTCATTGATAGCGGCCGCCTCGCCTGGTCCTTGAGTTCATTTACGCATATCATATTCCACGTCCTTCTTATCGATTATTCCGATGTATTCATTCTTGAATGCCCGTTTAAAATCTCGCCAAGTCTCGATCTCCCGGCGAATGGTTCGGCAAATAGTGCTGCAATCAATTGTCTATCTAACATCATGGCGCTCGTCCAGCGATCGATTCACGCTATCGACCTCTGTATCTCCTACGATCGTATCCCTTATCTCGATCGTAATTCCTAGCAGACTCTCTGCACTTACTCCTGTTACGACGATGGTCCCGCCGACGGTATTTATAATCCCGCCATATGCTTCTTCAGAGCTACTGCTAACATATTTACTATAAGCCCATCTATTATTTCTGCTCTTGCAACTGTCTCTCGAACTGCTTCTATGATTTCTGCTTCTGCAGCTGCCTCTCGAGCCACTTCTATGGATTCTTCTTTTGTGACTATCTCTTGAGCCACTTCTAGGGTTTCTGCTTCTGCGACTATCTCTCGAGTCGCTTCTATGATTTCTGCGTTGTCTACTTCTATCTACAGTATCCCTATTATCGTAGTAAATACCATCAGACAGCCTTCATCCTCTTACATCACGATACAACTTTCTTTGTTTCCTCCTTCGTCCATGCTCTCGAGAAGTATCTCTGTCCCTGGGTGGACTTCTGCTCCTCTGTCGCAGGCTTCTCACGGGATTTCTTTGCGTATCCGTCTGTTCTCCTCCATTTTGCCTCTCCATTCGATTATTCGACTGATTATTCTTCTCCTCCTGCGGCTGCACTGGTGCTGTACTCTCCATCCGTGGTGATTTCAGTTCTCACCTTTCTTCGTTCCTCCTTTCTCTCGACGTATTATCCTCATCCTCGTCTCACAACACGATATGAGGTGACGGAGTCAGTCTCCGCTTTGGCCTCTGCCGGCTCGACGGTTCCTGTAAGTTTAGGTTCGCATATGCCGCTTCCAACTGCTCCAACAGATTCTGTGTTGTCGGATATTTAATGGGCAAGTCTTTCTTCCTGACACCCTTTAAATTGTTCTGAACTACTTCTGCATTCGTTTTTGACCCTACTGCAATACCCGAGGCTCTATTGCTGTTGTCTCTGTCGTTCTGTCTGCTTGTGTGATTTCAATGGTCGCTTCAGGCATCTGAACTCGAACCGGCTCCTCCGTATTTCCGTGATGTTGTTCATTCTCCTCTTCAGACACGTCTAAGGTCGGAAGTTCCACTCCTGTCCCATTGTACGCTGATGCTTCTTCATCCACATCTGGATACCACGAAACATCTTCCAGCTTCCCCGTTCATATTAGATCTGACCTAAATATCCTTGCATTTCCGCTAGTCGGGTAGTTATTTGTTGTTCCGACATTCTTCGTATAACGAGTATCTCGCAGTATACCTCTAAACTCCCTCGACCACTGCATAATCTCTCTCATCTTTGCTCCGTACCCTTCCACCTTTTCTCTTGTCTCGATTTAATTTCCCAAAACACGAAACACAAAAGAAAGGTAATGGGAGCTGGTCGAATCATAAAAGAGCACTAACAATTTTAGGGTTACGAGAGAAATTAGGACAGACGGCTTACACTCAATTGGGGCAGGGACTTACACACAGATTGCATAATAAATAGTATAAATAGATAGAAAGGGTAAAAACAACAACTTTCGTAACACTCGATTATTTTTGTGCAGTACTCTCAACAAATTCTCTTCACCTGAAACTTTTTATTCTGAAAAGAAATTTTCTGAAAACCTGTAAACCTGTAAGAAAATTCCCTGTAAAGCCTGTAATAATATTTCCTATATCCAATAACTCGAGAGTAATCTGAAAATAGAATATTGTTCTGAAAAGAAAATCTGCCTTCTTTAACCAAGTCTTGAATCTTCTTGACCTGTGAATTGTAAAACAGAATACAATGACAATTTCAAAATTATAAAATCCCTCATGTGTTTATGTGTCTGTGTGTGTGTGTGTGTGCGTATGTGTCTGTGTAAGTGTGTTTGCAACCTTTTATTATAAACAAATTATCAATATATATATATATATATATATATATATATATATATATATATATATATATATATATATATATATATATATATATATATATATATATATATATATATATATATATATATATATATATATATATATATATATATATTTAATAATTATTTATGATTATCTATATATATATATATATATATATATATATATATATATATATATATATATATATATATATTGATAATCATAAATAATTATTAATCAAAAATATTCGAAGAGAGTAGCAAAAGAGGATATCAGGAGCTGGGGAAAATAAATTTAGTCTCATATACAAATAAATAAACAATTATTTATGGGTATAAACAAAAATGGCAATTGCCTCTATTTCTTTATTTATTCAACGGAACGACGGCCAGTATCCGTAAACGATATATAAATTTGATACAATATTTATTTATACATATCAGAAATTTTACTAGCAAGTATCAATCACAAATTAAATTTATTCTTTCATAATCATCCAAATATTTATATTTAGACGCGTGGCAATCGAACGATTAGAGTAGAGAGAAAGAGAGTGTTAGTTGACAGTGAATTATATGATTTAAATAAAATTTGTCTAACTACGACATACAATGATCTCATGAAGAGGCGACCTTGAGGGAAGCTAGGACTCACCATTTCAATTAGCCACAGGCATGGTACAGATGGCGATGACTCTTTTTTATCGAGTACCTTATTTGAACCAAAGAGAAAAAATTGACCAATATACAAAACTTATTGAGAAGTGTCCTCTACAGCTACCGCAAAACTGTCCCTCTTTCCTGGTGAGTGCAAAAGAAAGAAAAAGTGTCGTTGAGTTTGTATCGATACAAATTGACACTGCTATCAGATCTGCTTTTGCACATGTGTTCTCGTCCAAATTAATAAATGGAGTAAGAGACATGCGGATGAAGGATAAGGCCAATGTATAAAGCTGGGTGGTAGGATTAGTAATGCCTCTGATCGACTCCTTCGTTTTCCTCGCGAGCTCCCTCTCGCCTCGCCGCTTAATCGGCGGCTCGATTCGCACACTGCGCGACGAGCGAATTTACATATTGGCGCTTATAGTTTTCTCGCAGCTTCTCTCTCCCTTCTACCACCGCAGAATATATGTATATATATACATATATATATGGGACATTCTTAGTCAAAAAAGCCACCCCCTCTGTCCAAAAATCAGAGGCTCAAAAAAATTCGTGTCCGGGCTTAAAATTTAGCTTAATATATCTACTTTCCATTACTGAGTGGCCTTCATGAAAAATTAAAAATGGTGGGCTGGTGCAGCTCTAACAATACACCGATATCACCACGGAATATCAGTTAAATGTTCTTAAAACTTGCAGGGCAAAGAAACAATTAGTAAAAAGGTTATTTGCATGTATTTTTTCCCGCTGAACACAAAACCACCGTTAGTTTTGGTCTATAGGGCCACCTTTCGTCCATAACCTCAAAAAACAGTCAAAAAATGCAGTTTACGTGGATGAGACCCGAAATAGTGGTAAAAAAATTAGGGACAAAGTTTATTCGAATGTATTTTTTTCCGCTGAATACGAATCCACCGTTAGTTTTGGTCTCTGGATCCACCTTTCGTCCATAACCTCAAAGAACAGTCAAATAATGAAGTTTTACGTGGCTGAGACTCGAAATAGTGGTAAAAAAATTAGGGACAAAGCTTATTCACATTTTTTTCCCGATGAATATGAATCCACCGTTAGTTTTGGTCTTTGGGGCCACCTTTCATCCATAACCTCAAAGAACAGTAAAAAAATGCAGTTTTACGTGGCTGAGACTGGAAATAGTGTACAAAAAAAGCTCATCATCATTCTTCGTTGGTTTTTAACAGAGGAATACAATGCTGTTCTCGGTTTTAACCTTGACTCAAAAGCTCATTTTTAAGGTCATTTCAAGGACAACTGTTCAAAGACAAGGTCAAATTGTTTAAATTTGACACTATTTTAGCTATTATTTTGACAGGAATGTCATGTTTATGATGGTATTGCGTTATTCGAAAAATAAATTGAACACAAAAATCAATATTTAATTAAATACTATGTTCCCAATCGTATTTGTTTAATTACACCTTTTTCGAAATAGAATGAGATGTTCTTTTCCTAGATTTCATTAGTTTGGATATAATTAGATTTTTTTTTCTCATCATAACCAACATCGAATATATCTTACAGCATAAAATATTGTACGTTAAAATAAAATATGTACTTTCCTCTATCGTTTTATGCTTTCATTTTTTCATATAATCTTCGAAGGATAGTTAAACGACATTCTTTTGTAGTGCATAACTCTTCCTTGAAGTCATTGATTCTTCAACAGTCCTTCTAAGGATAGTTGAAGGAAATTTCTTCTCGTTGCGTAACTGCTTGCGTAACAGTCCTTTTCAGGATAGTTAGCGAGCTCTTACATTAGCGAACTCATTGTTTCTTCAACGGTCCTCGTAAGGATAGTTGAAGGAAATTTCTTCTCGTTGCGTAACGGCTTGCGTAACAGTCCTTTTCAGGATAGTTATAGCGAGATCTTACATTAGAGAACTCATTGTTTCTTCAACGGTCCTTCTAAGGATAGTTGAAGGAAATTTCTTCTTGTTGCGTAACTGCTTGCGTAACAGTCCTTTTCAGGATAGTTATAGCGAGCTCTTACAGTAGCGAACTCATTGTTTCTTTAACAGTCCTTCTAAGAATAGTTGAAGGAAATTTCTTCTAGGTGGGTACAGACTTGCGCAACAGTCCTTTTCAGGATAGTTGTCAAGCTCTCGAATCATTTGTAGTAGTCAACTTTTCAACAGTCCTTCTAAGAACAGTTTAAGGGAGTTCCTTCCCGGTCTTGCGCAACAGTCCTTTTAAGGGCAGTTTTAACATCATGTCAAAAAAAATCCGTACAGATAGGTGCATCAATCCTTATAACGATGAAGGCGTACCTAATCATAAGGGTTCAAATTTAAGACCAATATCAAAATCAGTACTGCAGGAGAAGCCTAATTTACCAGTAACTGCCGTGGTATGTAATGATTGTAGATTAAAACGTTCATTGAATCGATCTGATAGCTGTATGAATATAGACGATTCCAATGATATCAGTAGTATGGAATGTGATGATACCTCGGGAGACCAAGGTACTGATTGTCCAAATACTTCCTTAACTACTGAAAAAGATGCTTCATCTACCAGGTTACTTGAATTGGAAGAACTTCTGCAAGGATTAAAAGATAAATTCACAAGTTTAGAAGGTAATGATCCCATGAAGCTCAGAATCCTCACTATTGCGCCAGAATCTTGAAGTATAAGACGAATTTCAAAAGAGTTTGATACTTCCCGAACTTTAGCTAAAAAAGCTAAACAATTACGATCAGCAAGTGGTGTTCTGGCCGATGTTACAGCAAGAGCTGGTAAAACTATACCAATGCTACAATTACATTAATTAATGATTTCTATAATGACGATACTGTTAGTAGAATGATGCCAGGAGTCAAAGACACGTGTTCAGTTAAAGTTGATGGTGAGCGTATTAAAATGCAAAAACGGTTATTGTTAATGGATCTCAAAGAACTGCATACATTGTTCAAAAAGACTTACTCAGATCATCCAGTTAGTTTCAGTGTTTTTGCAAAATTCCGACCGCAACATTGTATTTTGGCTGGAGCAAGAGGAACTCACTTAGTATGTGTATGTACGATTCATCAGAACTGTAAATTGATGCTTGATTCAATTAAAATTAACAGCTTAACATAAGAAACTGAAAATCCATTTCGTGATTATCATGATTGTTTGAAATCATTTGTGTGCAAGACACCTACGCCCGATTGCTACCTAGATCAATGTCATAAATGTCCAGATATTTCATTCCTTTCCACGACATTACTTGAAATTTTAAATAGTGCCTTTATCGATCAGGTACAATATAGTGTATGGACAACAACTGATAGGTCGACTATGAAAACAGTTACGAGTGAAGTTTCTGACTTTGTAAATAAATTTTGTGACAAGCTACAGACTCTTAAACCGCATTCATTCATAGCGAAACAGCAGTCTCAATTTATTTCGTCAACAAAACAGAATTTAAATAAAGGAGAAGTACTTATTATGTTCGATTTTTCTGAGAATTATTCATATATAGTTCAAGATGCTTCGCAACCATTTCACTTCAACAATCAGCAATGTACAGTATTCCCAATTATCTATTATTATAAAGAAAACTCTAAATTAAAACATAAAAGTTCCATCTTCCTCTCAGATAGTTTAAAACACGATACTTCTGCCGTCTTTACAATTCAGAAGCAATTGATTCCAGAAATAAAAAAAATATTAAAAATGTTAAAAAATTGATATACGTCACAGATGGTGCAAAGCAACATTTCAAAAATCGATTCCAGATCGCTAATCTCATCAACCATAAAGAAGATTTTGGAATCGAAGCGGAATGGCATTATTGCGTAACAGCACACGGTAAAAGTGGATATGATGGTTTAGGAGCTATATTTAAAAGAGAGGCTTACCGAGGAAGTCTTCTAGCTAAACCATCTGAAGCGATTTTGACTCCAGAAGCCCTTTTTTATTGGGCAAGCAAACATTTCGAAAACATACAAATTTTTAAAAAAGATTTTTAAAAGATTCTCAACGGCATTAGCAGTACCCGAAATTTTAAAAAACCACTTGTTTACTATTCAACTACAAAACGGTAGTTATTAAGCGATTTTCTAATGCTACCAAAGGAGTAGAATTTTATGCAGAAAATGCTCAGTATTTGATCCTTCAGAAACAAAAAAAAATGATTTTTTAAGAACCATTACCAAAATAGCGCAAAATACGAAAAATCTAATAATATCCAAAAATCTTCTAAAAAAAGAATAACTCTTTTAAATCCGGAATAATCTTAATGTAAATACCGCTAACGATGTATTGGCACGTACCTTCTCTAAAATCGTCTATCGTTCCAATATGCATAATATAATGTTTGAAATATAGAATCTGTATGTTTTACTCCACTATAAGTAAGATTTACTCAGCTATACTCAACTAAACAATAAAACACACATTCATATGGAGATTTTATAAACACACGATTTTCAAACTCCATAACCTCAAAACAAGATTATAACGGGGTTTTTTATGAAATTGAAAATTTTACAAAGCTTTTTGTAGAAGGACGCAATACCATCATAAACATGACATTGCTGTCAAAATAATAGCTAAAATAGTGTCAAATTTATACAATTTGACCTTGTCTTTGAACAGTTGTGCTTCAAATGACCTTGAAAATGAGCTTTTGAGTCAAGGTTAAAACCGAGAACAGCATTGTATTCCTCTGTTAAAAACCAACGAAGAATGATGATGAGCTTTTTTTGTACACTATTTCCAGTCTCAGCCACGTAAAACTGCATTTTTTTACTGTTCTTTGAGGTTATGGATGAAAGGTGGCCGCAAAGACCAAAACTAACGATGGATTCGTATTCAGCGGGAAAAAAATGCGAATAAGCTTTGTCCCTAATTTTTTGACCACTATTTCGAGTCTCAGCCACGTAAAACTGCATTATTTGTCTGTTCTTTGAGCTTATGGACGAAAGGTGGACCCAGAGACCAAAACTAACGGTGGATTCGTATTCAGCGGAAAAAAATACATGCGAATAAGCTTTGTCCCTAATTTTTTTACCACTATTTCGAGTCTCATCCACGTAAAACTGCATTGTTTGACTGTTCTTTGAGGTTATGGACGAAAGGTGGACCCAGAGACAACAACTAACGATGGATTTGTATTCAGCGGAAAAAAATACATGCGAATAAACTTTGTCCCTAATTTTTAGACCACTATTTCGAGTCTCAGCCACGTAAACTGCATTGTTTGACTGTTCTTTGAGGTTATGGACGAAAGGTGGACCCAGAGACAACAACTAACGGTGGATTTGTATTCAGCAGAAAAAAATACATGCGAATAAACTTTGTCCCTAATTTTTTGACCACTATTTCGAGTCTCAGCCACGTAAACTGCATTTTTTTGAGGTTATGGACGAAAGGTGGCCCCATAGACTAAAACTAACGGTGGATTCGTGTTCAGCGGGAAAAAATACATGCAAATAACCTTTTTACTAATTGTTTATTTGCCCCTGCAAGTTTTAAGAACATTTAACTGATATTCCGTGGTGATATCGGTGTATTGTTAGAGCTGCACCAGCCCACCATTTTGAATTTTGCAAATAGGCCACTCAGTAATGGAAAGTAGATATATTAAGCTAAATTTTAAGCCTGGACACGAATTTTTTTGAGCCTCTGATTTTTGGACAGAGGGGGTGGCTTTTTTTACTAAGAATGTCCCATATATATATATATATATATATATATATATATATATATATATATATATATATAAGGTTAAGGAAACTTCTCTTCAAACTTCATATATATATATATATATATATATATATATATATATATATATATATATATATATATATATATATATATATATATATATATATATGATATGATTTTGAGATTCCGAGTGGGGAGACAGATCCGAATGTTTTCGTGTAGGACGTAAGGAGTATTTTAAAAACTCTCAGAGCTAGGAATCATTATCTAAAAAATCGTACAGATATCTTGGGGGCACGGTTAGATACAGTGGAAGAATTATGCGAAAGGTGGTTTCATTGGGATGCACGTCTTTCAGAGCAGGTTGGCGCCGGTGGAAAAGATATTAAGCAGAATACTCGCGATATAGCTTACTCATCGAAAACATGTGCCGATATGACAGAGGATCAAAAGAATATATGGGACGAAACTAAAAACTTAAATACTAGGGTAAATGTACATTCGGATAGAATAGGAAAATTGATTGACGCACAACGAGAGATGCGTGAAAAAATGGATTTCGATAATGAGAATAATATACCAAATCTGAAGTTAGATCTTCCAATATTTAGCGCGGCTGCATGCGATCGCCTAATGCGTTTTCTAAGCTCGTTTATAAATTATTTAGTGGCACCGTAGCAACAGATTATAGCTTTAAGTTCGTGGCAGAGCAGGCGTTTAGGAGTGCAGCAAGAGATTGGTGGGAATATATTAGACATAGAGTATCCAGCGTAAGGGAGTTTCGTGAACGGTTTATTGCACGGTACTGGAATAGCTAAATTCAGACCAAGGTTAAGAGGGGCCTTGAATTCGGATCATACCGAGCAGAGGATAATAATACTTCATAAATAAATATATATAATGTAATAAGATCTCTTCGAGCGTATAAAGACAAAGGGTGAACGAAGAGCAGAGAAATATAATACTATCTATATTCGGGTGGAATACCAAATAGGGGATTTGGTGTTAGTCCGTGCATGCAATCTTTCGGATGCACTAAGCAAGGTGATGGGCAATTTAAGCCGTAGCAAATATGTCTTGAGGCTGTATAATGATGCTACATTATTATCGGATATACCACGGGAGGACATCGTGGTTGAAAAATTCTCTCGTCACTTTGACGAACAAGTTCAGCTTTCAGTTATTAATAGAGGGATAAAAACAGTTGACCAATTAGTAGATCTCCTCGATACATTAGATCAGGTGGGAACATTGAATTCTAGCTTCACAATGTCTCGATACGTTGAATTTACAGACAATTCAACTTCACGTTGGAACCGAACGGAGAATTCGCGATTACGGGAACAAATAAATTATCAAGGCAATTTTCGAGCGTCAACACCGCGATCAAATTACGCTAGAGAAAAAAAAACAACAAAACTACTCAACCCCTAAAATGGAAGAGTATCCATATAGAATACGGGAAAATATTCATAACAATTCTCGTCTGCCACAACCCCAAATTAACACCCGGACACCACAAATAAATGAACTTAATGTTCAACCAACTGACGAGCAATTGCTTGAACTGCCAGAGGCGGAGAACTGATAAACGTTGTGCCCTAAGCCTCGGAAAAGGCATCTTCCAAAGAGATAGCCCACCACTTCAACCGGAGACCTCTTGCTTTCGGCACAACGTATAAAAAACGTCTTTTAAAACAGTTTATCACATATAGTTAAAAAAAATGTTGCCCGCCTAATCCATTTCCAATGGCACCGGCTTTTCTAAATGAAATAAATTCAATTTTTGACTCCACGCCTGATTTCCTCTTGTCAGAAGAAGAGTTTAGCACCAAAATTAGCAAACCAAATACACTCTCTTGTCCTGAAATCCAAATTAACATTGAGAACGTCTCAGTACGAGCCCTGGTTGATACAGGCAGTCGAATTACTTGCATCTCGGGAAATACGTTTCAAAAATATAATGAATCATGAAAAAATTGTCCAACACTCCCTTGGTGGGGGTACGTGCTATCGATTTTACCGGTGAAAAATCTGCTCGCCTAACGAGGCAGTTTCGAGCAGAGGTCAAAATCGGCGAAGGCACCATCCAGATAATTTTCGTTGTGGTTCCGAAACTAGTCCGGGAGTGCATAATAGGGGTCGATGCTCAAGTACAGCTAGGCATGGTAATTTATATGGGACGTAAATTCCACTTATCGGATAGATAAGCTTGGTCAAAACGCCTAAAGAAAGAGGGTATCACTCCAATATTTTCATCCGTTAGACATCCACAGAGTAACCCAGTAGAGCGGGTAAATAAGGAAATAGGGCCGTTCTTCAGAACACTAGTATTTTCTAGACACTCCGCATGAGCCGTATGGCTCCCATTCGTTCAGGATTGTATCAATGAGTCATACCATGATACAATTGGGTTCACACCGATGGAAATACAATTAAAAGTCAAACCAAGTAGATTCTGGGAAAGATGGATCCATCTCCCATCTAGGAATGAACTACCATACGTTAGGAAAATAGAGTTAGTTTTCGAGCGTATAAAGACAAAGGGTGAACGAAGAGCAGAGAAATATAATACTATCTATATTCGGGTGGAATACCAAATAGGGGATTTGGTGTTAGTCCGTGCATGCAATCTTTCGGATGCACTAAGCAAGGTGATGGGCAAATTTCTTTCGTTATATGAAGGTCCGTATTATTAGCATTACAACCATCTTATGGCCCCGAAACACCAGAGTAGGAAGCTCAAGCGTCGCTTGATGGGACAGATTGTGTGGATGGAGAAAAGGATACAACATCTACGTTGGGAATTGGCGAACTTGGAACAGGAAAGGGATGATGGGTTATATGATCTATATCACCATGAGGATCGGAATGGTGAACCATCGCCGCCACCGAATTAGCAATTCCTACGGTCAATACGAACTCCCAGTCCACCCATACAAGCCGAGATAGACGAACCAGAGGCCCTACGTAATGATTTTATCATGAAATATAGGGCTCGAAGGAGGAAGACAGAGAAAAACGAGCATAGACATGAAGAAGTACTCCAAACAAATACTCCCTCTAAGTGGGAGAGTATCTAATGTCAATAAGTGACTCTATATATATTCAAATTACTAAAATAATTTTTTTTTACAATAAATATATTTACATAATAAAAAAACCGAAACTATTGTTCTATCATTTTTCCCTCCTCAATAGTTTCAGAAGAGTAGGAAGGACAATGCATCGGATCCACCGGTGCATGAAAATAAAATAAAATAAAGCACGAAAAAAAGAAACACATGCTCTGGATATGCCTGTATATGAACACAGATACTATATATCTATATATATGCCGCGCACATCTGGCAGCCAGCGGCCGTCTTAAGGCCCGCTCCGCAATAGAGCTATAGCATTTCAAATCGTTCATAAAGCATCCGAAAGAGGATAAAATAATAATACACATAGAAAAAAAAAATACTACTTCATAAATAAATATATATAATGTAATAAATACTTATTTATGCCGCGCAGTAACAAAACGTGAATGTAATCACAAGAAACAGTATGAGGGACCATTTATGCAGGCACACGAGTGCAGAGCAAAGATCGTGTGAGAAATATTTGTTTTCACACGAAGTGATTCATATTTAATATACTCGAAGGGCGAATAGAAATAAGCCCAACATTTTTTATATAAGTAATTGTTTAATATTAGTTGAATATTAAACTGTTATTTTTATTTAATATACTTTTAGACGGGTTTCCGTTGAAAGAGAGATTTGACATCAGTAGTAACCCGCGTATCAATAGATAGATACTTATATATATATATATATATATATATATATATATATATATATATATATATATATATATATATATATATATATATATATATATATATATATATATATATATATATATATATATATATATATATTAATTTTATAAAGTATCTTATAAAGTATATTAATAACAAATAAAATAAAATCAAGGACCAACGGAACCAAAACTTATTTACTTCTTAAGAATAATGTCAACTCATTAAATAAACGCGAAAATATATATATATAAAAAATATATATATATAAATATATATATATATATATATATATCGAACCGGTGCTCTATCAACTTATATACCATGTAGTATCCTTCTCGTTGGGAATAACCTTAACTCCTTAGTTCATGACACAAAAAAAAACGGAAAGGCCGCAGTTACAACCAAACCAAGAAAAAACCTCACTTGTTATTTGTAACGTCTTAATTAAATTAATCAAGAGAATGTAATGGAAACCAACCTTTAAATCTTTAATTAATTAGTGAAAACCAGAAAAAGGTCATGGGAAACTAACCTTTAAATTATCCAACCCAAGATAAATTATGTGGAACGACTTTACTATCTCAAAATGCTTTTATATCCTGTTTAGAACCGGAAAAATATAACATTTTAGTATTCGACTATAGAGAACGTTTTTCTTTTATTATCTACTGGAAACACATTATTTCTTACTCTCGTCTATTAACGTGAGCCACTTCGTACTTTATTTTCCTTTCCCTTCAATACTCCTTTGCTTTTCCGACTCTCGTCCCACCAGCCGGTACCATTTGCAACATTTTATTATAAACAAATTATCAATATGTATATATATATATATATATATATATATATATATATATATATATATATATATATATATATACTACAGGGGTGCCCCGAACTCGCTCCGGTAGCCAACCTCCGTTTAAGTATTTAGTTTTAAAATAATAATAAAAAATTATTTGTTATATATATATTGATAATCACAAATAATTATTAATCAAAAATATTCGACGGGAGTAGCAAAAGAGGATATTAGGAGCTGGGGAAAATAAATTTAGTCTCATATACAAATAAATAAACAATTATTTATAGTTATAAACAAAAATGGCGATGGCCTCTATTTCTTTATTTATCCAATGTAAGGACGGCCAGAATCCGTAAACGGTATATAAATTTGATACAATATTTATTTATACATATCAGCAAGTATCAACCACAAATTAAATTTATTTTTTCATAATCATCCAAATATTTATATATTTTATAAAGCCAATGTATAAAGCTGGGAGGTAGGATTAGTAATGCCTCTGATCGTCTCCTTCGTCTTCATAAAAACATAATAATATTTTTAAAATAACATTATCTTTTGATTTTTTCGTGCAATATAATGCATAAAGTTGGCTAGAAGTGTCGAATAGTAAATCTCATATATAATAATACTTAATATCTATACCAAAAAGCGCAACGATAAAGCTTAGAGATTCCGTGATATACAGGGTAAAATAATATTTTTACATTGAATAATCTCTAATATCTCAAAAGATTATGAACCAAATTGGCTCAAAAATATTCAGCCAATAACCTGGCATCTAAAAAATATTCTCTGAAATTTTGAAGGTATTATATCATGTATTACTCATGTTATCGTTGTCCAAAAAGAATGCATCTTTTTGACATTTTATTATTTTTCTCAGAAAACAAACCATCTTATTACCTACAAATTTACAGGAATAGGACTGTATATGAAACAAGCCTTCAGTAAAGATTTCACTGACTTTTATCGTATAGTTTTCGAGTAATAAATGTTGAAGAAAAAACATGTTGTCACAGATTATAACAACTGAAAAACGACTCATATAAAATCGTTTCCGATCTTACAATGAAACATTTTATCAGTACTTTATTGTTTAAAAATTCGCTACCCAAAAATCATTCCTGCATTTAAAAAAATTCAAAAAACCTAAATTTGAATATTCTTAAATTTTGAAAAATGGCCAAAAAAATATATTTGACCATTTTTGTTGAAACTTTCAAGTGCACACCTGGTACTGATAGCAAATATCTGTGCCAAATTTCGAAACATTATACCGTAGATTGAACGAATGATGATATGCCACATACGAAAACATATACGCACACACACACACACACACACACACACACACACACACACACACACATACACACAGACACACAGACACACAGACACACACACACACAGACACACACACACACAGACACACACAGACACACACAGACACACACAGACACACACACACACACACACACGCACACACGCACACGCGCACACGCGCACACGCGAACACGCGCACACGCGCACACGCGCACACGCGCACACGCGCACACGCGCACGCACGCACACACGCACACACGCACGCACACACACACACACACACACGCACACACGCACGCACGCACACACGCACGCACGCACGCACGCACGCACACACGCACACACACACACACACACACACACATATGCACGAACGCACGCACGTACGCACGAACGCACACAGGCACACATACATATACACACACACACACTAACGCACACCCACACACATTTTAATAATTCTCATTCGCTATTCCACACCAAAAAAAAACTAAACGCAATTTCAAACAAAACAAAAAACATTTTTGGGTTCCAGTACTTGCTAAACGAAAATAGGAAATTCTACAAGTACTAACTTTCGAAAAGAAAAAATAAACGCTAGCCAACCTCCGTTTAAGTATTTAGTTTTAAAATAACAATAAAAAATTATTTAATTTAAGTAACACTATTGACTAGTATAGGTTCAATAACGTATTTCTATTGACAAATAAGGTTGTCTTTTCAAGTCGCAATGGTTTTCTATGAGATTGAGGAGCATTAATAGTGGAATAAACCAAAATGTTTGACAATCGTGTGTTAGCGTGGGGCAAGAGTATGACAACTCAAAATTTCGCGTTTTTCTAAACTTATAAATAGTTGGTAAGTATCCTTACGCACATACGGCTACAATGACTTTTACGGGTTCAAAAACGTATTTATATTGACAAATAAGGATCACTCGTGATGTCACAAGCGTAAATATTGTCAATTTAAGAAGAATTCTACTTCTCCAATAGAATTTTCTTTATTTTTCAATCAATTTTAATATTCTGGGGCTTTTCTTCTTTAAACTTTTATCTACAAATTCACCGCTTAAAAATTATGTATTTTTTATGCTCAAGGAAAAAAGCATATTTATTTGTATATAAAATCTTTATTTATCTTTCTTTGTATATAAAGCATTATTTATATAAAAGCTTATAAACAATTAGTTTTTCCCATTGAAAGTTAAATTAGTATATAATTTCTTAAGGCGGTACTATAGTAAATTTTGAAAAATTTGCTAGTCACATGATAAATTTCCTTTTAATTGGTAGTTATCTTTGTTACCTAAAAATAAACTTCTTTTGTACATTTTCATAAATTTTTAGACACTATACACATAGTTATGTAGGAAGAACTAGCAAATTTTAATGTAGCATGCAAGTATAGCATTTGAAAAATTGATGTAATATCTAACACCTATACCACACAGAACTATGAACTCAAAATTTTTTAAAACACAATTATAAAGAAAAATAAAATTATATTGAATTTGCATGGTAAAAATAACATAAAAATACACACTCTTAACTCTATTCATGGGCAACACTTTCTTAATACTTTTTTCGAAAAAGCAGAGTTCATGGTTGTAATGCGAATAAGTTGAATAACATATCCTTAATGTTTTAGATTGATTCATTGTAATCCTATGTGCATACGACTTACTGAACATTGGAAAACCATAAATGGAGAAAACTGCACTATTGTAAAAATAAGAAAGAATTTTCTGATGATTTTAAACCAATT
The DNA here is from genome assembly GCA_949152435.1 of Gastracanthus pulcherrimus. Classification (NCBI taxonomy): domain Eukaryota; kingdom Metazoa; phylum Arthropoda; class Insecta; order Hymenoptera; family Pteromalidae; genus Gastracanthus; species Gastracanthus pulcherrimus. The sequence goes on from OX424573.1 coordinate 126,984,856, forward strand.
TTTCTATCGCAAATTATCGATCAAAATTTTTTTTCAATAATTTTCATGTTTTCTGAAATTTGCCTGTATAATAAAGAGTAGATTTGGATACAGTTCAGGATTCGGGTAATTTAGCAACATACTAGATTGTGTGCAATATAGGTAGGAGAAAAAATACTTATAATATTGCTGATACAAAATCATTTTCTGATCTAAAAATGTATAAAGTATCAAAAAATAAAATTCAAAAAATCAAGTGTTTCGTCAAATTTTATTATAGGAGCACCTTAACGGTGAATTTATAGACAAATGTTTAACGTACAAAATAAGCTCCGAAATATTAAAATTGATTGAAAAATAAAGAAATTTCTATCGTATAATTATAATTTTTTTAATTAATAATATTTACGCTTCTGACGTCAAGATTGTGTTAAAATAATTTTTTTTCTATTTGGTTGAGCACCATTCTTTAACATACTTTATTACTTAAATTATAGAATTTTTATAAATTTTTCATATAATTTTTTTTTCTAAAGGTCAATTAATATGACACAACTACTTAAATAAAAAAAAAACATTATTAGGTCCATCTAGAAGAATATCGAAAATAATGGTCACGTATTTTTAACAAATTTTCAAGGTAATAATAACGTATACTGTACATATTTAAGATATAAAAATTGTCAACAACTTAGATTATGACAAAATATTTCTGTCGTCTATAATATGGACAATAATTTTTACAGAATTTAACCAAAGTTTTTAGTTGGGATTTAAATTAAAAAAAAATTAAACACGATTAGGTCCGTCTGAAAGAATATCGAAAAATACTTGACACGTATTTTTTCTTGTCTGAATGATTATTCACTAAGATACAACAGGTTGAAAAGTCGCGTGACATCACGATGTTGTATGAAAAATATAGAATAATCGTTCAATTGTAAAAAGAAAAAATTAATGTAGAATATTTTTCAAGATTCATTTAGGTGGACATTGTAATGGTTTCGAATTATTGTTTATGCAACATCTGAATTGTATAAGTATTATAAGATTCTAAATTTGTTGTTTACGTTACAGAGAGCCATTGCTTTCATACATATAAAAATAATCATATTAATTTTCAAACAATTTATTTATTTCATCGACTTATATGACATGATTTAATTAGGCATAATAAATAAATTAAAATTAACGTGATCATTTTCATACACTTAATAAAAAATAACAATAATGTTTTTTATTTTATTATTCGTAGAACTATTTATACATTTTAAATTAATTTCAATTCATTAATTCACTTTAATAAATATTCTATTATTAAGAGTATTTATTGAAGGAGCAAAATAGACTTCGTGCGACGGGAGAAGGATTCCCAAAAGTAAGTCAACATTTTTTCTAACAATAATTTTTTATGAAAAGTAATATATATTTTGATTGGTAAAAACCTAGAATGAAGATTCAAAATTAATAAAATTTAGAACTTAAACACCTATTTTGCTAATCATGTTAAGACTCACTATGCCCCGTGGTTTATAAGGATTTTGGCAAAGGGTTCCACAGTTTTTAAAAAAAAATTTATTATAAAATATAATTACGAAAGTCGTTTAATAATCACAGGACCACCATATGAAATCGGGGCGGAGCATTTCTGATCTCAATTGATCTTTATGTTTTTGGGGTCGCTAATGACGATGCCTGTATCCATATGACCCTAGCACGCCTGGTTCAAGGTAAAATTAAGGTCAAACCTCTTAAATCGACTGATCTGATTTTTTCGACCACGGATTCTGAAAGAACGGAATATTTTACGTCCAGATACGCTTTGACCTTTTCGTCAAAGTGACTCTTAGAGGTCTTTTGAACGACATTTGGAGGTCAAATCCTTTTTTCGAACTTTTGGACTGATATTAAGGCAAGAAATGGGTCTGTTTAATATAGATGCTAGTGAAATGAACAATTCTTAAATCTTGAAAATATTATACATTTCTTGCTTTTTGTGAATCACATGTAAGAAAAAGTAAACATTTTCCTACGATCTGGCAAGAGTCAACAGATTAAATCACGGATTGCTGTTTCTGCTTGACCAATATATTTGGGTACAATAAAAAGAATGATTCTGCAATATCCTATGCATCTGTTCAATCTGTAACTAAAATTGTTTTAGTCATTACTAGATAGGATGAAAGAAAACATCAGATGTCTATTCACGAAGTCTCTAAAATAGAAACTCATCACATAGATAAAAATGTTATTTCAAGAATTTAAAGATATGCAACCGTTCATGCCCGCCGTTTTAATCAAGATGAGCTAAGAGATTTGGATCAGGCCGTAGGTCTGTCGAAAGAGATTTCCGAACTTTTAGCTTCAAGATTAGAAGAAAAGAATTGTTTAGTTCCAGGTACTAAAGTCAGATTTATCGTGATCGAGATCGTCCATTTCGGAAATTTTTCTCAATAGCAAAGGGTTTGGTTCCTTGTAATTCTGTTGCAGGACTCATAAATGAATATGGATGTATTAAATGAAATAGCTAGTGACTGGCGACTATTTATCAAGTCATCGGTGAGGACTTTTAAAGCTGTCTTGCTTCAGAATGGACACGTGTATCATCTACCGGTTGGCCATTCAGTATTCTTTAAAAAGGAATACAATAGTTTCTATTTTCGGATTGCAAAATTAAAATACGATATATATTTAGAAGTGGCAATTAAAATGAGATTTTAAAATAGCCAGTATAATATTAGGAAAACAAAGTGGCACAAAGTATTTAGTTTTTTTGTAAGTGTACCAGTCATGCACGAGATCAACATTGGGTAAAAAAAGTTTGGTCACTCAGACGAAATTTAACTCTAGGATCTATGAATATTGTTAAAAAGGCTCTCATTTCTAGTCATTATGTCATCCTTTCACCTTTACATATCAAACTCAACTTATTTAAATAGCTTTTAAAACAATGAGGGTATTGGAGAGTGATGTTTTTATGTATATATTCGACAAATTTTGCAGTAAGAGAGTAGCTTAGATTTGTTACAAAGAATTTAATTAAAAAATTTGTGTATTTACAGAGAAAGATGGGATTTTTAATGAGTTTAAAGATTTATTTCCTTCATTCACACATTAATTCCCTGAAAATCTGAGTTAGCAACAGAGCGAGAGATTTCAGTAAGACTTAAAGGACTGAAAAAAGACATAGAGGTGTGTGGTATTTGAACACATCAGACTATTAATAGTCTTTGAAAATAGACACATCCAATGTACATAAAAACATATCTTCGTAGATCTTTTGTGAATAAATGAACACGTTTTATATGAATTTTGAATTCATGTAACTCAACCCTTACGCTGTTGTTATATATCCAGCAGATTTTATTCATGAATAACGTGTTCTTTTGTTCGCAAAAGGTCTACGAAGAGATTTTCTTTTATGCACATTTGATGTATCTCTTTTTAAGGACCAGCAATAGTCTGACATCATGTTCACATCCCAAAAACCTTGATATCTTTTCTCAAACTCTTTCAAATCTTGGTGAAATCTCTCACCTTGCTCCACACTGAAGTTCCCCAGATTTTCTGGGAAGTAATCAATATGTGAATGCTAAAAATGGATCTTTAAAATCATTGAACATCCCATCTTTCGGTAGTTTTCCAATAGATTGTCAACAATATTTTTATAATATGATTTTTCGTTATTTGCCAAAAATTTTTCTTTTAATTTCTTTGAAACTATTCCAAGCTGCTTTCTCATTAATTGTTATTCTCATTTCAAATTCGTCATCTTTCATCAGTTCCCTTATTTGAGGACCAGCAAAAACATCTTCATTGATTTTAGCTTCAGAAATATTGGAAAATTTCTCGAATAGATACATAAAAGCATCACTTTCTAATACCTTCATTGCTTTGATAAGCTATTTAACTAAGCAAATTTGATATGTAAAGGAGGAAGGATGACTTTATGACTAGGAATGATACTTTATTTAACAATGTTCTTAGATCCTAGAATTAATTCCTGCCTGAGTGGCCAATCCTTTTTTATATAATTTTGATCTGTATATTCAATACATCCATATTCATTTATCAGTCCTGCAACATCATTACAATAAACCAAACCCTTTGCTTTTGAGAAAAATTTCCGAAATGGACGATCTCGATCACGATAAAAACTCACTTTAGTACCTGGAACTAAGAATTCTTTTCTTTTAATCTAAAAGCTAAGAGTTCGGAAAGACCTTTGTCTCGAATCAAGTCACTTAGCTCATCTTGATTAAAACCGTGTGCATTCTCGCGTTGACCACCTTCAAATTCTTGCGATTCATTCAATTCGATGCATTGCTGATCTTCAAATTCTTGTATCTGTATCATAATTTTCTATTTCAGAAACTTCGTCTATAGACATCAGATGTTGACTTTCATCCTGTCCAATACTAGCTAAAACAGCATGAGTTATAGATTGAACAGATGCATAGAATATTCCAAAATTATTCTTTTTATTGTACCCAGATATATTGGTCAAGCAGAAATAACAATCAGTGTCATGATCGACTGGTTTTCGTCAGATCGTAGGCGATACATATATTTGTTTTTTCTTTCCTGCAATTCGCATTGATCAAGTGACGCATATTTTCGTTGGAGTCCAAGAATTGTTCATCCCACTTGTATCTATATTGAAACATTTTTCGTAACGTACAATGAATTCTTTATTCAAATTCCTCCCCTGATCCTTGATAACATATTTCGCACAAACGATGCGAAAGTTATCTAATCGCTGATGAAATTGGTTTATTGTTGAATTTGTAGCATTAAACTCTAAAAAGGTCAAGTCTCCCACCGATTTAGAGCTGCGATCGCATGATGACGACGATTGAGAGCCCGCTTGCTCACCGTAACCAATCGCCTATACTGGGGTTCCTAGTCCCTGTATCGTAAGATATTTCTTTGTGCCTGCCATGACGGCTTGAACGCCTTCACCCAGGGACTTTGCCGGTGGGTGACCCGTTGCCAGCCGTCACCTCGTGGAGGTGCCCTGGGGACAGGCACAAGAAAATGGCGGCTTTCGACGTCCCGTATTATAACATATTATATAAGTTATGAATCTCAACCTCTGATTGACCTGGAAAAAGACTGTCGATGTAATGCAAAGACAACTCTTCAGTAAAAATGATCATTAGTTAAATGTGATTTCCTAAAATGATAGGTTTATAATATGCATGGAGGAATCCCATAAATACAAGAAGTCGGCTCTTTTGAGGGCACGCATGAAACTTATACCAAAGTCCGCACATCTAATTGTCTTTCAACAAAAAATATTATAATAGCATACAAAAAATATAAAAATGTAAAATTAACATTTTTAACTACAAATATTCAACCCATAAAACATTTCTCAGCAAAACCAAAATCCATAAACCCAACCCACAAACTTCCAAACTTTAACCTGCAAACCCCAAACCCCAAACCCCAAATCCCTAAACCTATCAACTCCAAAATCCCTAACCACAAACTTGCAAACCCACAAACCCGGTTTGGGATTTATGGTTCTACCGTTATATGATTTTGGCACTTTATGGGTTTATAGCATGGTGTTTGTGGCTTCGAGATTTGTGGCTTTAAGAGATTGAGGTTTGTGTGTATGGGTTTTATGGATTTCGGGTTTGAGGGTTTGGGATTTGTAGGTTTGGTATTTAGGGGTTTTAAATTTATAGGTTAATATCAGGCTAGAGGTCAAAAGAAGTCATATAATTATTGAAATAAATAATTTATATTATATAATAATTTCTGTTACTAAAACAATCAAAAATCCAACGTGCCTTTAAAGTACCTCTAATGTGGTGTGGAAAACTTTAAACATAATTTGTATCCGGTCCTATTAAATAATGACTATAAAATTATAAGGTCCAAAAATATTAAAGATAGAACAACGTAAGGTCCAAAAAATTATAAGGCTAACAAATATTAAAGAAGAAATATTAAAGCCGAAAAAATTATAAGGCTCAAAAATTCTTGAGGCTCAAATATCATAAAGCTCAGAAATTATAGTACTCAATAATTATAATGTCAGAAAATTATAATACTCACAAAATTATAAGGCTTAAAAATAATAGTGTCCAAAATATAATGACTAAAAAAGTCCAAAGATCAGGGATCTGTCAAAAAGTTTCGTTCCGTTATGTTCCATTACTTTAATACATTTAATACAGTATATTGAATGTTTGAAATTTGTAAGATCATTATATTTTCACATTATTTAATTGATACTGCTTGAAAAAAAAGAGTTCTCATCTATCGAATATATTATGGAACCGAAAGGAACGAAGTAGCTTCGGATAGGTCCCTGCTAAAAATATTAAAGATATAATAATGTACGGCCCAAAAAATATTAAAGTCTAAAAAAATTTCCAAAAGTTATGATACTAAAAAATTTTAAGGCTGTAGATATACTACAACACACTAAAATGAACGAAGACATGTTTATAACGTCACAAACGACGAGGACGACGATAAAGACTACGACTAAGACAATAACAAAAAAACGTCTAAAACCCGCTTAAAGAATCACACAGATACAAATACTCTTTCCCACGTACAAAACAAGATTCATACTTATAGATCGATGTACAGTTAGATATGCACTTACAGTAGTTATTATATTGAGAAAAGAAGGTATTTTATGGCGGAATTTAACGGATCATTCTGCATCCTTTCATATAAATAGATATAATTATAATCAATGATCAACACCAACTGCCCCTGTCGCTGGTAGAATGCCGGGATGTTCCATGTTCAGAGAAATACGGACTCCGACTGCTACCGGTTTCGTGGCGGGGTCCATGAGTCCTGAAATAGTAAGCGGGGCAAAATATGGAGAATCATGCAAATAACGAGGAACTCGTTATTTAGTTTGAAATATGAACAATTTATTCCAGTGATTTAATTATTATAAACAATCTATTTACAACGTGTCCGGTCCGGACTGGTAATCGTGCGTCCCTGCCCCGTGCCCGCTCGATTTTGTTGAATACGATGCGGATTGTGCTAGCGCGGCACTTCATTATATTCGAATTTAGAGAGAGAGAGAGAGAGCGAGAGAGAGAGAGAGAGAGAGAGATAGAGAGAGAGAGAGAGAGAGAGAGAGAGAGAGAGAGATAGAGAGAGAGAGAGAGAGAGAGAGAGAGAGAGAGAGAGAGAGAGAGAGAGAGAGAGAGAGACTATTTATTCATCAATGACGAAATGCTTACAATTGCATGTACATGTAAACAATTAAAATATCCGTCACTTTATACATTTGTCATCTCACATTTAACTTTCATTATTGCGTTTCTTATATAAAAAATAACATTATTCGCTGTATACAATTCGTCAGTTTATAAAATGTAAATATAATGAATTAGTTATAGTCAAATGACACATCACAGAATACACTTCGTCAATACATAAAATAAATATAATAAAGATAACATAATACGATAAAAATAAAAGGAATACATACACACACTTTATGAAAAATTGTACGTAAATCTATCACGAAAAAAAATAAAAACACACTCATTCATATGAGACTCTTACAATTCACTCTAATAAATACATTCATACTTAACACTTAACATGTAAAATAAATTAAATTAATAAATAACTAAATCAAATAAATAAATAAGTTAGATAAATAAATAAATTAAATAAATAAATAATTTAAATAAACAAATAACTTAAATAAATACATAAAATAGATTAGGACTACACAGAAATGAACGAAAACAATTTATTTATCAATATTCGAAAAGTTCACTTCTGTGTATTCCCGTCACCATGTAATTGTTTAAGGTACCTGCCTAACGCTGTTTTAAATTTACAAAAAGATGACAGGCACTTCACACTGCTTGGGAGCGAATTCCAGAGGTGCGCACCTTGAACTCTAAACGAGAAAAGGTCCTTAAGAGAGAGAGAGAGAGAATCAAACAGTCCTCTTAGTGATGACGGCTTTACCGTAGCCCGCACTGCAAATTTTACTTAGCTATTTCGCACTGTACTCAATCATTCTGCCATCCGTCCATTTGTACGCGTTGTTGATCGATGGCCGCAGGCGCAGGTACATGCACTACGGTGCATCGCTTGCCCGTCGCTCGCAGGCGCTGGTCGGCAGCACTTCGAATTCGCTTGGAGTCGCTAAGCTCGATTCACACTTCCTCGCTTACCGCGACGCAACAGTCATCCTTTACATAGGCAATCAACCGTGCTCTATTGCGATCAGCACGCGAGAGCCACTTTTCAATATGGCAAACTCAAAATTGTTAATTCGAAAATTTCAATTTTTTGTTTAAATTTTTTTTGTTTCTCACACAATCTTAAATTATTTCAGGTTTTCGAAATATTCATGAAGTCAAGAATTTCAGTGAAATAAAAAAAAATCAAAGAAAATAGCTTTTTGCAATTTCTTCTTTTTAAATAGCACATTTTTGTAAATGATTTGAATAATATGACTCGTGAATTATCGGTACTTATTACAAAATATTTAAATTGTCTTATTATTTTATAACAACGTTTAGACTTTTACAATAATTGAAGCAATGTGTGTTAATGTTTAATATATTTGTAATGGATACAACTTTTACTTTCAACAATTAATAAAAACAAATAATAGTAAGTATGTAAATTGTATACAAATGTCGGAGTGGCTGGAAAGCATCAACTTGTGGGTGTAAAAAGCATGATCTGCGCTTCTCTGACCTTTGTTCTACCTGCAGATGAGAGACTTGCAGTAACATCGATGAAACTCCCATAGAAATCGAGAGTGATGAGGAGATGTTCCCAGATACTGACGTATTTTCTATCCACGAAGAAGAAGAGGAACAACAAGAAGAACAGGAAGAAGGAGAGCAAATAGAAAAAGAGCAAGAAGAAGATGAACTAGAAGAAGTTGAGTCAGATAAACATAAAATTGAAAACAAATGTTAGCGAAAACACTTATGTTAGCAGTAAGAAACATAGTTAAATGGATAAAAATACAATCTTGTATGATACATTTATTTTCATTGTACCTTTAAAATCTTTATTTTTATCTTTATTTTTATCATACCTCAATATTCGCATTTAATTAACATAAATTTTGCACAAAATTTTAGATTTATTATACATGAAATTAAATATTTATCTCTGAATCATCTTAAAAGTTAATTAATAAAAAGATATAACTATGTAATTATTGATATAATTGTAAAAAATAAAATATATAAAATCTACTATTTTCCAAAATTGATATTTTCTTATTAATTGTTAAACAAATGCAAGTAAAAGAAATTATATGAAATACCATAATTATTGATATAGAAGCGAAAGTATAAATAAAAAAATGAAAAATAGGAATTAAGAAAAATTGCATAATGGATTTTCTTGTTAACAATAAGATATTTTTAGCTAAAAATAAGCTAACAAGTCGAATTATTTATGACACGTGTAACTTGGATGACAATACATTTTTGTGCTTTGATTGGGCCAGTTGAAACATTATTGGTCTCATTTCGGACACTTTGCACCCGTTTGTACCAAATGAATCTTTATCAAAAGTGTGTATGTGTGTGTATGCGTATGTATGTGTGTGTCTGTGTGAGTGTGTGTGAGTGTGTGTGTGTGTGTGTGTATGTGCGTGCGTGCGTGCATGTATGTACGTGCGTGTGTGTACATGTGTTTGTCAGTATGGACACGCCCGTGCGTATATATTAGGATGCTACAGTTCAAAGCAATAAATATATCATAAAGATATCTGGATCTAGCTTTTAACCGTAGCATTCTAATTGTGCGTGCACCTAAATACACGTGTAAGGCTATATGAATGTATACAAACTAAAAAGTATTAAATCAAATAAATAAAAAAATGTCTTTTAATAAACGCTTTTATATCGCAATGTACTGAAAGTTATAAAATAATTAAGATATGTTAAATTGGTTAATTTACTTTTCTGTTGTATTATTTAAAAATAAATATAAAATCGTTGGGCACTCGCATATATGATAGATGGTATACTAGAATGAAAGCTAGCTATAGCAAAATTTCTATTTTACTATAGAATCCTTTTTCTTTAAAGAAGATAAATCAATGCAAATAAGCATATGCATAAAGCTACATCGAGCTCAAAAATTTTTTGATAAGGTGCCCCACGCTTTTATATTTATTTTTTAATAATACAGCAGAGAAGTAAAGTAACGAATTTAACATATCTTAATTATTTGAAATGAGAGAAGGTATTGATCTTCCCGAGGTAAGGTTTTCAACTAATGAAAAACACAAGTAGTTTTCTTGACAATTTCGGTGATCACTGTCACCCTCATCAGAAATAAGAATCTGGAAACAATTTATTTTACTTTTGCAATTAATTATACAAAAATAAATAAAACGAGGAAGCGTATTTTACATAGATTTTTTCATTAAAAGTTTAAAATTTATTTACATATATAGCGACATTTTACAGGATATAAATATTTGTAAAAGTACCTAATTCAACGGCGTATCACATTTGTCAAGAATACAACGTCATTAAATAGAAGCTTCCTCCTCCGCAGATAATAGGGAAGAAGCGAGTCCAAGCACGTAGGATGTTATTTGACCCAAGGTGTGTTATGACTGACAGTTAGACACAGCTGTGCGACGAAATATAGTTCACGTATTACACCCGTGCGTGTGCTATTGTTTGTTTTCGTTTGATGATCGGTATATGGTGTGTGAATATGTGGTTGAGATTTTGTATGTCGTCTTTTTTATTTATGGATTTATTATCTTATTATTTTATATATCTTAATTATTTTATAACTTTTAGTGCATTGAAAAATAAAAACGTTTATTAAAAAACATTTTTTTTATTTATTTCATTAACTTTATAGTAATTTTTTTGTAGGTATTTTGAATAACTATAACTATAAATTTTTACTTTACATAATTCTATTATTCGTATCCTGTTATATGTCAAAGACCGTTTTTTCAGTCTTCGTTAACTTTTCACGGGCTCCAGTAAACAAATTAGTGGTTTAAAACATATACATTATTCTTAAATGCATGTTTTGCATAAATTTATCATGTCAAACTCTGGGTATCAATTAATACAAAGTCCAATGTCCTATTTGACTGGCATAATATCCGTGACACTTCCCTCCACCGACATGCAACGTCCTCGATGTCACAACTCTTCTTTATTGATACTTCTATTCGGATCCTCGGACGTGGAACTTCTGACTTCACACAGGCGCAGCCATATGCTCGAGACTTTGTTAACTCGGGTAATTAAACACATATACTTCAAACTCATTAATTTGGCGAAGGGTAATACAGAAATCGTCAATCTAAAGGTGTAGATACGAACACTCGAGAGAGCGGCAACCAACCATTCTCAATCTCCCTCACAAGGAATGCCAGTGTGACGTACAAAGAAGGACGAGTTGGCAGCGAGAAGAAAAAAGTAGACGACGAAATCCGACCCCGAGACCCCAGCCCGCGAAGCTCGTGCTCAAATCACAGAGGTAACATCTACGATGCAAGCCGAGCACATCGTACACCACATATTCCTTATCACTTACTCGTCTCAGCCAGTATTGGATAAGTTCTTCTTTTTTTAAGGAACTCGTTCAAGTCCTTTTAACTACATGACAAAAAGAACTAGTTCAAGTTCAAGTTATTAAGAAAAAAAAGGAATGCCTTCAAGTTCAAGTTCCCCGAAAAGGAACTTAAGTTCTTAAAGAAGTTCAATAAGCAAGCAGATTATTATTAAACTATGGATTTTTAAAACTACATACACCCTGCGCCTCTGCAATTGCAAAGTAATTCGATAAACAAATTTTTGTTATAACAGAGAATTTAAAATTACATATAGTCGGAGCGTCAGGAAGAGGAGAACATGAGTTGTGTCAACTGCAATAGGCAAGGGTCACCAAGGAGTCTAATGATAGATTTTTACCTGTTATTACGCCTCTAAAGCGGTTACAATGGATCAGGTGCGGAAGTCCTTCTTTTACGCAAACATTTATCCAATTACCGCTCTTTTTTTACTCTACTTAAAATAACTGGCTAAATATGGATTTTATCAAAAAAGTAACTGTAACAAAGTTGTCTAAAAGTACATTTTTCATAGAATTAGAAGGTTTGGAAAGTAATAAAACCATTTGTTTTATTCAAAATGAGTCGTGTATAATCATATATAATGTTACATACACTCTCGTAGGCCCTTTCTTTATCGACGGTAATCTCATTGCAGCTTTATACGAACAGTTACTAAGGGATCAAATAATACCACGAATTAGAGAGATAGCAGGTGATGATTACGATGTAACTTGGTTTCAGCAGGATGAAGCAGCCGCTCATTTTGGTCGAGACGTTCGAGCATATTTGGATGTTCAGTTTCCTCGTAGATGGATTGGAAGGAGGGGTGAAATCGAGTGGCCGGCTAGATCTCCGGATCTAACACCACTCGATTACTTTCTCTGGGGTTACCTCAAGAGTAAAGTTTATGCCACTAAACCAAACAATTTAGAGGATCTTCGCAATCGGATTATGCAAGAGGCTGCTAGAATTGATAGAGCAATAATTCGCGATGCTGTTACTCATTTTTACAATCGTCTAGCTTTCTGTCAAGAAGTTGAAGGTTTTCAGTTTGAGCATCTCCGTTAAACTTTGAACCTTTGAGTGAGAGGCAAAGGGACTCACGTTAATCAAGCACCCCAATCGTGAGAGGCAAGGGGACTCACGTTAATCAAGCACCCCAATCGTGAGAGGCAAGGGGACTCACGTTAATCAAGCACCCCAATCGTGAGAGGCAAGGGGACTCACTAATCAAGCACCCCAATCGTGAGAGGCAAGGGGACTCACGTTAATCAAGCACCCCAATCGTGAGAGGCAAGGGGACTCACGTTAATCAAGCACCCCAATCGTGAGAGGCAAGGGGACTCACGTTAATCAAGCACCCCAATCGTGAGAGGCAAGGGGACTCACGTTAATCAAGCACCCCAATCGTGAGAGGCAAGGGGACTCACTAATCAAGCACCCCAATCGTGAGAGGCAAGGGGACTCACGTTAATCAAGCACCCCAATCGTGAGAGGCAAGGGGACTCACTAATCAAGCACCCCAATCGTGAGAGATAAGGGGACTCACGTTAATCAAGCACCCCAATCGTGAGAGGCAAGGCGACTCACGTTAATCAAGCACCCCAATCGTGAGAGGCAAGGGGACTCACGTTAATCAAGCACCCCAAAGGAAACAGATCTTACTACGTCCACGTCGTTGTTTCTGGGTAACGCTAAAAGTGAGAATAAGGACTGAATGTAAAATTTCTCGCTCTATCGGTTTCCGGTATTATTACTGGGATTTCCGATTAAAAAAACCAGTTAACCTGCAAATGACCTTCAAGGTCAAGTCCAAAGTCAAATTGAAGGTCACAATTACATCCCTTGTTCAACACATCCATACTTGAAATTTCTCGCTCCTTCCGAATCCGGTATCAAAAATAAGGGTTTCCATTTGAAAATATGAGGTTGACCTCGAAACAACCTTGAAAATGAGGTTCAAGGTCAAATCCAAGGTCACCGTCGGGTACTCCGTAAAGATTTACCTAGGGTATGACCTTTGTTTGTTTTGTTTTACCACTGAACTCGCGAGATTTTTAAGAAGTCATTATTTGACCTCTATTTGACCTCTAGGGGTTACCTCAACCCCATACCTCAATACATATCCGGATGTAAAATTTTCCGCTCTTTCCGATTCCGCTATAAAAAATAGGGGCTCCCGTTTGAAAAAATGAGGTTGACCTCAAATTAACATTGAAAATGAGGTTCAAGGTCAAATCCAAGGTCACCGTTGGGTTCCTTGTTCAAAGTTACTTAAGGAATGACCTTGACCTCTTCCAGAAAAGCAGTACTTTAGAAAATATTCAGCAGTCCCGGGACTTAATTGACACCCTGTATAATTATATCTTTATATTTATTAATAATGTACTAATAAATAATCATGTATAATGATACACAATTATATAGTACCAGGTCTTCGTATGTACAATTATTTAGAGACAAAAGTTATATATATAATTATTTATAACTACTCATGTATAATTATATATAAATATAAATGACTTTTTTTTACCCGAGAATCTAATATTTAGGGGAATAAAGATAATTATTAATATTTCCATTCAGTATGCAACTATTCTGATCAAAGAATATTAGAAAGCGGGAAAATTGAATTCCAATACGTTCTTTTAATGCAGAGATATCTGATTCTCAACAAACAGCAGTCGCAACGCGCAAACTTCGAAAAGACGCTCTCCACCATCGACGCCGCACTGCCACGTGAGAGAAGGATGGCGACCGCGCGGTGGATGCTCCGCTGACTGCTGATTTGGCTGCTTTGAAAAAATGAAAAAAAAAATGATCAGAAAAAATCAACTATTAGAGTATATTGTCTACTACTACCACACCAAGTTTCAAGTAAAAATATTACTTTGTTCGCCTGTAATCGACAATCAGGCGAAAAAAATTATTTCGGTTCCTATTGGTCGGTTCCTAAGGTTTTTTTTAATTCATATTTTTTAATCATGTTTTAATGAACCTAGTTGCAATACTTAGATATTGCAATCTTCGAAGATAACGCATCGGCTATTTTCGCGTTTTTGTTAAGAAAAGGGGTAAGGTTAAAACAAAAAATTTTTACTTTTGTATGCATAAAGTACATGTTAATACCTTTAATTTTCCACTAGTTACATAAAAAAATTCCCAGAGGGACCAGCGTGACAGTGAATCTAAAATGTTGCATAAGCAACGTTGCAATATGGCGCCATTTTGAAATTTGGAAATCGGACCCGGATTTATCTTTTTAAGTACCCATAGAGGTATCTTAACTTTAATGGTATTGACCAAATTGAACACTTCTTAATGTAATTTTTAAAAATAAAAGCGATGACAGCAAAACAGTCAGATGACGCAACATTTCTGGGATAGATGGTCTACGGAATGTATCGCCGCTCTGCAAGAACGAATAAAGTGAAACGTCGCTATAAGATCTCTGCAAGTAGGAGACATGGTTCTCATAAAATGTGAAGTTAGCCCTCCAGGAAAATGACCCTTGGGCAGAGTCGTCGCAGTTCATCCCGGCAAGGATGGCTTGGTTCGAGTCGTCACCATTAAAACCGCTACATCTACTCTATACAGATACCTTCAGTAAAAATAATCCTACCAGTCCCTCTTAAATCCTAATATAATTTCAAGTGCTTTCACTTCTATCCTTCCAATCACCTTGCCCGCATTATATGTTACCGATTCATTAGTTTGCCCTGAGGGCGAAATGCAAACAAAGAGCCCGATCACGCTGCATCTAATGAGCCAATTACGAACCGCGTGTTTAATGAAGACGAAGTTCCAGCAACGCGATGCACGTAGTCCTTTCTCTCTCTCTCTCTCTCCCTCTTGCTCTCTTTTTCTCTCTCTCTCTTTCTTTCTCTCTCTTTCTTTCTCTCTCTTTCTCTCTCTCTCTCTCTCCCTCTCGCTCTCTTTCTCTCTCTCTCTTTCTTTCTCTTTCTTTCTCTCTCTCTCTTTCTCTCTCTCTCTCTCTCTCTTTCTCTCTCTCTCTCTCGCTCCCTCTCTATCTCTGCCACTGCTACTATTATTGCTCTAATCGCCGACACCCACACTGCTCCGAAACGCTCTACATACAGAGCGGCGTATATTCATTGAATCACAATATACGTTTCAAACTTCGCCGAATTCTATTTTCATTTCTGAACCTAACTCAACCCAACCCAACCGAATCCAACCCTTCACTATCGAACACTTTATGT
The DNA here is from genome assembly GCA_949152435.1 of Gastracanthus pulcherrimus. Taxonomy (NCBI): domain Eukaryota; kingdom Metazoa; phylum Arthropoda; class Insecta; order Hymenoptera; family Pteromalidae; genus Gastracanthus; species Gastracanthus pulcherrimus. Next base: position 127,000,630 of record OX424573.1, read on the forward strand.
ATTTTTTTAATCACTTACATTAATTATTGTTGATTTGTTATTAAACGTTTCTATTGCTTTAATTTTTATTTATATAAGTATTGCAAGATTGCACCAATTCACTCAAGTAGATTCATTAACAAAAAAAGTAATGTGTATGAAGTTAATAGAAGATCTGTTTTGGCTCTGCGTGTTCTTGGTCATGGACATGCTAGCCTTTCATCATTTTGTGGAATTATGAATTTGCCACAGACAATGTCGCACAGCAATTTTGACAATATTAACGATCAATTGAGTGAAGCTTGTGAAGTAATTGCTGAAGGCTCTATGAGTAATGGTGCGATGGAAGAAATGAGCATCTTGCCTTTAAATAGTGCTAAATTTACCGTGTCCGGAGATGATTCTTGGAGAAAAAGAGGTTTTTCCTCACTGTAAAGTGTTTCTAGTGTAATAGGCAATTCTACCGGAAAAGTGCTTGATGATTCTATAAAAAATAGTTTTTGTAAGAGTTGCTCTTTATGGGAAGGAAAAGATGACACACCAGTTTATGAAGAATGGATTGAAACGCATCAAAGTCAGTGTACGTCAAATCATCAAGGCAACGCTGGAAAAATGGAGGTAGACGGTATTGTGTATTCATTATTCTTACAGATAAGAATAAGACACTGTTATTAACAAATTTTTTTGTTTCAGTGCTATCATGAGATCATATCATTGACGTATCACACATGTTTGTCTAAGCAATAGTGTGAAATATAGTAATGAAATATATAATAAGAAAATACAAAGCATTCCTACTTTTTTCTTTAGGTGAGTATTGTTTGTACGAGTATGTTTTTATTGTTTTTTCAAATGTTAAATGCAATTATCTCAATATAATGTTTTTTATTATTTTTAGGTCTGCCTCGTAGACTTTCTCAACATCCGGCCATCGATATAAGTTAAAAATTTTAGAGGATGTTTCTAATAAATTTTCTCACAGTATGAGCTTAACAGATTAAAAAAAGTCTATATACGAGTAGCAAGTATTAAAAATATATAACCTTAAAATTAATAAAAAAAAAATATTTAATTATTTAAGGAATTATATTTTTAATTATTACTACATAGACTTTTTATCGATATCGCAGACACCCACAAGGAAAACATTTTCATGCAAGTTCCATATTGTTTTTTTTTTTAATTTCTACAAAGTTTCGAATCTACAAAGTCTTAAAATATTCTTTTCATTATAAACTTCAAGATAAACAAAAACGAAAAAAAATTTAAAAGTTCAAAAATTGCATAAAATCTAATTTATATGCCAATTTGCACATTATTTTTCGATTTTCTGAATAAACTTTATTAAAAAGACGTTTCCGTAAAAAATGTTACATACAAAAAAGTTGTATTTTTTCGAGATCTTCAACTTTACTATGAAAATTTTTTACGTATAATCTTATATAATCCAATTGTGACCCAAAAAAAGATTTTTTATGCCTTTTTTACCGTTTATTTTTCGTCATACATGACAAATTTTGTTTAAATGACATTTACGTCAAAAATGTTAAACGTAGAAAAGTTGTATTTTTTGTAGATCTACAACCTTACCGTAGCAAATTTAGTAAAAGAAAATAAAATCTACTCAAAATGCAGATAAAATTCAATTAAAAAAGGGTTGCATTGTATCATTCGTACACTCTAGATACGCAGGTATTCGACCTCGATCATCTTGCATTTCTTTCTACTACACAAATGTCATCTTTCTTTGCAAGTTTTATAGAAAAGATTCTCGTAGACCGGCATTACAGTGGTGCCAATTTAGCGAATTTTTAAAAAAGCATTAACTTCAAACAGCTATAACTCTAGTCACATATAACCTTTTTAAAATTTTCAAAGAGCAGCATTTTGAGGTGCAATTATCGAAGATAATGAAAAGATGTTTATGGAAGATAATACAAAAGGGAAAACGTGTACGAAAGACACAGAATGATGTGGTGTGAAGCAAAATTGAGATCTGTAGCATTGGAGGAGTGGCAAAACTAATAATCTTCCTCTGAGAACAGTTCACAATAGATTTAGGCAAGTACAATTAATCTATACTATATTAACGGAATACTACTGCTGTACAAACTTTCTGTAAAAATTATTTCTTAATGTTATAATTTCTGAAAATAATTTTTTAATACCTTCCGGCCTTTCTTTATATATTCATCTCCCATCATCCCCTTTTCAAAATGTTTCATCTGAATTTATCTAATACTACACACAATACTATTAGCGTAGGATCCTCTAACATGAGTCCATACGTGCGGATACTTTCGAGGAATTTTAGATCATTCCCGGGATTATTCAGATATATTGGATGCTGCAAATGATTTTTACAATGACTGCTAATTTTTAAAGTGCGGTACGTACACGTATACAAGATGATTATCTCAGGCATGGTCCAGATGGCCCGGATCCTGCGAATCAATTCACACTATTATCGACAATTTTTCAACTATCGATAATTCTTTTTAGTGGATCAACGTGCATGAGTACAAGATGATCATCTCGGGTGTGGTCCAGATGTCTCAGATGCTGCGTATGATTTTTCATGATTATCTCAGACATGGTCCAGATACTCGTATCCTACATGCTGCAAATCAAATCGCACAGTTATCGATATTTTTCAACTATCAATAATTTCTTAAGGTGGGTGTACGTGCACCTGTGCGAGATGATCATCTCAGACATGATCCAGATGTCCTGATGCTGCGTACGTTTTTAACTGTTATCGATATTTTTTAACACTATCGATATTTTTACAGCGGGAGTACGTGCACGTGTGCAAGATGATCATCCAGAACGTGGTCCAGATGCCCCGGAGGCTGCGTATGACTTTTCAGTGTTATTAATACTTTTTACTATTATCGATATTTCTTTACAGTAGGTGAATGTGTACGTGTGCGAGATTATAATCTCGGGTGTGGTTCAGACGTCAGGGATGCTGCATATCATTTTTCACTATTATCGATACCGTTTACGACAATCGATAATATTACAGCGGGAGTACTGCACGTCGGCGAGATGATCATCCAGAACGTGGTCCAGATGCCCCGGAGGCTACGTATGCTTTTCAGTATTATTAATACTTTTTGCTACTATCGATAATTTGACAGTGGGTGTATGTGTACGTAAGCGAAATGATCGTCTCGAGTATGGTCCAGATGTCATAAATGTTGCACATTATTTGTCACTATTATCGCTATTTACAGTACTATCAACAATTTTACAGTGGATGTACGTACACATATGGGTGATGATCATTTCAGGTGCAGTTAATATGTCCCGGTTGCTGCGTATGCTTTTGCACTATTATCGATACTTGTGCTACAATCGATAATTTCTTATAGTGGGTGTACGTATGCGAGATAATTATTTCAGGCTTGGTTCAAATGTCCGGGAGACTGCATATAATTTTTCAGAATTATCGATACATTTTACTACTATCGATAATTTTACAGTGAGTGTGCGTGCACGTATGCGAGATGATCATCTTGAGTGTGGTCCAGATATCCCGGATGCTGCGTATGATTTTTCACCATAATCTACAGTTTTTACTACTATCGATAATTTTACAGTGGGTATACGTGCCGTATGCAAGATGATCATCTCGGGTATAGGCCAGATGCCCAGAAGGTTGCCTATGGTTTTTCAGTGATATCGGTAATGTTACAATGGGTATACGTGCAAGTAAGCGATCGGATCAACTCGAGTATGGTTCAGATGTCCTAGATGCAGGGTGATAAATTGTCACTATTATCAAGATTTTTGAGCACATTTTTGGATGTCAAAGCTGTAGAGTTTTTGACCTGATAAATATAAAACCATGTTTCAACTGTGGTAGGTTGGGACACAATGCTACAAAGTGCAATAATAAAATAACATTCCTAAAGTGTGCAAAAAATCACAAAACTATTGAATGTGATAATGAAGTATTAGTATGTATAAACTGCAGTTACAGCAATAATAAATTTAATACAGTTTTTAATACGTGTCATAATGCAGCAGATATAAATTTATGCGAAATAATAAAAAACAAGATTAAAAAATTAATTGGAAACACTGATTATCCTGTGATACCTACATTGCCAACAGTGTATACAATACCGAAGCATTATCAACTGAAGATAACTAACCAACAAAAAGAGAATGCAAACAATATGCAAAGTGAGAAATTTTCTCAACAACAGCAACAACAGCAGCAAGAACAACGGCGAGAACAGCAACAAAACCAACAACGGCAGCAACAACAGCAGCAATAACAGCAACAAGAACAACAACAAAATGTTCAACAGCAGCAAAAACAACAAATAGTAACAAGAAATAGCACAAGAAAAAATACAAAGACTTAAGTTTTAAATAATTAAATATGGATTTTGAATTTCTTGATAAAATACAAAAAGACTCTATTCAAAAGGAAAAAATATGTGACAATATCAATTGTCTAAATAAAATCATTAACAATAAAAATGATATTATAATGCATGTAAATATAAGAAGTATGTCTGCAAATTTTGATAAGTTAAAAATTCTATTACAAAGTCTAACTAGTAGACCATGTATTGTTATATGCACTGAAACTTTTGTACAAGTAAATTATAAAATACACGATTTAGAGGGATATAATAGTTATTATAATGAATGTAACTTAAATCAGAATGATGGTGTCATGGTTTTTGTTGATAAGAATATTGTACACAAAACTAAAATTATTAAGTATGGAAAGATTAAAATAATAAATACTCATATCACATTAAATGATAACAGTAGTATGGAGTTTTCCGCTGTATACAGATCTCATCACATACCTAAAGCAGAATTCATTCTAGATTTAAATAAGTTCTTGAATAATAAGAGAAATACTAAAAATCATTTAGTTATAGGTGATTTTAATATTGATTTACTAGAATCTGATAATATTAGTCAAGAATTCCTCTGCAACTTCTTACAAAATGGATATTTTCCTGGTTTCGTGGGAATTACAAGGCCACCTATAGGAAACTGTAAAGGATCTTGAATTGATAATATCTTCATTAAAACTAATAGCCTAAGTACAGTTACATATAAATTAAAACATTCTTTAACAGGCCATTACCCTATTTTTATTGCTATAAACAAGATGAAGACTAAAAGTAAAGCACCCACTAAAATAATAGACTTTAAAAAATTAAGAAACATTGCCAAGACAATAAATTGGAATGGAACTATGTCAATACATGATCCTAATATTGCTACTGATACACTGTTAAGCGAAATAAAAAAATGCATTGAATTAGCAAAAATAAAATTGAGGAAAGATAATAAGAAACAAAGGAAGAACTGGATTACAGATGCTATAATAAAATCGTGTGATACTAAAGAATTTTTGTATAATTTATGGCAGATGGATCGTGAGAATGATCAACTTAAAGTACAGTACAAAAGATATGCCAAAATATTAGATAAGGTAATTACAGATGCAAAAGTCAAATACGATAAAAGTCTGATCCAAAATAATACAAATAATCCCAAAAAACTGTGGGAAATTATAAACACAAAAATAGGGAAAAAAATTAAATCTAATGATACTATTAATTATATTAAAGTTGATAGTGAGAAAATAACAGATAAACGTTTAATAGCTAATAATATCAACAAGTATTTTTGTGAAATAGGTAAAAAATTGAGTGAGAAAATTGATAAATATTCGGATGCTGATTTAAAATTACCAGATATGAATGCAAGCTCCATCTTCTTAAAACCAACTAGTGCGCATGAGGTTGCAAGTATTATTAATAATTTGAAATTAAAAAATGGAGGAGTTGACAAAATAAATGCCAAAACTTTAAAAATACTTTGCAACAATATTGCTGAATCTTTAGCACATTTAATTAATTCTTGTATTGAAAACGCTGTATGGCCTGATGCACTAAAAAAAGCGGAAATTGTCCCTATATACAAGTCTGGAGAGAAGCATAATTTATCAAATTATAGACCTATTTCATTAATATCAAATGTAGCTAAAATTCTTAAAAGAATTTTATATAACAGAATTTATGATTTTATTAAAAAAAGTAGTATAATATCTGAACACTAATTTGGTTTTATGAAAAAAATAGGTACAAAGAATGCTCTCAATTACATAACAAATACACTATACAATAACTTGGATCAAAGTAAACCGATACTTATAACGTTTCTAGACTTAGCAAAAGCTTTTGATACTGTAGATCATAAAATATTATTAGATAATCTTTATTGTTTAGGAATAAGAGGAAAGGCGTTGGATCTACTTTCAAGTTATCTTAATGATAGATATCAAGTAGTTAAAATAAATGTTAATGAAAGTTATAGCATGTTAATAAATACGGGTATTCCACAAGGCACAATATTAGGACCTCTACTTTTTATACTATACATTAATGATATCCTGAAAGTGATCCCGCTAGAGACAATATTGTCATATGCTGATGACACTGCAATAATAGCAAATGGTAATACTTGGAGTGAAGCGCAAACAACTATGAATAAGTATTTAATAAAAATTGATAAGTGGTTAGCAGTAAACAAATTATCTTTAAATGTTGAGAAGACTGTTGTTATAACCTATGGTAACTACATTGATAGTGTTCCAACTCAAATAGATATTAAGATTAAGGATAGAAATATAACTAGAGTAGAAAAGTGCAAATATTTGGGAATAGTATTTGACTACAATCTGAAGTGGGATAAACACGTTCAATATATAATACAAAAAACGAAATATCTAGTCTATATTTTCTATAAAATTGCCAAATCAATGCCAACAGAAATATTAAGAATGATATATTATGCATTTTTTCATAGTATAATAAGTTATGGAATATTAGCTTGGGGTGGAGCTTATAGAAATAATAGAGATTTATTGCAAAAATTACAGAATAAAATTTTGAAAGTTATTAATAAGAACAATTTTGTTGAAGATAATCCTATGAACTTGGAACAACTATTTACTTTTGAGGCGTTAAAATATCATTATACAGACCTAAAAAGCCAATATCTTGCATCAACTAGTATAACTAGGAGAAAAAACTTAACTATACCTAAAAATAGCAAAAGGGTTAGCGACAAAAATAGTTTTAAAAAAGCAATTACAACTTTTAACAATTTACAAAATGAGTTTAAAACTTTAAATATAACTAAAAATTCTCATAAAAAGTTGCTAAAAGATTGGATAAGATCTAATTAAGCAGCGCTGTGATACAAAATTACTGTTTTGTATATAATTTATCGCTTTATATAAAAATACGAAAATTGTTAAGAAACGAAAATTTTATATGCTTAGTTTTGAAGTCACTTTTAGTATTAAGTTAGTATTAAGTATATATATATATATATATATATATATATATATATATATATATATATATATTTTTTTTTTATTTAATATTTTGTATAATTTTTTTTTGTTTGTTTTTTATGTCTTAATACCAGACCTGCGTATAGGTAACTAAGTTTACCTCTGCAGGGTTTTGCAGTTTGTATATAAACTGTATCTCTTTCTGGTTTTCAATAAATAAATAAATAAATAAAATATTTTAGTGTCCTTTAAGAGGTAACACCACTGTAGAAATTTTAGTAAATCGATGTTTTTTATTGGCTTAAGACATAATTTTAACCTTCTAGAATATGGTACAAAAGGTCCCATCCCGAAAAAAAATTTTTATTTGAAATTTCAGGACATATACCGACCGTCTTCGGTCGCTCCGAAACGACCGATCGCTTACCTGCGAGAGGTATGTGCCTGATGAGAAGGACCGCCTTATGGCTTGCCTATTGTTCGCAAACTTCCCTAATGCTCCTATAAATGTCGAACTTAAGCTATTATGAGTCAGTTGGGCTAGTTTCAAAACAAAGTATGTTAGTGTAGCGTATATATATCGTAAGAAAACGGCGCTATCATTTTCGCTTTCAAAACTATATTTTTGTGAAAGTTTTAATTATTTATTATTACGTTGAGCAAAATGGAAAAAGAAAAAGTGTACGCAGGAAGAAAATGCACGAAAAAAACCTATCCAACACTGCATCGGAGCCGTACATTAGCGAATCGTCCGATGAATCGATACGAAGCTGAAGGTGATTCCAGTGGCGTCAGTGCATCGGCAAAAAAGCTGAAGACATCCGAGGACGATTTCGATGTAAATTATACAGTTGGATACCGAATCATTAACTTTTTGGCAGTATTTTCTGCAATTTCTGAACATGTCAAGTGTAAAACGTGCGGTTTTAATATAACTATTCATGAAATAAGTTCTCGGGGCTTGGGCTTCAAAATTGTGATTGTTTGCCCAATGTGTCCAGAAATTGTTATACCTAACAGTAAATTTATAAAAAATGCATATGAAATTAATCGTCGGATGGTGTTAGCAATGCGACTGATAGGAGTAGCACTGAATGGAATGATGAAAACTTGTGCGACTTATGGAAGGAATTACCACATCCTGTTTTCCAATCTTTCTACGATAAAATAGTGAATCTCATTTCAATAGCTACATCAACAGTTTGTGATAACAGTATGAAGCAAGCTGGACAAGAGGAGAGATGAAAGGGCGAAGAAAATGGTTCTTGGAGGAAACGAGGGTATTCGTCGCTTTTTGGAGTTGTATATTTGATTGGATGGCTTACTGGAAAAATCGTCGATGTGACTGTAAAATTTAAATATTGTAAGTCATGCGAGCACTGGAAAATCAAAACAGAAAAATCTGAATACGAAAAATGGTATGCAGTACACGCCGATTTATATCAAGCAAATCATGAAGGATCATCTGGTAAAATGAAGGTAGATGCTGTTATTGAAATGTTTTCTTGTTCCGACAGTTTCCACAGCCTAAAGTATATGAATAATATTGGTGATGGTGACAGCAAGACTTTCAAAGGCATACTGGATTCTAAACCGTACACTAATTTTGAAGTACAAAAAAAAGAGTGCATCGATCATGTACAAAAAAGAATGGGAACGCGTCTTCGAAATCAAAAAAAAAACGAAAGGCCTTGGAGTAAAAGGAAAATTAACAAATAAGTTGATTATTAAATTAACAATTGATTATGGTTTGGCAATACGGAGGAATCCAAATTGCATAGAGAAAATGAGGAATTAAATCTGGGCAACTCTGTATCATAAAATATCGATCGACGACAATCCTCAGCACAATAATTGTTCAGATTCCTAGTGTGCTTGGAAAATCGCACAAGCTAAAGGTTCGTTGGACACGTTTCATCATGAACCACCACTTCCTGAAGAAGTTTGCGAAGCCATTGAGCCTGTTTATACAAAGTTGAGTCGAGATGAGTTGCTGCACCGTTGCTTAGGAGGTTATACTCAGAACAGCAACGAAAGTTTCAATGACACCATTTGGAACTTGGCTCCGAAATCGTACTCGAGTGGCAAGAAAGTTCTGGATATTGCCACTGATATTACAGTGTGCAATTTTAAGGATGTCCTGAAATGTGTTCTAAGAATTATGAAAGCTCTGCTTGCCATTTTGTATTTTTTTTAATCAAATTTTTTTAATCAAACCTTTCTTTCCATTAAAATACATACCCAAAAAACGCTTTTTTCCGCTATTTCAGTGGTGTTACCCCTTAAGCTCGAGACAATTACACACAAGCATACATATTATGGTGAGGAAAAAAAATAAGAAAACGAGATATCAATTAAATGTGAGCTTTTAATGATACATATTTAATTCTTGCGTATCATTAGAAAAAAAACAATTATGCTGTTGCCACTTACCCCAGGAGCTTTCACCTTCGCGACAGAAATGATGTTGAGACTTTCCATCCGTGGAAATTGTGTAAAATAATAAGTGGCCCATATTTCTCTCTGCATATCCTCCACTGAATCAGGATGTTCTTGAATTGCTAGACCATAGTACAAGGATAGATCTCATATAACTTTGTTGGTTAGAGTAGCAGTTTTTGGTTCAGCTTTGGATTTTCCCTTTTTTTCGAAGCTACTTTTTGGCCTTGACTCTCAGCCTCTTTACGTGCTTTTTTTGAGTTGCGTGAGCTGTTTTTTAGCTTCTTTTGCTCTCCTATACATCCTTTTTGTACGTGCAACACGCATTCAGTTTTCTTCACGACAAAGTTATCGCCGTAAGGAGCAGTTTCGAGTAGATTTTTAAAAGTTTTTGTATCTCCATCGCCGATGTAATAGGCATATTTTACGTCGTGATTTTTTACCGATCGCTGAAACATTTCAATAATACCATCTACCTCCATCTTACTAGCACTACCATGGTGAGTTGCTTGACATTCTGGCTCGTGACTTTCGTACTAAGCATCATATTCATCTGCATCTTCTTTGCCATTCATGCATGCTTTACAGAAACTCGATTTTACGATGGTATCTAAAATTTTATCTGAATATTTTCCAATCAGTGATATAATGCCTAGAAGAGAAGAAAATCCTCTCTTAGACCATGAACCATCGCCAGAAATTGAGAGCTCGTTTTCTGGAAAGCCAGCTTGTACATTCAACTCTTTTTCTTCTCGAACAGCTTTACAAGTCACAATGTTGTACACAGCGTTTACGCTTTCAGAGATGGATTTTATGATATTATAATATAAATTGATATTGAAACTCTTGCCAATATCCATATATCCACAAAAATAGTTTATGCTTTGCAAATCAACGCCAATCAATTGCATAACATACACGAAACGGCGGTTAACTTCGTAGGCCTTATTTATCATATCTCATGAGTCTATGAATCTATTTCCATACTGACAGACTAATTTAATTTTGAACAGTCCTCGTTGACCATATTTCGAAAAAGTAACACCTGAATTACATTTTTGACATTTTACGATGGTTTGCAGTGATGAAAATACAAGAGCGAACTGGATAAAACAGTAGGTTGCAGAATTACTTTCACTCACAGAGAGTTGATTCCCATGGTATTTCCTCTTTTTACCAGAATAACTTAGCCGTCTTGTAGAAGATTTCCTTTGCTTTCTATACATGTTCACTTATTAGAGTTCTGGAAACAATGCTCTTTCCTCGACGAAATCTCAAATATTACTGGTCGTTTGAAGAAACCGTTATTTATGATCGTGAAAAGAGACGCCTCTATTGTACATCTGTATGTATAGACGCAGTTATAAACACTGAACAGCTGCTCGAATGCTTAATTTGTATACCTGCTCCGAAACCCGGGCGCGCGCAGTTAGAGCCTCTCTTTTGGAGCATTATAACTGGTCAACTAGGTAGGAATCACCCAAACCGACTGTGGAATATCAATTCTATGGGTAAAAACTATCGAAAAATGCAAAAAAATCGTCGCTCCGGAGCAGCCGGGAAATCAATTGCAAGCCCAAATTCTCCGGCGTATCTCCGCGAAAAGCCATTGTGCGCAGCGCGTCTCTTGTCTCCTTCCCTCCCACTACTGCTTAAGAGTCACTGTAATATACACGGACTAGCAGTTTCGTGAAGCGATAATTCCACGAGAGAATTGCAAATAATTTAATTTCGTTGACGAAATTAGGAACTTTAGAGCTGTCAGCATGCAAGAAAGACTGCTGTGTGTTTTCCTTCTTTATAGGGAATAAGAAAGGCTTCTGGTAGCACAAGCAGACCCATGTAGTGAAAGGCGCTTGGAGAGTGTGCGTCGAGCGTTGGAGCGGCTTGTAGATATTGTGGCTGAAAACGATGTAAATCTTTCCTCGTCGGAATGCGCTCGCAGTTATCTCGGAGGAATGAAAATAAATAAAATAACTTAATAATAAATAATGATTCGGTTTTCTATAAGGCCTTAGTCGAGAGGTAGAGGGATTGATCTCCTGGCTGCTGAACGGCTGATTTCCATTCGAAATAGGTCTAATTCGTATTGCAGCGCGTGCGTAATAAGCGACGAAAAATCGCTTCATTACAAGATATTGCCTATTATGATGTTGGAGATATTCTTCAACAAGCTCTACCAAATGCATATACAGGGTGTCGAAAAAGTATGGAAACACCTAAATACTTTTTCAGTTAAAATATTTTTCCAACAGCTCAAGCTTATTCTTATAGTAACTTTAAACGAGGAATTCAATGGTGACCTTGTTTTTTTAAATAGCAACCCTTATTTTTGACACTGGCAATCGAAAGAGCGGGAAATTTTACATCCAAATGTGTTCTCAGGTCGTAGATCAAGGGTGATCTTAAAGTTCAGCTGAAGGTCTTTGAAACTTAAACAAGAGAGAGCTAGGAATATGAACATTTTCACAATTTTTACATGAAACCACTACTTTGAATCCCAAGCCTCTCATTCCTTATTCTGTAAACGTAACGTCTGAGTTGCATTTTTTAGACACTACCACTTGCAACAACGCGATAAATACTGCTAAAAAATCCAAAGTTCTATAACTAAATCCTGCATCGACTCCGAAATCATCAGGATCAGTAGGCAACAACTTTTTTGCCGACGTTCCAGCATTTTTTAAACTTGGTTTTTCTAACGCGTAGCGATTCAGTGGCAGAGCGCGGTTTGAAATGCTCCGATTTTTAGCATTGGAGGTACCTCCCCGTACAGACTTATTTCCACTGTACTGATATTTTTTATCACTCATTTCATTTAGTGTACGATTATTATTGATAATTCACTATAAAACAACTTTATTTTGATGATTTTTTATATAAAAAATAAAAAGATCAACGGCAAAAATAAATCGAAGCGTCTGACTCGGCATCACTTCGCAGCTGTATTGACTCGCACATACACGTATATTATAGTGTATATATAATATATGTATATGTATATTATAGTATCAGCGCACTCTGGTGACCACGAAAGGTATCCTAATAACCTTTTACCTTGTAAGTAAGACAGATATTTAATATTTCAACAGGTAAAAGCAAAAAGTTGGAGCGGTACCACATATGCTCTAAACGCGCACTCCGAGGCGCGGCATCAAAATTGAAAATTGAAGCAGTTACAATTTTTTTACCATAGGACCAATTTGATATTGTTTTTATGACCCTAAAGTATTGTTTAAGCCAAAAAAAGACGATTTTTTAAAATTCTAGAGTGGTGTTACCCTTTAAGATGATAAACATTAATAATTACTAAGTAGATCAAATGTAGTGACAAATCTTGCATGAAAATTTACGGTTTTTAACTTTTATTTTGTCATAGTAATTTTCATGTGTCTGTAATCATTATGTTTGATCTTTAATAACTTGGATCTACTTAAGGGTACCCAATGATGGGCAAACAAGTACTTTTGTCTTCTTATTTCAAGTACAGGAAATGTAAAGTAAAAAGAGATCTCTTAATGAACTATTTGATCGCACAGTACTAAAAAGCCTCATTTCAGTACGAGTACAATATAAAATGAGTACTCAATTGTCAACTATTTGTACCCTTTCATTCAAGTATTTTTCCTCGTACTTGAAACGAAAAGACGAAAGAACTTTTTTGCCCATTACTGGGTACCTAAGCACCTCAAAATTATAAATCAATTGGTTATATATTTTCAGGCGCGAATAATTTATTCATCATGTATTACCTATTATTTTATATCTAAATTTGAAAATTTTATCAAATTATAATTCGCTAGTGTTACAGAAAAATTGTTTGATGATGGTTAGCTCTCTTTCGTTAGTCATCATAGAAATTTGGATATTTCTTGCTCTGTCGGAAAATTTTGAGAGTCAAACTAATTGAATTACAGTTTTTACCTCTCTGTACCAGCCTGTGCCTATCCATGCCAGTCTGTCTCTATCTGTGCCAATATGTACCTATTTGTGCCAAAAAGTAAGTAAAAATTGTTTTTTTATACAAAAATATCTGTGCCAGTATGTGCCAATCTGTGGCTATATATGCCAATCTGTACTGGTATGTGCTTATCGGCATCAGTATGTGCCTATCTGTGTTGAAAAACGTAATCGTTTTATAAAAAATAAAATAAAATTTGTAGCTCCCTGTACTAGTCTGTCTCTATCTGTACCAGTATGTGCCTATCTGTACCAACAAGTAAGTACAAATCGTTTTTCTTTATACAAAAATTATCTGTGCCAGTATGTGCCTATATGTGCCTAACTTTGCCAGTCTTTGCCAGTCTGTGCCTATTTGTGCCAGTTTTTGCCTATCTGTGCCTATCTGTGTATATCTGTTCCAGTCTGTCTATATCTGTGTCAATATGTGCCTATCTGCTCCAATACGTCCCTATCTGTGCCAAATGTCCGAATTGACACGGTTTTAGCATATTTAGACACAGACTGGCACATATAGGTACAGATTGGCACATACTGGCACACGAATTATTTCCACCTGGGTAGCATTAAATAACTTTCGAAGATTTTGGTTTGTATATAATGTAAAGTACTGTTTGAATAAATCGAAGTAGTGCTTCTATGATCTTTAATAAATATGCATTACTTGTTTCTTTTCTTTGTAAATTCTTATTAGAGAGTTGTCTACTTATATGAAGAAAGAAATGAATAAAAATTTTTTTGTATGATTTTCTAATTATTTAGTTCGTTTATTTGACATTAGTTTCATTATCTGCAGTATCATAACCAATTCAATTTTTTTTAATTCTACCTAGTATAATACATTTCTATATTTTTGAAAGTCTAAACTCTCAGGAAAATTATCAAGAACTGTCTACTGACTGAACCCTCCCTCCCCACCACCCTAATAAATCAGTCATAAAATATCCTAGAATATTTTGCATTTCTGAGTGCGCATGTATCAGGGATAATGTAAAAATAAATTCAATTCTGGTATAAAGTAACTCTAAGAAATGTATCTGTTGCAAATATCACTCTAGAATTGCTGAAATTTGCAACTCAATTTTCGCTAGTGTTACGTCTAGATCATCGCCTAACATACACATTCTCGTCGTCAAGCTATATGTATCTTACCATACTGAATCCTACTTATCGACCTACGCTATATAATGAATATCCTCCCTTATCTACCTCATACTCCACAATGACACACTCATCCACCCCAATATTTCCCGAATTCACTTCCGCAACTCTATACCTTTATCGCCCCCTCCTCGAGTACGTATAATTAATTCCTAGTTTAGACTAAGCTCCCCATGGCTCCTAGCCATTTGCCCTCACACTTTTGCCTTCAGCTAAAGCCTTCTGCATCTGAACTTTGAGCCGTAAGCACGTACGCTCCAGTTTGTTATTTGACTTCTCAGTTGTAAAAGGGATACGCCCTTATACTTAACTTTGTACTTCTTATATAATAAATTTGCTCTTAAACTTATTTGCTCGCGCTTATTTATTCGCTGCACCTGCGCTCCTATTCATATCTCCCGCCACCATCTCGAGCACGACACCGACCGCAGCGCAGCGCAGCTCAGACGACCCGACTACAAGGAACCAAGGCCTACACACACATACAACGTAAGCCCCAAAATACTTCGCTAGTCTTTGTGATCCTTTCGTAAACTCGTATTTCCTATTTTCACCACTATCATATTAAATGTCATCATCGCTATCCTGCTTTTGCTAATGCCTCGACTCCCAGGTAAATTACGCAAGTAATGACCAAAACTAGAGGCGAACGCGAATTAATTCTATATTAACTTCGCGTCATTTATTGCTTACTCACGACGTAACACTAGCATGTATTTTTAGTAATGTTTATGCAAAATTTTTATCTGTAATATCAAAAATTTTGTCAAGTAATATTCTTTTAATTCACAAATCATTTCATAAAGTAACATAGCAAAAAGCATGTTTATATTATTTGAGATGGTGAAGAATTTTTACAGTGTATGAATTTCTCCTACTGAAATTAAAAAATCTACATATATCTGTATAGATGTATAAAAGTGTACGAATAAGTAAAAGAGTGTATGTTTCTGTTATAATTGGAACAAAAAATTAAATAGGGATACTATGCTACACGTTTGTACATTTGTTCACACATTTGTGCATTTATGTAATTTTCATCTGTACTATAAAATATTGTCAAGTAATTACATGGGAGCTCAGTAGTGGAAGTGAGAGAAAAATTAATAAGAAAGGGTATCCGACCCTGTAGATGTCTCACTTCCACTAGAAAGCTTTACCTATGCTTCTCACTCACACTCACAGACCCGAGGTAGTTACTATCCCCATTTTCTCATCGTATGCAATCAAACTGTGGGTACTGGGAACCTTTTTAGATACCAGAAAATATCTTGTAAAGCTTCATCATCAAAATACGTGATCCGGAGATATGATGCTTTTCTTGTAAATGTCAACAATATTAAACATTATATAATAGTGCAATATAAACATAATTAGCCTTTTTTTAGAATCTAGATTAAAATATGCATTTACAGATTTCGATTGTGTTTAGTTTTTGACCATTCGTCCACTGTTATGAAAAGACTCAAGTTTACTAAAAATATTGTTTACACTCGCCTTGTTACTTGTACAAGATTTATTCTAGTTTTCTTAATTCTCGATCAACATAGACGACATTCTAAGTTTAATTCTGACATTAGATACTAGTTCATATGGGTATTAAATAATTTTAAAACTATTCACACAAGGCATACTTTATTATTCTGCTAATAATTAAATAGTTTTAAACTTATTAACAAATATTTTTTTTCTGACAAAAGAAGCTGATACGAGTACTATTCAAAACTCGATCATCATAAATACAATGACGAGCTGTCGAATTACGTTCTAGACAAGATTTTACTATACGGTTAGTACAATATGGTTAGCTTGACTTTTTATAATAAAGATTAAAAATAAATTTTCAGATTTATATTGTTTGTAGAATAAGAAAAGTGCAATATTTTAATGTATTAGAATGATGAGCAACAGTTACTATTATCGTATATCTGAATTAGTATTAAAATATTGTAACATATTGATCAAGAGTTTAGCAAATAGGAGTACTTCTAAATAATATCATTTTTCACTCCACAATTTTTTAAATAACGTCGATTCAATATTATATTCTTATCTTAAGGGCAGGCATGGATTAAACCCGAAAAAAGACTTTATAAAACACAATAATATAAGAGAGATAACACAATATAATAAGAGCTGCGGTAAGTCGCGAACACGGGTTGCGTGTCGCGCAAGCCAGCAGGTTGTTGGCTTAAATAATAATAAATTATTATTAATAACTGAGCACCCCGTTATAATTTGAATATTTTAGCGGTTATTTTCTTCTTTAAACATTGGTCTACAAATTCACTGTTGAAAAATTATATATTAATTTAACTTTCAGTGGAAAAAACATAAAAAGTTTAGGTTTTAGTTTTTAGTTTCTACATAAAAAGCATTTTTATATATAAATAAATATTCTTTTCTCCTCGAGGATAAAAAAAAATATATAATTTTGAATCAGTGAATTCGTAGATAAAAATTGAAAGAAGAAGAAAGCCCCGAAATATTAAAATTGATTCAAAAATACAGAAAATTCTATTGTTTAAGTATAATTTTTCTTAATTTGACAATATTTACGCTTCCGACGATATGATTGTGTAGAAATATTTTTTTTCCATTTCGTTAAGCCCTTCTTTAATATACTTTATTATTTTTATTATAGAATCTTTACGAGCTTTTTATATAATAATTTTGTAATGATCAATTAAAAACGGCATAACCACCTTAATGGTACATCCGATGGAACGTGATTCTCAGCGATCGTGTTTGAATTTACTTTATAGGTTAAACTCAAAAACGTTCGTTAAGAATCACTGTCCCTTGGGTTTACATATAATATTTGTAATGTAAGTTATACTATGATTATATTGACAACTCATTTAGCGAGGGATCTTATCGGATTACTAAGAGATAATCTTGCTGAACGGCGAACTTCAGTCATCCCAACTCATCTTGAAGGTTTTGCGACATTACGATTTTTGTCTGAAGGCGCTTTTCAAAAACGGATCGCTAGTGATTATAATCATCTATGAGCCGCACTATTGATAGAATACTAGATACCATACTTCAACTGCAAAATCGGTACATACGATTCCCGGCGACAAGACACGAAAGACAAAATGTGTCAAATAAGTAAGTTCTATTTATTCATTTGTTTCTTTGACTTTAGTTAAGAAGACATTCAAGACTATAATGTTAGCTATACACTTTAAATTTGAATAGGTGGAATCCACTTATTCAAAGTGAATATTCACTTTGAATAAGTACAGATTCGCTCACATATTCGTGGCTTCCGCTTATTCAGATTAAGAGGGTACAGATATGCATTTTTAGTGCACATGCTGACGTAATATTTTGTTATTTTAAAAGCTGTATACAGTATATAATAAAGCTACAAATCTGCCAAACAATAATAATGTTTGAATCGGCCTAATAATACTGTGCTCATGGAATTTTGTAAAATACAGACTACGTAATTATTTAAAACACATATCATTGATCGCGTTCATAAATAATTTGTAAATAAACATTCAACATTAATGTTCCCTTAAAAGAATAAATAAACATAATAAATGAATAATGAACAAATGATACTTATAATTCCGTTACTAAATTGTACATTTTATTTCCTTAAGGGGAGAGTAGGGTTTTCATGCTAAAAAAAACACTTTTTTTGCGAATTTTTTTTAGAGAACTGGGTTGACTAAATTTATTCAAACCTTTTGTACACTTTTAAGCATCATTTCAACAACATTCTCAAATTTTTTCATGCAATTATGTCGGCAAATAAGCCGGTGACGGAGCATTTCCCAAAACGCCTTTTGAAAAAGATGATTTGCGGTGATCACTGTATCTCGGACAAAATTACCTGTAACCAAAATTTCGGTAAAATTTAATTAAAACATCACTAAATCCTCCCCCAACGGTTTCCAAATGTATTTTTTTTTTCATTTTTATACGTTTTATAGCAGTTTGAATCAAAAGTTGCGATTTTTAACTAAAATTTTCGTCATTTTGGGGGTAAAAAACACCCTTAATGTACAAAAAAAATTGCATACGAACCGTTGGGGGGAGGTTTATTATACCTAAAAACTGTATACCAAATTTGGTGTAAATCGGTTAAACGGTTCTGAAATGACAATGATCACGGACTTTGGAAAAGTGGTTTCGAGAAAAACGCGTTTAAAGTTTTTAAGTATGAAAAAGTTAAGAAAAAATCTTTTTTTTTAACTTATACCGAGTCATCGATTCCAGCTCCATAAAGGACATTTCCTGCTGCAACATTGTTATCCTCAGCTTCTTTTTTTTTGCAATCTACGCAAAATCCTGGCCTCTTTAGTCTGCTGTTCAGCTTGAAACTCTGCCTTACTTATCCGACAGTTATCTTCCAATCTTGCATAATCGTGCGCGCTTGGTCCAACGCTGATACCCATATCGGACAAAAAGATAAGTAAAGCACCTGCGCCTTCATTGAACGTACTTGCAGCTATATACGATGCCAGTTCTACGAGTTGTTTGCTACCAGGTAACTTTTTCGGTGCAACTTTCCAAATCAACTGGTTAAGACTCTCATTGGCGTTTTGGGTAAAACCTCCGACACATCTTTCTAAGAGTTCGTCCTTGCTCAACTCTTCGTAGATTGGTTTTAGAGCTTCAATAACATCTTGTGGAAGTGGAGAGTATGCATGCTTAAAGTTTTCTACCCCCGTTGTGGCCAAAGCTTTTTTATAAGGACACCACGAAGTCTCGCCGCTCGGACACTTTTCATGATGAGGATTTTCGTCTGTCGACTGCTGATGGTAGTAGGTAGCCCAGATGGCATCTTTCATTTTTTGCATCGAATCGCAATTGTGTCTTATAGCTGCTCCATAGTATCTACTTAAATTGTCGATCATCTTTCCGGTGAGTTTTCCCTTACCGCCAAGGACTTTACTCCTACGTTTTTCACCAGCGTTTTTTCCTGTTTTTACGACTGTTTCTTCAACAGTATTTTTAACAAGGTCACGCAAACGTTTCCCCATTCTTTTTTGCACGTGACCGATGCACTCCTTTTTACTAATAACAAAATCTTTACCATATGGATGTGCTTAGACTAAATTACCGAACGTCTTACTATCTCCGTCTCCAACATAATTACCAATCTTTGCTCCATAGTTCTCTTCGGAGCGGCTGAACATGTCTATTACTGCTCCCACTTCCATATTTCCTGATGGACCCGCGTGGTTGGCTTAGCATTCACCGTTATTTACATGCTCTTCATACCATTCTTCAAACTCAGCCGTATTTAACTTTTTTTCCCATAATTTGCACTATTGACAATATAAACTGCTAGTTTGAATATCAATTACCTTGCCAGTCCAGTAGCCTATCAACGAAGTTACACCATATAAAGAGCTGAAACCTTGCTTCTGCCAGTTCCCATCTCCCGAAACAGTCAAAACATCAGATTCTGAATTTTCCTTCGTTATTTTTATTTCTTCTTGTGCAGCGGAAAGGAGAAACTTTTCAGCAGTAGTTTGTACAGAAGTTGCGATCATGGATATATTACTTAAGTAAGATGTTTTGGATAAAAAGTGACTTGAAATGTCCATTAAGCCGCAGAATTTATTACACCCTGCTAGGCCTAAACCTAATGCACGCATTGTAAAGGCAAATCGAGTGTTAATCTCGTAGCGGTGACCAATTTTTTCACTCGACGGCATGTAGCGTGGATTGCAATTGGACCACTTCACTTGTATCTCAAATCCAAGACCTTCTTTTTTACAACATTGAAACACAACTTTTCCATCGCATTCAGCACACTTAACTACACTTGAAATTGAAGAAAATACTTGTAAAAAATCAATAATTCTGAAATGTTTTTCAGTATCTTCTGCTACACTGTCACTCGTATTCAAGTTAATTTTTTTAGATGACGCGCTCTTAGTCGTAACTGTATCGTCGGATTTGTTCATTGGGTTAGGCCTTTTTCTCGGTCTACTCAAATAAATTCTTGAGCTACTCCGCTCCTCTCGTGAAGCTTTTGAATTTCTCGGCATTTTATAATTAAAGAAACAATTTCACGAGCACTATTATAAAGTCACTGCGTGGCACGCGATAAAACGAAGGTTCAACGGTCAACTGACGCTTCTCTTTCTTTTCGAAATATAAACACGTATATAGCATGTATATAAGGCTTCAACTGCTTCTGCTTACTAAATACGACCTTTTCAAAACATGAAATCGGAACAGAATGATCACAGAGAGAATAAACTGTCTGCCTGCTCCTCAGCTGCGCGCTTCGTTTTCGAGCGCCTGCAGCTGCTGCGACTACACTTCGAGGATAGGGAACTAAAAGGTCTATAACTTCTAGAGTTTTGCTCCGATCGATTTGAAATTTTGGGACAACATTCTTAAGATGTTATACTACAAGAAAAAGCAAAAAGAAAGAAATCGATTTTTCGAAAGTGCAAAACCCTACCCTGGCCTTAAACTTATCAATTTTAATTGTATTCATTCTCACGGTGGGTCCCGACTAAGTTTAACTAAAAAAGTTCCTGCACCGGGCAGATCTTTGTAGATATAATTTATAGGATGCCTGCCGAGCATTTTACGCCCCGAATTAAAAACAACCCAGGGAAGAAACGAAAATAAACTCGAATTTTCAAATTTTTTTTTAGGTTAAATGATGTATTTGGTTAGAGAAACATATTTAGCAGCTATTCTATTATGTGAGTACTTTATCTTGATACAATCAATAAGTTTTTATTTTGTGTATATTTTTTCACGTCCATAAAATATCTAAAACTTCGAAAAAATCGAGAAAAATTACGATTTTTGGCGTAATTGGGATGTTTCTATCATATAGGTCAGGAAAATGGTATTTATGGAGTTTATCTGAAAGGTTATTAAATTATCTACAAGTATGATCAAGATAAAGTAGGGGAGGGTGGGGTAAGCGTGGCACCCTAACTTATTTTAAACATATCATTAAAATATTAAAACATATCAATATTTTAAAAATTGCAATGTATAGGCCTATTCTTCTAGTATTAAGATTCGTTATTGCAAATTTTTAATTTGAATTATATTATAGTTTAAAAAATCAAATTCTAGAGCGATCGAAAATGCCACACTTGCCCCACCGGTGGGTCAAGTGTGGCACGGGGTGGGGTAAATGTAGCACGGCCGAATCATGTTTTTATTTCTGCTGGTAAGTTCATGAAAATTGTGTTTTTTTTTAAATATTTATTAGGAATATTGAGAGTGGCTATTTATTAGGTTAATAAAATATTAAATAATAGTTTTTTCAATTAAAATTTTTATTTTTTTTTTAAAATGTAACAAAGAACTTATATAATATCAATCGCAATTTAATACTTTTTTGATACATTTATTCTTTTTTTCTATAATTAATTTTTTTTTACTTTGGCAATACAAAAATAAATAATCTTTTGAGATATAATTATATATTTAAGGCTTTGGCAACATCTTCAGTTACGTAATAAATGTCCACCGGTTCATTATTAAAAAATGTCTCATTGTTTAGAACTGGCAGATCTGGTATTTCAATAATACTTTGAATATTATCCAAGGAAGGTAAATCTATAATTGAACCAGTTGGCACCTGTGAATTACACGTGTGCTCTATCCCACCTTGCTCCGTTTTGAGTTCGATAAGTTAGGTGCGTCAAGACGAACTCACTACGCGGCGCTGTGTGTGCTATATTTGCCCCACTTAGTATGCCACGATAGCCCCTTTTTAATTCAATTTTTAATCATTTATAATTAATTATTTACGGCACTTTTGAAAAAACAGAAGAAAGGCTCTAAAAGTTTAAAAGTTAATTTATGAAACGCGCATAATTTCACTTAAAAAAGGAATCATTTTCGATCCGTACTGAGCCGACGAAAAATGAAGGCAACCTTTTTTCATGCTCCGATTTTCAAACTTGCATTAATAATTATTAACATTAATTTTTGAGTTTATGACTTAAGAAAAAAATACTAGAGTCATTTCTAAATGTGTATAAACAAAATTAGATTTTTAACGTACGTTATTGTTTATAATATTAAGGTGCCACACTTAGCTGCCCTGCCCACTTTACCCCACTCTCCCCTATATCTATCTTCTTTATATATTATAGAATATTCCGTTAGAAAGAAAACAAAATCGAGAAATGTAGCGATTGTTGACGTAATTGGGACTTTTCGACTATATGGGTCATCGTAAGGAAAGGTTTGCGGGGTTCATTAAAAAGCTTATGAAATTACCTACAAGTATAATCAAGATATAATCTACTATCTATTATATACCGAGAAATATGCCATTTAGAAG
The DNA here is from genome assembly GCA_949152435.1 of Gastracanthus pulcherrimus. Taxonomy (NCBI): domain Eukaryota; kingdom Metazoa; phylum Arthropoda; class Insecta; order Hymenoptera; family Pteromalidae; genus Gastracanthus; species Gastracanthus pulcherrimus. The sequence continues at coordinate 127,023,813 of OX424573.1, forward strand.
AAAGGAATATTACAAATATATTGGCTTCCTCCCACTTCAATTCAAGTTATATTCACCAAATGCTGTATTTCTAATTTTGTATACATATTGATAAATCAGGAGCATAAATGTATTCTTAAAAGATTTATCACGAGATTGTGATTTAAAATGAAAGTCATCTGGACAACTTATAGCAAAACCTTGATTCTCTTAAGTGGTCAGGCGGTGCGGTAAGTATTGGTCATTATTAGGTGATATAATTTAATCTCGCTATTCCTTTCTCCCAATGAATCATTTTTTAGTATTAATTAGGATTGAAATGTACTTTCTGAAAGATATGATTATAAGACGTTTTATCAAAAAAGAAGAAAAACTCACTGTTGTACTTATTGAACTATTTACATATAGAAGTCTAGTCTTTTGTTCAAATTTTTTTTTATATCTATTTAGTGCATGCGTCCATAAATTCAGAGTGTAAAAAGTAAACATGCCGACCGCACGAACCCACGAAGAAAATGCTGCACATATTTGCCTTTTTTGCTTTGATAAAACCAAAACAATGGTAAATATTACTGATCCAATGAAAGTGCTTATAGAGAAGCACTTTTCATATGATTCTATGGACACGCGTCTATCTCTAGTCCTGTGTAGAAGTTATAAGAGGGATTTATATCGCGCTCAAAAAGATTCGACAGCCGTTGTCAAGATTCCTGAGTTTTCTGAGCTTCCATCTATGAGAGTGAACACTCAATCATGTTGTACTGGATTATGCAGCTGTCATATTGTAAATTAAGTAGAAAATCACCTGGGGCTGCATCGAGATGTTCAAATGTTGGTGTTTTACCGAAACGAGAAAGTATACTCACAAATCCAATGAATGAAAATTGCAGAGGTAAGCTGAAGCTAAAATAACTCAGAAAATTTCTTAATCTATTTATCAAAATATTTATTTCAATTTATGAGTAAATACAATTTAAACTTTTAGATAAGGCAACCACATCTGCTACTGAAAATCGATGTACTCACTGTTTCCGCTCATTTCAATAAAGACATCGCATAAATGTAATCTGACTATGCGTATGACAATCTTACTAAAGCTATTGAGCAAATGGGCCCGAAAGGTTCTGAACAAATGATTACCTCGTTATTCAAGAGAAAACTACGAGAAGAAAATAATGTTGAAGAAAAAACACTGTCGCTCTCTCAATTTAAAGGTGGTAAGCGTCTTAAAGTTGCTGTTGGTAAACAAACTTTTAAAGAACAAGACGAATCGCCACAAATAACAGTTGATGATTTTATAAAAATGCAAACGAATCTCTATTTAAGTCAAAACGAGACTGGCAGCATCGCTGCGGCCTTACGCATTGCGTCAAAAAGTTTAAAAATTATCGAGCCCAATTTGAAAAAAAAATTGTTTGAAAAAAGTCATTGTCTCGACGAATATTTTGGAATAAAGACATTTCATTTTGTAAGTACGGGCGGCAATAAAGCCGTTACTGCACCTGTGAGTGTCGCGAACTGTATGAATCTTGCAGACTTGATAAACTATATCTTTTAAGTTTAGAGATGTTGTAAAAGCGTGCTTTAGACATAAGCTTAACAATGATTAGACAAATAAAATTGAAGTTTTCAAAAGAAGTTATATTGATTTAGAGATCTCTATAACTCCTAAGGTTCATGCAGTTTTTTCCATGTACCTGATTTTTGCGAGAAAACGAGAGTTGACCTCGCAATTTATAGCGAACAAGCTATAGAGTCTGTGCATTCAGATTTTAAGCCAAATTTTGCTAAGCATAAAGTACACAACCATCATCCAGAATACTTGGACAGATTAAGAAGAGCGCTTTGTGAATATAATAGTATTCACTCTTTTTAAAACAATATTAATCATTTATTGTTTTGTAAATACTTTTGTAAAAACTTCAATTCAAATTTTATATTAAAATTTTAATTTAATATACAGGAGAATTTTCTTTTATTTAACAAATCCCTAACATCCATTATGACTTTTAGTAGGAAAAAATTGATGAAGCACGTATAAGTGCTCTGTACAACTGTCTTCAATGTGTCATTATAATAATTTCGTAAATAACAATATATGATTATTACTCGGGACAAACTGTTATGCTCATGATTTACCAATATGCATGTAAAATATAGCAATTGGTGAATATAACTTGAATTGAAGCGAGAGGAAGCCAACATATTTGTAATATTCTTTTCATAATCTTTTTAATGAACTCCGCAAACCTACCCTTTCCATGATTCATATAGTCGAAAAGTCCCAATTACGTCAACAATCGCTACATTTCTCGATTTTGTTTTCTTTCTAACGGCATATTCTATAATATATAAAGAAGATAGATATACTTTATCTGGATCATACTTGTAGATAATTTCATAACCTTTCAGATAAACTCCATAAACTACCATTTTCCTGACCTATATGATAGAAACATCCCAATTACGCCAAAAATCCTAATTTTTCTCGATTTTTTCGAAGTTTTAGATATTTTATGGACGTGAAAAAATATACAAAAAATAAAAACTTATTGATTGTATGAAGATAAAGCACTCACATAAAAGAATAGCCGCTAAATACGTTTCTCTAACCAAATACATCATTTAACCTAAAAAAAATTTGAATAATCGAGTTTATTTTCGTTTCCTCCCTGGGATTTTTTTAATTCGGGGCGTAAAATACCTGGCAGGTATCCTATAAATTATATCTACAAAGATCTGCAGATATCGGTGCAGGAACTTTTTTAGTTAAACTTAGTCGAGACCCACCGTGTTCTCATATTGACCCAACAAAAATCTTATTTCAACAAATGTAACAGCAAATAGTGTACAAATTTAATTGCATTTCTAATGCTATGAATACAAAAATCTCTTTTTTCATTTTCTATAAGAAGTTATAGAATAAAAAAGTACAAATGAATAAGTACCCTATTAAACCTTAAAACTTTTTCAATTCGCGTTAACTTAAATCAGTATTTATTGTATTAACACATCGACGCCCCGTACGAAAAAAAGCATAACTCAGGCCGATACGAAAACTAGCACCGCTCAAGACCTCTTACGAAGAGAAGCACAGCGCGCGACCCCTTTACGAAGACTAGCACAGCTCAAACTCTCTTACGAAGAGTAACACGACTCGCGGAGCTCCGACGAAAAGGAACACGACTCACGGAGCTCCGTCGAAAAGAAACACGACTCGCTGCACTCGGACGAATAGTAGCACGACTCGCGGAGCTCGGACGAAAAGAAACACGACTCGCTGCACTCGGACGAAGAGTAGCACGACTCGCGGAGCTCGGACGAAAAGAAACACGACTCGATGCACGCAGACGAAGAGTAGCACGACTCGCAGAACTCGGACGAAGAGTAGCACGACTCGCGGAGCTCAGACGGAAAGAAACACGACTCGATGCACTCGGACGAAGAGTAGCACGACTCACGGAGCTCGGGTAAAAAGAAGCCCAACTCGATGAGCTCTTACAAAAATACCACAACTTGGTAAATACTTACGAAGACTAGCACTACTCGCTGCGTTGTTATATTTAAAAGTATACCTTACGCATGGCAAAAATAAAAGAAATATATAATTGTTATTAGATTTTAATATTAATTATAAATTAATAATAAAATGAGAAGATGCGTAATAAATTTTAAATATTGATCAATACATACAGAAACTTTCATATGATACTCTACAATTAAATTTTGCAATTATGAAATATTTCATCGTCTCATCTTTGAAACCATAATATAGATGAGTAAAACAATTGTTGATGGTAGTGGAGTTGTGTTTGCTTAGTATTACAATCGATCTATTTGCAATAATCAAGAATTTGCAAAGACTACTATAAAAACTGATGCCAATTCATTGGCACTTAACTTCCCGAAATTAAATAAATTGTTCTAATATAAAGGTCCTATAATAAAACTGATGAAATGTACTTAAATATTAGTCAATTATTCTATTCATTCTACGTGAACAAAAATAAAAGTTAAATAAATCGCGATGTCACAAGTGTATACAATATAAAAAATATTTAGTAAAATCAAAATTTTTTTTCTATTTCTTAACCAATTTTAATATTTTGGCGTTATTTTTTTTCCTTAAACATTTCTCTACTAGGTCAACTAAAGAAATTTTTAACATAATACATCTGTAATAAGTGAAAGTTAAGTATTTATAAGTAAGCGCATAAAATTTTAAAAACAATTGACTTTCTCTAATCATACATATATTATATTAAAATTTTCTTTCATTCATTTAATAGAGAAATGTTTAAGGAAAAAAATAATACCCAAATCATTAAAAATTATTAGAAAATAGAAAAAAATTGTGGTTTTACTAAATATTTTTCAATTTACAATATAATTATCCACTTGTGACGTCTAGATTTTTTTGAAACTTTTTTTTTATTTAGATAAAATAGTGAATATGTACTATCAAAAAATGAGTTTTCAATATTTAAAATTTAGAGAGTGGACCATTATTAAGTACATTTCATTAATTTTATCATAGGACCTTTATAAACTTTCATACGATTTTTTATTTTATGCCCTATATCTAGCGAAAGACTCTCCTTAATAATTCAAAAAGATATGCTTTTTTTAAATACTTGATTATACCTTTGATTTTACTATTGTAGAACCTCAAAACCTTTATTCTACAGGTCACGATAAATTATAATCGTTAACGCTAAATTTATTGGACGAATTTTGGTAATTTTTCACATGCTGGATTAAATTTAACATACATATTGTTATAAAACAAGATAAAGTCAATTAATTTCAAATTTATTTTTAATTCAAATCTGCATTCAAGAAAAAAATAAGCCCTGCCTTTTTTAGTAATTTATTTAGTCACATACTTACAACTATTAAAATATTATTAAAATAGTGAATACTGACTATTCATCTTAACAGAGTAAATTGTTCAATAAAACGAACGGAACAATGACATTCTGATTTCTCATACAAAACGACTCATATAATTACGATCGAACTTCATGTACAGGTATACATAAATTTATTCGTTTTATTTTAAAAAAATTTTTTACGAATATTTTGTGAATAATAATAATAATAATGATAATAATGAAAACTAGCATCCCCCGTGATGCAAACACTTCGCTTTTGCATAAAAAATTATTAAGTTACAACCCTTGTCTATGATCTTCCTGTGAGTTATTAATACAGTGTTGTGTATCCAGCTGAGTAAAAGTTTTAGCTCTTAATTTCTAATGCTATATGCATATAGTAATTTCATTTCAATTTTAATATTTTGTGATTTTTAGGTGCAGTGTAATTTTAATAAAAATGACCGATAATTTGAAGAAAAATGTTAAAATATGAAAGGTGCTTAGATAGAGCAAGCTAGTTATCAACTACAACAAAATGGAATACGATATGTATTAAAATTCGTTTCTAGGTGTCTGTTATGTGTTAAAAACATTGTAGGCATATAGTTGCAGTATAAAAAAGTTATATGTTTTTGAGATCTACAACTTTCATATTTAACGTTTTTATGCGAAATGCTTAGGTTGCGGGTTAAACCCCAAAAACCGATTTTTAAGGCTACTTTGTGTATTAAAATTCGTTTTTAGGCGCCTGTCATGCATAAGAAAAATTTTAAGCATATAGTTGTAATGCAAAAAAGTTGTATTTTTTTAGATCTACAACTTTTATATGTAACTTTTTTGACGTAAATGCTTAGTTTTTAAGTTATAGCCCAAAAACCGATTTTTCAGGCTACTATATCCATTTTGGCGTTTTTTAAAAGTGTCCGTATTCTATATAATATTATATGCATCAGATAGGGCTGGGAATAGGAACGTTTTCTTTCTATGATGAAAGAAGCCAAAGATTTGAGCTCGATTGGTCCAAATCTCGTTGAGATAATTGAGAGACATGATTACATACATACTTTTATCTATAAATATACACTTCCGGGAGGGCCTTAAATGACCTCTAGAGTGATTAATTTTTTTTAATGTGATTTTAATGTGAATATTAGTTAATTTTTGGGGTATCACACTTTTGCGATGATGAAAATATAAGAGTTTCCCGAACCGCGGTCGTGCCTGATGACTTTAGGGGTATCATACTTTTTGCGATGATGAAATTATAAGGCCCTCCCGAACCGCGGTTGTGCCTAAATACTGGACCGATAAAGTTTCGAGTACTACAAGTAATGATAATAAATCAAGACTTCATGCTGTTATTGTTTAATTACTTTCATTTTTACTCGATTCTGTATCTTGTATCTTTTTAGCGTATTAATTTTTTAGCCTTTTTCTTTTTCTTACAAGTTTATAATTTTTCTATTTTTTGTCTTATAATTATTACATTTTATTTTAATCCGATTAAGAATGTATTACTCTATCAAATTAAAAAATTATAATAGAAAATATTATGAGTACGAATATATTCGTCTTTTCGCGTATAAAAACGGTTTTGTTTAGAAAAATTAACACTTTTTTGTATACAATGTTTCATAGATTTTATTTCTATTTTGTCAATTAACCCAAGTTTAAAATTATAAGCACAGTTTATGCTCTGTAAGTGAAATCAAACAAGTTAAAAAGGAACGAGATTTGTTAATTATTTGAACAAAGTGTAGGAAATAGTATGATAATGAAATTTTTCGAAAATATTCTTGGATACAATGATGCGTAAGTACTATTTTATTAATTTTTTAATAATAATATGAAATGACTAACACTGTTTTTAAATAAATAAAAAAATCAATCAATTAAAAAATAAGATATTGCAATATTATTGATTTTATCTCTGTCAATACTGTACTGCTATACCTTACTCCCTTATAAATTCATATAAATGACATTTTTTATTGTAACCCTCTAGCTATGGATGATGCCTCCCTTTTCAGTTTTAAAGTTACGGAAATGAGGTTTTTCGACCGTATAATTTTAAGTCTTGGATTCATGAAAAGGTATTGTGTGGAAAAGTTGAAGGTTTTTAAAATACATATAAAATGAGCCCTGTTTAAATAAAATCGACAGATTCTTTTTGCAAATTGTAAAAAAAGCGCAAAAAAGCCATTTTGTTTTTTCTTTATAACTAAATAAAAATTATTATAAATGTCAGACATTTTATTAGTAATATTGTATATCTTGTGCAGACTACAAAATAATAGAAAATCTTAAAGTTGTTTATTTCATAGCAAAAATGTTCTTGTTTATTAAAAAGATGCTGTTTCAAAAGTTACTTTTCACAGCTTCGAGTGGTCGTGATACAACCAAACTAGACTCATTTTGTTTCGGTATTCCGCAAAATTGAGTGCCAATAAAATTTCTAGTTGCAAGCCATTATTGAATTTCTCAACTTTACTGCTGTAAATACAGAAATATCGTATAACTACAACCACAATAAATCTTATCCCAGCAAGTTACACCAATGTAAAAGACATGTTGCTCTACGACCTGCAGAAGTCGTGACATTACGGATTCTTTAGCAGAAGTGATTTTGAACTCGCTAAGTCAGGTTTTCGGAGTAGTTCTTAATAGAAACCTGACCTAGGTAGCGGATTTAAATCATTTGTGCTGGAAAAATCATTGACAACGCGGCTTTCAGAGATCGTAAAAGAACATTTTCTTTTAAACTGGAGTAACTCGCCGAGATAGTATCTACCGAAGTTGTACATGGAAAAATAATACTTTGTTATTTAATTTAAGGACATGAGAAAGAGAACTAAAAATCCCTACCGCACCGGCATCACATTTATATTCTTTTCTCTGCAATTAATTAATATTTTTAAAAATAACACCATACTCTGCCCTCCATATATTTATCAAGAACCTTCAGTTAAATTTTCAAAAAATTTCATTATTAACTCTCTGAAAAAATTGGATTTGAAAATTGAACTATAATTGTATATATTCAAAATCATTTTTCTCAGAGAGTTGATAATGAAAGTTTTTAGAAATTTAACTGAAGGTTCCTGATAATAATACCAAGGGCATATGGCGTTTGTTTAGAAATATTTATTTATTGCACAGAAAAAAATATTAATGTTGTGTCGGTAAGGTAGGGATTTTTATTTCACTTTCAAATCCCCTTAGCAAATTCATTTGGTTAAATACAGACCAATTTTTTTTATTTAACTACCGAGTAATTTGTTGTCTCTATAAAGTGGTTTGTTAATTTGACAAATCCTTTCATAGAAGCAATACATTACTTGGATATTTGGCTCGATTACTGAGTCTGACTCGATTACTATGCTTTAATTATGAAATAGATAAGATAAGGACAAATAAGTAAGTAAATTAACATCAGGCTGAAAAGCTACGCTTTTGTCCGCAGTAAACAAGTAATTTCAATACAACACGCTCGCATGCAGTATCAAATTTACGATGAACGGCCTTTAAAAAGGAAATTACTTAAAGTAATAAAAGCAGATTATAATGAAGATTTTATTCAGAAATATTTGTTTACATAATAACTTCATCCATAAAGTACGTAAGGCTATTCCCTCAAATTATTACCCCCCTCCCCTCTCAATGTAAGAAACTTTCTCTAATTTGCCTATGTATTTAATATACACCGTAAAAATAATAAAGACCCAAACCCATCTTGAAAGCCTTACGTAATTTTTGGACGGTTGTTAAAATGAGAAACAAAATTTCTATTGAACGTAGAAATGGATTCAAAATTTCAATTTAAATGAATCGAAAATTTGAATCGCGATTCAAAATCACGATTCAAATGAATCGAAAACTTGAATCGCGACTCAAAATTACGATTCAAATGAATAGAAAATTTGAATCACGATTCAAATTCTCGATTCAAGTGAATCGAAAATTATTGAATCGCGATTCACCTATGAATCGAAAATTGTGAATCGCGATTCACCTATGAATCGAAATTTGTGTATCGGGATTCCAAATCTCAATTCAAATGAATCGAAAATTATTGAATTGTGATTCACTTGTAAATCAAAGACTGTGAAACGCGATTCAAATGAATCGAGATAATGAATCGAACTGAAATGAATCGGATTCAAAATTTCAATTGAAATGAATCGGAAATGAATCGCGGCCACTCGATTCGCACAAACGTACAGCTCTGAATTTAACCCAGCAAGTAAATAGTTTCTTAAGTTCCTTTAATAAATTGTTGTTAACTTTACTAATTTATCGTGACCTGTAGAATAAAGATTTTGTGGTTCTACAATGGTAAAATTAAAGATAGCTCAAATATTTAAAAGTGATAATAGAGCACACCTTTTTGAGCTATTAATTAATAAAAGATATAAGTTTTAAAAATAATTTATTGGAACAATTAATTTCATACTAGGACAGTTTATTTAATTTGTCGAAGCTAAATTCCAATGAATTGGCAGCAGATTATTTTATTTTTGCCATTTATAAGGTGTATATTTATAAGAATGCAATAAATAGTGATAGTAGTAGTAAGTACTTCTCGAGTTGTGCTATTAAATTTTTCGTAAAAGCGAAGTGAGTTGAGCGTCTTTTCGTCGGAGCTCCGCGAGTCGTGTTACTCTTCGTCCGAGTGCAGCGAATTGTGTTTCTTTTCGACGGAGCATCCCGAGTCGTGCTACTCTTCGTCGGAGCATCGCGAGTCATGCTACTCTTCGTCCGACTGCAGTGAGTTGTGTTTCTTTTCGCCCGAGCTTCGCGAGTCATGCTACTCTTCGTCCAAGTGCAGCGAGTCGTGTTTCTTTTCGTCGGAGCATCCCGAGTCGTGCTACTCTTCGTCGGAACATCGCGAGTTGTGCTACTCTTCGTCCGAGTGCAGTGAGTTGTGTTTCTTTTCGTCCGAGCTTCGCGAGTCATGCTACTCTTCGTCCGAGTGCAGCGAGTCGTGTTTCTTTTCGTCCGAGGTCCGTGAGTCGTGTTTCTTTTCGTCCGAGGTCCGCGAGTCGTGCTAGTTTTCGTCAAAGATTTTGAGCTGTGTTAGTCTTCGTCAGAAGTTTCGAGCTGTGCTAGTTTTCGTCAAGCCTCGTGAACATTGCTTTTCTTCGTACGCGGCGTCGACATATTAAAATATGTAATAATAAAATATTTTACAGTTTTGGAAGAAATATCAGAGTTCCAGGTGTCATAGGGCTTATTGGTTGTTTTTTAGTATCATGCATAAGGCCAAATGAGAACGAGGACGCTTTTTCAACTATAAAGTTGGACCATCAATGAATGTGTCAGTGGTAAGTTCGTAGCAATAAATAAATTTTGTAACACATGATTTTCACGTTCTTTCGCCCTCACAACCGGGTCTAAAGTGCCCGTTTTATGCTCGCTTCTCATTGTCTGTTTATTCCGCCAATAAAATTGAGAATATCACTGGACGAAAAGCAGTGCAGCCACGAGAGTTCCAGCGCAGCTGTATGTCCGCTGGAACTCTCGTAGTGTTTGTGGGTCTCCTCAGATGCGCTGGTGGCCTCATGGAGTTTCTGGCTCACCTCGCCTCCCCACATGACCGTGGGTTCCCCAACCTGGCCACGGGGACGCCACCCGGCCGCGCGTGTCTAGACCTATACGCGCGAGCCCGCAGGGCCATCGGATAGCCGAGTAGTAGACACCCGCCGCGGGCGGCCCCGCGCCACCTTTCTCGCAAGTGATTTTGTATGTGTGTGTGTATCTGTGTATATATGTTTGTGTGTGTATGTGTGTGTATATATGTATATATATGTATGTATATGTGTATATATATGTGTGTGTGTATGTTTATGTGTATGTGTGTGTGAGTGTGTGTGTGTGAGAGAGAATCCACCTTACTGACCGATAACCGCAGTTGTCTGCCGTCGGTATGGTTATGGAGGTGCAAGATGGCGGGCCGGTGTAGACTTATATAGCTGAGAAAAGCCGTTTTCTCCATGAGTAGAGTCACGGCTCATCGCTGCCGCCACATGTCCACTATGTACTCCATCTCAAAGAGGCATGATTTTTTCTTACTCAAGACTCCTCTTTGTATCAGAACCCCCACCACAACTACTTCTAGCATTACTCTCACCACCACTACCTCTAGCATTACCCAACCCGGACTTGCGCGAGGCCACAGACGCCATCCATGTGCGAGCCTGCAGCGCCACCTCGCGGTCGAGCAGAGAGCTCCGACACGCTTTTCCTGCAAGGAATTTTTACTAGAGAGTGAGATGGATAGAGAGGGGGAGAGAGAGTGAGTGAGAGAGAGAGAGAGAGAGAGAGAGAGAGAATGTGGTTATGTGTGTGTGTGTGTGTGTGTGAATATGTAAGTGTTGGAGAATCCACCTCACCGATCGATAACTGCAGTGTCTGCTGTCGGTAGACATGCTGCGAGAGTGTCTGGCCACTCTTACCAGCATAGGTCCTCACTCCACCGCTGAGAGAGAGAGAGAGAGAGAGAGAGAGAGAGAGAGAGAGAGAGAGAGAGAGAGAGAGAGAGAGAGAGCAAGCGAGGCTCTTAAGAATCCAGTCGAACGATCTGCAGAGACGAGGACTAGTGTTGTGAAGATTCCACTCAATCGCCTAGCGTTCATGTATAGACCTGAAGGAATAATATTGTAGACTATTTATGCTTACCTTTAAAGAGGAAGGGTAAAGGTCCTAACCATCGCCTCACCTGTGAAGTTCTCCGCTTAGCATAACCTCTCCATAGACTTCCTCTTTATGGTTTCTGTTAACGGAGACTCCCAGTGAACGTGCTTAACATATTTTCTTCCGAAAAAAAGAGTGGGTATTGTCCGAGATTTGAACCCGGATCGCCAACGTGAAAGTCTGAGCAGTAATCCATTGAGCCACTGGAACTCTGACTTTCTCTATACCTGAACGTAGATATATACACACGTATTTGTATGTGTTTACATAAGAGGAATCCTAACCTTAAAACTTTTTCCGACGGTCAAGAAACTCGATGATAACGAAACAATCTATTTTACCGACCAGTGGTATTATCAAACAACAAAGGATGGTAAATTAATTTTTTTTTTCACATTACCGACCATTTGTTAATAGATAATAAATTCAAAATATTGACATCTACAGAGGGTGCTGCAAAATGGAGGTAAATTTAAAAAATTTGTTTTCATTTGGATCGAAATATTCAAGTTAGGATTTATCGATTGATAACAGCAGTGAACCGGTGAAAATATGAGAAGATTATGGGAAGCTTTTTAACTCTACAAGTACATCAATATATGTACCCTGCATCACGTAATTCCTTGCCGATAAAGTTAATCTCGTCACTATGAATTCCACGTTTACTTTTAGCCATAATTACTCGGAGATGATCGGCCAACTGATTAGGATCATCCTAATCATCAAATCCGCATTTTCGATCTCTCTTCCTTCTCCAATTCTCATATGAATCATCTATATATGATTGATCTTGGAATCTAGAACCAAAATTCGATTGTAATATTGGCGAAGGAGTAGTAATCATATTACTATTATCATAAGTGGATGGAATAGATTTATATGCATAGCTCGTTGATAAGTGTTGGACAAACATTCTTCGCTAACCAGAGATTCTTCATTCTCCTCACTTCTCTCATCGAAAATCTCGCAATTTTTATTGAAATTGTGAATCTCTCTTGTGGAGTATCAAGATTTATTGTTGACTTGATAAGTGAGGGTTCATTATGTAGCTTACATCTTTTCACCTTGATCGTATGAAGACGATGATCATCCTTCTGTATATCGAATGTATCGTCTGACAATACTATAGAAGATGTATTACTATGTTGAAATCCATTCCTACTCTTGCACTGGGGAATGGAGTCAGTCGTAGATTGTTTCTTCTTAAAACGATAACCATCTTGATCAGTAGACTGGAACATTGGAGCAATAAACGCATTGAATTTATTACTTTTCAAAGTACAAATCGATTCATCTGCGCGATATCGTTTTCTATGAGCACTCGTTGCTTTGACTTTACTATGATAGTTTGTAATATCTGCAGAACTGTTAAAATTTTCATTCGGGACTTTTTGAAGAGTAGTTCAACCAACCCTGTAGTTATAGGATATCTTATATCATTTACTTTGACGTGATTATCTTCAAACTCTTTGATAGTCTGACAGATGTTAAGTCACAGGATAGTAATTGCAATTCTATTCACAGTAAATATCTCAGTGGACCAGTTGGGTATATAGCTCTTCTCGAACAATTGTTTACCCTTGCTCACACATACATTATTACCAACCTTGAATTTTGGCATCTTCTTCTTCATCGATTAACTCTGAAATCTTTTCAGAATTTGAGCCTGATTCGTAGCAGAGACTCCATCAGGCTTCATGCCAATAGTTTGATGTTTACGGTCATTATATTTGTTCAGTAAATCAGACAAGATATTGAGCCATTTGTAGTTTCATTGCAGACTGAACTTTACTCACATAATGTTTTTTTTTTAGTACGATTGAAGCGTTCGCAAATGGATGGTTTGAGATTGATGTACGTTGAGTAGAGATTGATCTTGTAGCGTTTCCCATGCATACTTGGAAAACACATCTATGATGGTGAGCATGTATTTGACGCCTTTGTCCTTTTGAGTATAAGGCTGTATCTCCACAAAATCTTCTTGCCAAGTTTCATCCTTTCCTCGTACATCGTACTTTTGACGTAGATAATTGCGTCGAGCAAGTTTATGAAGCTCCTCCACCAATACTGTTTTCTGATGAATCATCATTATTTTGAGTCTCGGTCGTCTGTGATATTTGACTGTGAGATTTGAAATAATATATCATACAACGTTTGAAGAGTTTCATCAATTATTTAAATTTTATTTTCGTATTCCTCCTTGAAACTCTTAAGTTCCGATTTAACAACATCGAGTTCAGGCCTTAAACCAGAAGTAACTTGATATAAGCTCCGAACTTCTGATTTAATCAAGCTTTGTAGGGTGTTAAAGTTTACGGCATCACTCAACTGTTGAGCAGTGACAACATTGCACAATCTCTTGTTTTCCAAGTCGTACTAACCATCAACTGTGATTTTGTAGTCGATGATAGGAGGACCTTGACTTCCCTCGCTTCGTTCAAGATTACGCCCGAACACGTCGACACTCATCTTGATAATAAGAATGAAATTGAATGGATTTCATTCACGTGACTTGAATTACCAGCTGATTGTTCAGCTGTCAGTAATCGAAGGCGATCGACAAGTTCATTGGGATCGTCCCAGTGCACATAATCCATCGTGGTGTCTCTTCTAGCAATTTTGTATCGCGGTAATCCTTTACCAACTTTCTTGGAGGACTCAGAGAATAGAGGAGCAATAATATTATTGAATTTATTGCTATTGTTAGAACGTATAGTCTCATTACATTTGTAATGTTTCTTGTGAGCGCTAGTTGATTCGAGAATATTGCGATAGTTTTGTAAATCATTTTGCTTCACAAGCTTTCCATTGGGACGTTTCGAGATGAGTATTCTGTAGAGTCTCATCAAAATTAGACGTCTGATACGTCGCTCTCATCTAGCGCATTTACCTTTTGAAAGGTTTTTTCAGACAATATAAGTTTATTCCTAGTTTTACGTTTTTCAGATAAAGTTACAAGATTTTCAAGTGGATCGACTATTGGATTGAATGTTTCACTCATTGCCATCTTAAAAGTAGCTTTACCGCGCTTTATTAAATTGTACTTGCGTTTAAATGCATCTTGTGCTTCGACAAGTTAACGAAGAATTCTCATCCTTCTACGTAGTTCTTCCATGTTGATGCTTAAGTAGCTCACGGTAGAATGATTTTTTTTTAATTAACGTCGCCATGTTTGTGCTCCCATGTGGTGCTGCGGTGTGTTTGTAAACAAAGCACATATAATTTTTACAAAGGTTCTTGTATCAATCGGCAGAGACTAGGATTCGAACCTGGGTCACCGGCGTGGGAATCCGACACTCTACCGACTGAGCCGCCGCAGGCCCCTACGGTAGAATTATAATTGATACTATGCGTGCGTAACATTTATAGCAAAACAGTCAAAGTCCTTTCGATACCTTCCTTGATTGATAGCGCTATCCTTGTCAAGCAATAGAAAACCATACTTATTATGTCTCCAACACATTGAACACAATTCCTTGAATTGTAATAAGGACATGTCAAAATTGATAATGTCATTGTATAAATGCTTCAGATTCATATCATCCTGTTGGAAATGTTTATGAATGCGAGCATAATAATGGCAGAGATAGAAGCAGTCAACGCTCTTGTGTCTTCCCATACAAAGGTATGCTCTTATGTTGTTTTGTTTTTCACAAGCTACATTGTCGAATATCAATATTTAGTTAGGAAGCGCCTTATCCGGAGCTATGACTTCTTCATTTTCTCTGAAGGTAAAATACTGTATTCCCTCCATGCGTTCTAAGAGCTCCTTGAGAAATTTATACTTTGACTGATTGAGTGACTTGGAGTATACGTAGACATTTTCAAATCTAAGTCCATTAGGATGCCTTATGAGTACTAATAGGCTGTTGGTTTCACCACAAATCGATGGTCCACAAAATACTGCTCGTAGACTATCTGGAAGTAAATCTCCGTGACGTTTTACTTTTTTGTTCTGCTCCACGATAGACTCAAAATTTTCTATCGGACAGTTGACAGATTGTTTCTTGAAACTCATGTTCACTGTAGGTGACGTTGATTTCAACTGACCATTAGGGTATAAATAGAGGGCTTATATACCCTCAGTATCAGTTACTCAGACCTTCAAAGTGTCTTGATCGTTTACAAGCAGCGACGTCGAGGTCGCGGCTTTGTCAACAAATTAATCAAGAAACCTCCATTCGAAGTCCACTTGCCCGGGTATCAGTACTGCGGTCCAGGTACTAAATTGCGCAAACGACTTGCTCGAGGTGATCCTGGAATCAATCCTCTTGACTCAGTCTGTAAGGAGCACGATATAGTTTATTCGAAGAATCGTGAGGATATTGAGACTAGAAACGCCGCCGATAGAATTTTAGCCAATAAAACTAGACCGGGGGTTTTAGCAAAATACTCTGATATTGGTGAGAAGACAGCTGTGTATGCTGTAACAAACGCCATGACACTAAAGTCTTTACTGGAAATGGGAATGGAAAAGAAGAAGAAGTCATTAACTACTCTGAAAATGATAGTGAAGTCTGCTTCCAAGTCGGTTGTTCCAAGCAAAAGTGCGCGAAAAGTCATTCTCTCTGCTCTGGAAGGTGCTCGTACTGCAGTCAACCAGGCAGATGGTAAACTTAATGTAATAATTCCACGTATACTACCTGTTCCATTTAAAGTAGGGGGATTCTTACCATTTCGAGTAGTTACAGGTGGTGTTGCTGGAATAGCTAAAGCTGTCAATGATGCTAGCACTACCAAGAAACAATTAGAGGAGAGTCATAGACATAATAAGAAAATGAAATACGTAGCTGTAGGTAAAGATCTATATCTGAATCTACATAAAACAGGTCTTAGTCTTCATCAAAAGTCTTACGGTGGAAGTGGTTTAAGAAAAGAAAAAGTTCCTCAAAGTATGCAGATTCTGAAAATTCCAAATTTTCGAGGTTCAAATCGGCCGGGTGGTGTCCCCGTGGCTTGGTGGCGTCTCCGCGGCCAGGTGGTGCCTCCGAGGCCGGGTGGGGGAACACAGTTGGGTGAGGAGGGGAAGTGAGCCAGAAACCATGAGATTTCCAGCGTAGGTGGGAAGACCCAGAAAGCCTAAGAGAGTTCCAGCGCACGAGTGTTCCAGCGCACGAGAATTCCAGAGCAGCTGCTGGAACTCCCGTAGCTACAGTACTCCTAAACTTATAAGGGGAGACCATAGAGTCCGAGTCATGGATCTTTAAATCTGAAATAGTGCCAAGAAATATTAGCATTGCTCATATGGGCAATGCTAAAAATAATATATATATATATATATATATATATATACATAAAAATGATACATAAAAATGAAGCCCAATACTTGTGGTTTTATCCCATGGGCCTTTGTACGGTAGATACGGCGTATTTAATTAACGTTGATAGTATATGTGTGTGTGTATATATACACACATGTACTATCAACGTTAATTAAATACGCCGTATCTACCGTACAAAGGCCCATGGGATAAAACCACAAGTATTGGGCTTCATTTTTATGTATCAGAAAACGATCCCTAAAGTTTCATCAAAATCGGTGACCCGCACTCCGTGGTACCTCCTTGTACGTTTATGAAAATCAGTACATGCATTACTAAAAATATAGTATGTACCTCGGGCGCGATGGCTTTTTTGACTACATGTATTTGCAGTACTCATTTCCGGCTCGCTGTACGTACACTTGGACAAAAAAGGGCCACTTCTCGCCCATGGTACACAATATACTATTTTATCTATAAAATAACAATTTATAATAGGTATTTAAAATATATTCTTAATAAAAAATACTCATAAAGTATTTATAAAAATATTCATTTAGCGTATTAATTTCATCAATAAAAGGTTTTTCTTATTGTTGGGGCACGAAAGAATTAAGTCTCATAAGGTGGTAAAATAATGGGTGGTATTATGATGTTAATTAAGTATCTTATTATGGTGTTATGGTGATACAGAAATTAGTACAATCGGTATTTTATCATTCATTTTTGGTGTTTTAATCAAATAACAGTATCGACCTCAACTCTTCTACAATTTTTTCGAAGAATTCGACTCAGTTTGTTGGTATTGTTTAGATATATTCATTATATTGTTTTGTCGCTTTGCAGAAGTTCCTCTTTAAAAGATAAAACTTTTTAATACAGTTAAGAAATCATAATTTTTAGGAGCATTTTTAGTTACTTATTTTGAATGTATAATGAAATGATGTTGCATATTGGAAATTAGTCGTACATTTTTAAAATAATTTTTTTTTAGCTGCAAAAATTAGTTTTTGACAGACATTTAAAAAAGCTTAGGAACTTTAATTTATTGAATAAGATCATTGTACTTTGTTTCTCACACTATGGTGCAATGAATTAACTAACAAGGAAAGTCCACAGCCTCTGGGAAACGATTTTTGACTAAACTTTTGGAGGTGGTGTTTGGTACCTAAAAATGAAGCCTAGCACCCGTAATCTTGCCCAATGGGCCATTGTTCTCGAGATATGAGATATTTTACTTCGAATATGCGTTATTTTGATAAAAAACTGTACCTCATCTCCGTACAACATCTCTGAAAGTTTTTATGCTAGAAAAATTGACTCAAAGTATAAAGACAGTAGGTAAAAAGAGGTATAATTTTAGCTGTGTTTCTTATCAGAACATTATTCTGTTCCAAAGTTATTAACAACTGAAGATTGAGACCGAAAATGCATGCATATTCTATGTAATTTAACTTTATTAAATTACATGATTTTCCATGCACTTTCAGTCTCCATCTTAAGTTGTGAATAACTTTGCTTCAGAATAATATTTTTATACGAAACAAATCTAAAATTATACCTCTTATTACCTATTATCTTTATATTCTACGACAATTTTTCTAGCATAATAACCTACAGAGTCGTTGTACGAAGATGAGGTACATTTTTTCTTTAAAATAACGCATATTTGAAGTAAAATACCTCATGTCTCGAGAACAAGGGCTCATTGAGCAAAATTACGGGTGCTAGGCTTCATTTTTAGGTACCAACCACCACCTCCTAAAGTTTGGTCTAAAATCGTTTCCCAGAGGTTATGGACTCTCCTTGTAAGAGTTTTTGAATGTGTAATACCATTTTATAAACGAAAATATTTCCTAATTAATAATTAAAAGTTTAATTTAAAATATGCTTAAGAACGGTTATCTGGTTTCCTTACAATCGTTTAATAAACTTTAGTTGAATTTTATATAACGCAGGTGTTATCATATACGATTTAGGAATTTACAAATATACATTTCAAATAGAAACAACGTTATTATTTACTTTAATAATAAGTTAGAAAATAGGAATTTGGAAGATATCAGTTGGATAAAAAATTCTAAATTATTATAAACAGATATACTATTACAATTAATTATTTTGTCGGTATTATATTGTCATTTTCATTTTTAGATATCGGATGCCAACTACGTAATATTAAGTATATCCATATGTCCTGGAAGCAACAATGATCGCTTTATATGGAATCACAGCGATATCAAAGAATACTTTGAGTCATTAAGAAACGATGTTAATATAGTGAACCAAGAAGAATGTAACTAATTGCTAGGTAACATAAATATTTCTCTATAAATTATAAAATAATTTTTTTAATTTAGAAAACTTCCTAATCGACAATTTTTCAATTTCAGGCGATAGTTGATATACTCCATCGAAAATTTTGTTAACACATATTTTAAATACTTATGAAGGTTCCGCAGAGGCTGTGTATACTAACGAACATATGACAACTCGGTGCAAAATAGCGCAAACCTTTGGAATCTTGACGAATTTGTAAATTGCTATAAAAAAGATCATAAATTACATTATAAACCACCAAAAGTAGCAGAAATAATTATAGCATGTTCTATACTGCATAATTTCCGCAGATTAAATGGTTATGATGATAAGAAAGTATTACATATATTATATAATTTAACATTATGTGCTACTTAAAAATGTGAACTATCATTTGAATATAGAATACCTATTGATGCAAATGAAATACATGTTAACAACAATGAAGAACCCAATATAAATGAAAACAATGGCGATTACGCGACAGGAATCAAGGAAATAATTAACTTGATAAATCAATACTACCGATAAAATGAAAATGTATTAACAGTTATTTTGTTTGAGAACATATGTTAATTTTTTAGATTATCGATCACAAAATTATAGAAATCATATTTCTGTATTGTAGATGAAAAGCGGTTAATACAGCGCAGCAGCATGTTGCTTGGTGCATCCGTGTTCTAATACACCTTCGAATACAATACACGAAACTAATTTTATTCCTGTCTATGTAGAATTTAATGCAGTCACACACATTTTTATGAAGATTGGTCAAGTTTGATATTATTGTTCAATTTTAATTTGAGGTTACATAAGTATAAAATTTAATTGGAAAATAAATATTCAGAATTCATGTTATGTATCCTAAATAAACATACATAATATTATTTTACAATGTATGGTACACTATTTTTCGAAAAAAGTTTTTATTTTTAATGGTTATTTGGTTTAAATATGTATTTTTACATTAAATGACCTAATTAATGAGGAATGTATATTATGCGGATAATATGGTGCACATAAAATTATTAATATTTTCCTTTTGTAACAGCTGCAAATATTAAATAAATTTATATTATATAAATCATAAGAAGCTCTTATAATTTTATAAACCACTTATTTAATTTTGATATATTATGATTATATAACGTAGTTCTTAGTTTTAAGGGGATGTCAGAGTATATTTTGCTAAAATATAGATTTCAACATAATATTTTTTGTTCTTTCGACTCAACTATTTGTTTTCATTAATGATCTCGGTCATTTATTTGCAATACTGCAAGGAACAGCGGATGTCTGAAATAATCAATATAGATAAGAATTGAACAAGAATAATAGAAATTACGGACATGTCGGTAAGTACTGAATATCATACTGGTGCCGACGTCCCCTAGAATGTGTTTTTCAAGTAATTCAGAAAAGTACTTCATGTACTTGAGAAAACTATTTCTCAAAATGACAATTCGGTCACTCTGTACGTTCGTATACTTTATCATATTCTTCACTGACGTTAACTATAAAATAAAGATATAAGATTTTAAAAAAGAAAACTTAAAAATTTATAACTTTTAGTATACAATTCAAGTGATTTTTTCGTAAAAATTGTAGCTTTACTCAAAGTTCTGTCTTTCGTCAAATGAAATATTTTTTAAGTAAAACTACGTACACTCGCCGCGTATTACTATGATGTAATAAAATAATTTTTTTGTTTACTTTTTTCACAATCTCATGCAAAAACGTTAATATTTCTTAAAATTAAGTGATTGGTTTGACCCACTTGATCGGCTTGACCCCGTTCTCTCCTACATGTTCCACAATTTCTCTCCTCCAACGTCAAAGTCTTTGCGAATAGCTGCAATATAAACTATAGACTATATGTAAATAAAAGATTCCTCTATTACACTTTGTGTAATTAATATAGAGTCTACCTTTTTTGAAAGTTGCAGATGAAATACTGAAATTATACTTTAGTATTAATTGGAAATAGTAAATCATTTAATTAAGAAAAAAATCTATAACATACATTTACACACATTTACACACCTATACAAACACACAGACTTACAGACTTTTACAGGACTTTTACTTTAATATCGTACTTTTTACATAAATACAAAAGTACAAAAGCAAACACTTTTTTAAAGTACTAGAGTGCTTGAAAAAGTACTTCAATTGCTTCGGAAAAGTACTTTAAGTGCTTGAGAAATGTACTTTAAGAGCTTGAGAAACGTAATTCAATTGTTTAAAAAAGTACTTTAAGTATTTCAGAAAAGTACGTCACATACTTAAAAAAAAGCACTTCGCGTACATATGGTAAAATATTAGAGCACCAAATAGAAGATACTTAAGTATATTCGTACAAGTACAAATTTCTAAATTCAGCACTTAAACACAATTACTTACATTTGTGTTGTATATTTTGTATATGTGTTTGTATACTAAAATTACTACTAGTAGTAAGTAACTATTAACCACTAGTAGTACGTAACTTCTAACTACTTATAGTGTAAGTAACTGTTTGTAATCTAGTAGTAGAGGTAGAGTGGTAAGGTGCGAGTGTCAAAGAACGATACGCAAAACGCTGAATACACGCTACTATCATAAATTTATAAAGACCATTGTATAGTCGTCTTTAAACTTAGCGATAAACCATGTTTAACGCTTATACAGCTGTAACAGCCGAATTGTTATTCTGCTGTGCGGGTTCTATTTCGCGAACAAATATTTCTAATTAATTACGCGGAACCGATCTCGCTCGCGAGCTCTCATTTACTCTTACTTTTTATTATTTTGTATTATTATTATAGTTAAAGGATATTACACGTCTTGAACTTAGACGTCCATGTCCAAGGTTGTCGACAGATACTTTTTATCTGTGGTCCAAACCGTCGACTTACGCCTTAAGTCACAACGCGAGAGCGTCTGCGGACACTATGTCACCGTGCGAGAGCATCGTGTAACACTTTATGTTCACTCACTTACCTTGATGTTTGTATGTCTCCTACTTCCTTCTTTAGTTCTCTTTTTATTTACACTTATATATATCTAATATTTATAAATTGTTATTTTAAAATATTCTTTTAAGAAAGGGTTAGATAGTTGGAATGATTAAATTGTACGTTTAAAATCTTTTTATTTCAGGAAAATCTTTGATTTATAATTAACAGGTAATAAACATAAATCGCTTACTCTGGGTTTTCTAAGCCCGATCTCGCGCTTATATTTGGTATAAAATATAACAGTTGATTTCTAACTTACAAGATTCTTATTTTTACGCGCGATGTAGGCGCGGCTGACAGATTGGTCGTTCTTGGTTCAATTTTCTCTAGTCGAGAGTTATATGAGTTCGAGGGTTCTATGTTCGAACTTAGTTCTTTCACTCTCTAGGACGGACTTTGAACGCAGAAGGGATTGTGACGCTGTACTATCGCTACTGACGTCGGAGACTTCGACGGACTTGATCGAGGACGGTGCTGAGGCTCTAGGTCTCCTCGGTTCTCGTTGGGCAAGAGCGGCTGACGGATACTTTCACACTTCCAGTTAAAAAGCCCCGTGAAGGTGGGGTACGAGATATTTATACCCTCGTGTGGCGGGTGGGAAGGTGGTGTAAGTCAGCCCTTCTTCTTCAATGAGAGACTGCCAGGCTTTGTGGTCTTTGCTCTGATTGAGAATGCGGAGAGTGCTGAGCCCGCGCCTCGCGCGAGCGCGATTGTCTCTAACTCGGTAGCCGTCGCGTGTATTTCGCAATGACAAAATATCGATAGTGCTTGTACACATGCATACACATGTATATATACATATATATACGTAGGCATACATATGCACTTATATGTTTTATTATAAATATTTTTAAAGTAGAATTGACATGGGATGTCACATCCCCCCCCCCCCTCTCGTTGATTGCCGCCCTCGGCAATCACGAAGCGTGCAAACGTGTGTACATATGTCGCGAAATACACATACGTATACATATAAATATAACCTAAAGTTACCGTGATGGGTGACTGCGATGCACCTGTTGGTGCTGAGCGGTAATCTTCCGGCTTCTGGTTTCCGAATTCGGTGATGCTTTTTAGAAGATGTCCTTTTCTGTTTGCAGGTTCTACGAATGGCATCCTCTTTAAGCATCCTGTTTTGACCCAGTTCTGATGGCAGTGTGTGCACGGGCTCCAAATTGATTATGGATTATTTTGACCGCAATAACAGTTGCCCGGACAGCTGTCACACATGGTGCTGATTAGTGGCGCCGGTACTGTGCTGTGTTTTGTTTCTCCGGTGTTATTTATTTTCTTATTTGCGCTCTTTCTTTTTTTTCGCAGGCGGTCTTTTTCTCTTCTTTTCTATAATTTATCGAGGTCGGCTTCTATTTTATGCTTTTTTTTTCATATTCTTCGTCTTCCGTTTTCCTTTTTCCTGTCAAAGGAATAAGGAAGGCAGGCATTGCTTCTTTAGTAGCTGCTACTTTTCCGGTGGTGTTATGCCTTTTTTTAGGCCATTTAGCAAGGATGGCTGTAGATTTTCCTTGCTTAGGTATTGTGTTGGCATGTTCGCTGGCCTTTGGATCTTCAAGCAATGTCGTCCGTCTTGACCCGTATGTGCCTATTTTTGGTAGGCGTACAGATTTTGTCCATTCTGCAGTTTTTCTTTTATCATCTTCCAGTATTTCTTCTGAGGTCATGTGTATTCGGTTGTTCCTGGTTTTTCTTTTTGGTGGTGATGGCGAGGGTGAAGTGAGCGTGTCTGTAGTGGCAGGGTCGTCGGCTGGTGGCATAGTGGAGTTACACCTGTTTCCCTTTGCGGACTCTTCACCTGGCGATGTACTGGACGCGCGCCCGTTTTCCTCTGCGGCCTCTTCGCCTGGCGGTGTAGTGGACGCGCGCCCGTTTTCGTCTGCTAACTCTTCACCTGGCGGTGTAGTGGACGCGCGCCCGTTTTTCTCTGCGGACTCTTCGTCTGATGGTGCAGTGGACGCACGCTTGTTTGGCTCTGCGGGGCCTTCGGTTGGTCATGCAATGGAATGTTCGCAACGCTCTACCGTATTTAACAGTTCGCACTGCACCATAGCACTATTTATTTTGAACTGCTCACTCTGGGTCGTAGCGTCGGAGGTTCGTGGCTTCTCGCACTGCACTATAGCATCTCGGCGGCTAGCGTTCGAGAGGTTTGGGGTTTGTGCGACCGATCCACTATACTGCACTTCACTGCACTTTATATATTCGCAGACATTTCGGCGACTAGCGTTCGGAATGTCTGTCGTGTAATGCACTGCACTCGTGGTTTCTTTCGTACTCGTGGCGGATTCACAAGTCCGAGTCGCGGAAGCTCTTCCGTCATACCCTTTGCTTGCTTCCATAAGATGTTCGTGGGCGCGAATAAGCGAATCCCGAGCTGTTATTAAAAAATTTTTAGCGAACGTGATGTCAGCGTGTGTAGCCATGGTGATTCTAGGTGGTACTGGCTAATTAACGTATATGCAGAACGTTGGCGTGGATGCGGCAGCACTAGCCACTTGTTGCATGTAATTAAGTCTTCTATCTTGATTGATGTCTGTCAAGTGGTGACTCCGGCGTTTAGTCTTCTTAATTAGATCTTATGATTATAATTAAAAGTAACTATGTTTTGGTATAGTACGGGATTTGAATTTTGTGTAGTTATAGAGTGTTATGGAGAGTTAATTTGCTTAATTGTGAGATACATTTATTTATTTGATCGTATAATTATGTAAGACCTTAATTATATTGTTAGCTTATAATTAGGTTATTTGTTAACAATTTGTTTAAACATTGTTAAATTTCCAAAATTTTCAATGTTTGACTTTTGGGGCTAAGTCGTAACGTCGCATATTATTCTAATCTTATTAGTGTTAATTATGGCTTAATAACTCTAAAGTTTATAGTCTGAACATTATTATTTTGTGTCTAATTTGTTAATTAAGGTGGTTCCGAGTGTACATAAAAAAACATGTTTGGTTTTGTAAATATTTTTGTTTATTGGCTTATATCTTTTTGGATATTTGTTGTAAGCGTAAAGTTGTTTGTTGTAATTTTACAATCAGGTTGTGCGGACCCGTTCCGAAAATTTAAAAAATTTTTCACAATTAATTACTTAAATAATTTTATTTATTTATCTCTAATTCTTAAAATATCGGAGTGGTTCACTAAGTATGGTATTACGGTTGGTGTGCTTAATAGAGAGGCGTGGTTACATATTTTCTGTAATCATAAATTGTTAGTTAATTAATAGTTGTTGGTGATAATAATTGTAAATGTAGAATTCTTTATGCATCTAATTTTATAACTAAGGTAGAGGCATATTGTCTACGTGTTAGAACATTTATATTGTTGTAAATGTTTAAACAATTTAATTTGTTTATAATAATTTTCTACAAGGGTCAGGTGTTTTTGCGATGAAAAGTACATTTATCGCTTCGCGTAACAATAAAACGTTATTTAACAATTTCTTATGTTGTAATTTCTTAGTTAACTAATTAATATTTCGAATAATAAACATAATTTTTGAAATATTTTTCTTTGTGTTTGTACAACTAAGTGGCAGGTGTATAATCTATATATTTGAACATTTAAATTTTGATAAATGTTTAAACAATTTAATTTATTTATAACTATTTCCTAAAATGTCGGATATTGTAACAATGGAATGTATATTTTTCGGTTCGCTTAACATAAAAACGTGGGTTTGCAATTTCTTACTTGTAAATTCTTAATTGGAATTAGGTGAATTGTTTAAATAATGTAATGGTTTACGAAAATTTTGTTACATATATTTAACTTCTTTGTATAGATAATTAAGTTCTGTATGTCGATTTGCAAATAAGAGTATGGGTATTTGCTTTTTATATAAACTATTAAATTATTTAAAGAGTACATGGTTATCAGTAATTTTTATAAGATTAAGCTTCCCTATTATATAAATAAATATATATATATATATATAAAATGTCGAGTATTGTAACAATGGAATGTATATTTTTCGGTTCGCTTAACATAAAAACGTGGGTATGCAATTTCTTAATTGTAAATTCTTAATTGGAATTAGGTGAATTGTTTAAATAATGTAATGGTTTACGAAAATTTTGTTACATATATTTAACTTCTTTGTATAGATAATTAAGTTCTGTATGTGGATTTGCAAATAAGAGTATGGGTATTTGCTTTTTATATAAACTATTAAATTATTTAAAGAGTACATGGTTATCAGTAATTTTTATAAGATTAAGCTTCCCTATTATATAAATATATATATATATATATATATATATATATATATATATATATATATATATATATATATATTTATATAATAGGGAAGCTTAATCTTATAAATATATAAATATATATATATATATATATATATATATATATATATATATATATATATATTTATATAATAGGGAAGCTTAATCTTATAAAAATTACTGATAACCATGTACTCTTTAAATAATTTAATAGTTTATATAAAAAGCAAATACCCATACTCTTATTTGCAAATCCACATACAGAACTTAATTATCTATACAAAGAAGTTAAATATATGTAACAAAATTTTCAATGTTACATACTTACAATGTATCAAAATTTTGTTACATATATTTAACTTCTTTGTATAGATAATTAAGTTCTGTATGTCGATTTGCAAATAAGAGTATGGGTATTTGCTTTTTATATAAACTATTAAATTATTTAAAGAGTACATGGTTATCAGTAATTTTTATAAGATTAAGCTTCCCTATTATATAAATAAATATATATATATATATATAAAATGTCGAGTATTGTAACAATGGAATGTATATTTTTCGGTTCGCTTAACATAAAAACGTGGGTATGCAATTTCTTAATTGTAAATTCTTAATTGGAATTAGGTGAATTGTTTAAATAATGTAATGGTTTACGAAAATTTTGTTACATATATTTAACTTCTTTGTATAGATAATTAAGTTCTGTATGTGGATTTGCAAATAAGAGTATGGGTATTTGCTTTTTATATAAACTATTAAATTATTTAAAGAGTACATGGTTATCAGTAATTTTTATAAGATTAAGCTTCCCTATTATATAAATATATATATATATATATATATATATATATATATATATATATATATATATATATTTATATAATAGGGAAGCTTAATCTTATAAATATATAAATATATATATATATATATATATATATATATATATATATATATATATATATATATATTTATATAATAGGGAAGCTTAATCTTATAAAAATTACTGATAACCATGTACTCTTTAAATAATTTAATAGTTTATATAAAAAGCAAATACCCATACTCTTATTTGCAAATCCACATACAGAACTTAATTATCTATACAAAGAAGTTAAATATATGTAACAAAATTTTCGTAAACCATTACATTATTTAAACAATTCACCTAATTCCAATTAAGAATTTACAATTAAGAAATTGCATACCCACGTTTTTATGTTAAGCGAACCGAAAAATATACATTCCATTGTTACAATACTCGACATTTTATATATATATATATTTATTTATATAATAGGGAAGCTTAATCTTATAAAAATTACTGATAACCATGTACTCTTTAAATAATTTAATAGTTTATATAAAAAGCAAATACCCATACTCTTATTTGCAAATCGACATACAGAACTTAATTATCTATACAAAGAAGTTAAATATATGTAACAAAATTTTCGTAAACCATTACATTATTTAAACAATTCACCTAATTCCAATTAAGAATTTACAAGTAAGAAATTGCAAACCCACGTTTTTATGTTAAGCGAACCGAAAAATATACATTCCATTGTTACAATATCCGACATTTTAGGAAATAGTTATAAATAAATTAAATTGTTTAAACATTTATCAAAATTTAAATGTTCAAATATATAGATTATACACCTGCCACTTAGTTGTACAAACACAAAGAAAAATATTTCAAAAATTATGTTTATTATTCGAAATATTAATTAGTTAACTAAGAAATTACAACATAAGAAATTGTTAAATAACGTTTTATTGTTACGCGAAGCGATAAATGTACTTTTCATCGCAAAAACACCTGACCCTTGTAGAAAATTATTATAAACAAATTAAATTGTTTAAACATTTACAACAATATAAATGTTCTAACACGTAGACAATATGCCTATACCTTAGTTATAAAATTAGATGCATAAAGAATTCTACATTTATATATATATACATACATATATATATATATATATATATATATATATATATATATATATATATATATATATATATATATCAGTTTCTCGTATTACTTAAATGAAGATATTAATATATTTTTAATATTGTAAACCTCCATGGTTTCATCAAAATAAAATGAATTTTGTTTTACGGTTATATGAAATATACAGCAGTTTTCTCATTTGAGTTGAAATTATAATAAAGTAGAAAAGCTAAGGAATGCGTCTCGTGGTATGGTATTCTTGAGGCGAGTAGAGAGGCGCGTGTTCGGTCGAATAATTTGCCGTTCGGTAACCGAGTGATGCAAAGGCTTCTTGTAAAAATAAAAAATAAATATATTTTCGAGTTTTGGGTGTACGAGATGGTTCGTTTCTGCTATAGTTCGAGGCGTTACTTGCGGTATGAACGCGTGGATGTAAGTATTTATGATCGTTTCTGTCAGGATTTGTTATTATCAGGGTTTTGGCAATGCGGTGAAGGTAATACCTGTTTGTTAGTTCACGCAGTGGGCGTTGACGCGACTTTTCCTGCATTTGTATAGGGCTGCGAACGAGCAGCATCAGGAGGAGTTGCATGAGCGGGATGCAGATGCGTGGGATCTTAATTCCCTGTATTTGCATGAAGTGGATACATTGGTGGTGAACGGTTTAGTGATTCGGATGGATACGTTCCAGGAGGTCTTATATATATATATATATATATATATATATATATATATATATATATATATATATATATATATATATATATATATATATATATATATATATATATATATATATATATATATGTGGACTCTGTGCTGATATTTACAAGTGAAATTTAAATAAAGAATGTTTTTGTGTTCTGTGTAATGTGGAAGTTATGTATGTTAATGGTGGATTGGAGAAAAGGAAATAAATTCAGCACTGTTTATATTGGTTTGTTTTGTGGTAAGTGTCCGTAGACGTGGAGCGTGGACGATGTGTTCAGGCGGGGCGTGAGTGAGATGTCTGTGGACGCGATGCGTGGTGAGTCTGTCGATGTGGTGCGCGCAGTGTGTCTGTGGTGAGTGTCTACTGATGCGTGCATGGATGAGGGGTGTGAAGGAGGTGTTCGGACGAGGTCAGTGCGCCATGTAAATGTATTATTAGGCGAATGATATACGCTGAGGAGGTAATTTAGGGTGTGACGGGGGAATCGTCAATTGTGCGGGGGGGGGGGGGGTTTAATTTTGGTTAGTTGTGGACACGCTGGGTAGGGAAGAGGTGAGGGCTGGCAAGTTAGGAATCATGATTTAATTGTGAAGAGGTTGTGGTACTTCTTGAATTTGGAGGGGATTATCGGAATCACATAAGTATAGTATATTGTGACCGGAGGGGTGGTCTCTTTGCCAGGTAGGAGAATTTGATGAGAGTTTTTGATATACGTATTTAATCATAGGCTTTTCTGGGTGATTGTGCCTTAATAGAGTTTGAGAGGCCGCAATTTTGGCTATTGCTAAGTCGATGGTTGCGGATGGGGTGGGCCTATTAACTCTTTTGTTAATCGTTTTGGGTTTTCTTAGTTTGCGTAAGTGAATCAATTTGGTGAAGATAAAATATAATATAATAATTAGGAAAAGATTACCAGCGCAGCTAGATGCTATGTAAATGGTACTCATTTCTTTTATTCTTTTCTGTTGGGCCATTTGTTTAAAACTGTTTTCTATTTGAATCAAAGACGTAGCGTCTGCGCTATTTGCCCAATCTATGATTTCTGTAGCTGTGCTTTCATCGAATTTTATTTCGTTGGTGATGGTGTCGAACGTGGTCAATAAGGCAGTCAAATCCAAGTTAACGTTAGGGTGGTACATCAGAATTTGTGATGTTCATAGAGTATTTAGTCCGTAGATGGTTGTACCTTTGTGATGAGCTAGGCATTTTCCATGAATAGCTAGTATTCCAGTACCATTTAAAGTAGTGTCAAGTCTCTTTTCGTTCTCGCATGTTATTCTCATGGTGATAGGTTGGTGAGTTGAGAATAACCATTCAAATGGTACATGTAATTTTCGTCCAATGTATGGTTGATTGTAAAGATAGGAATATGTCACATTTTGAGAGAGCTTCTTGGGTCGGTCGGGTGAACATTAAATATTCGCACGGTGTATCTTCTGTTTCTTCGTAGAACACAGTGTGGGGTAGGCACAAGATTGTGTGGATATGTGCAAGACAGGGGGAGAAAAACCGAGGGTTAACTAATGTGAATGTTTTCAAGTTTTCGGTTATTAAAAGGTTTGAAAAACGAGGTTTAATACTGAAATACCACGTTTTATTCGGATAAACAGAAGCGAAGGTTGGTAAAGGGTATAATTTATAGTTAAGTAGGTAAGTATGATCGGTGAGGTGGAATTCTAATATGTTTTTGTTTTGGCTACGCTAAACAGGAATTCGGGCGTAATTTTTGTTTGTTCCCAAGGTAACTTGTGATTTGAGGTTTGTGAATTAATTTGAAGTAAGAGGTCTTTTAAGTGATTGTGGGTTAAAAGGAGTGGGTGTAGGTTTCCTCGAGCGGTTACTTCGATGACATGATCAAAATTTTATAATAGGTTATCATGTCTTCTAAGTTTTGTTCGAATTCAATGACCCATAATGATATGGTCTTGGCGGCAGATGTTTGATTGGCTAGAACAGCGTTATACGTATTGAATTTTAATATTTGCGAGATTTTATTGCGTAATTCTTGAAGGTATTTTTGATTGTGATTGTATTTGTTGTGTAAATCTTCAAGGTTAGAGCGGATTATATGTGTTTGTTCGGCAGCTAAAGTTGAAATATTTTGCTGTCTATCATATAATTCAGTTATTTGTTTGTCCAATGAATCGCGGTCTACAGCGTCCATGATACCAAATAATTTCTTACTAGCCCACCCAATAAATTCTAAGGGTGCTCCTCGTTTCGTAATTGTGTGGGGGATATTATTGTGAAGATCGGGGTCTATATTAGGAGTAGCGAAATATTGTCTAGCATCGGAATGGAAAGATGCAATTGTTTTTAGACTTTGAGTCAACCTATCTATTGGGATGATAGACTTACATTCTTTTCCCAGTGTTTCAGCGCAGGTAGAAAACATGTGGTGTAGTTGGTATTCTCATTCCCTTACGGATTTTTCTAGGTGTTGGAAATCTAGTGTTATAGTTATTCGCCATTGGGTACGAGCGATTTTGATTTACCCAAGATATTCGTAACATATGTCGGGGTTGTTTAGTGAGAAACTATTCTGTAATTTTCTTGTGCCGAGATGTGGATAACTAGGTAAACTATTATCAAAATTATAACTCCTTTGATGATTCTCCACGCCATGTCTGATCGTATGTCGGATTGGGATGCCTGTAGCAGATTTTAAGTCGGGTGATAAATACGTATTTAATTTTGATGGTATTTTATTCATAACATCTTTTAATCTTATCTAAATGTTTTAGGATGCATTTTTCGTTGGTAGATTCTACTAGAGTGTTATTGTTTTATGGATTTCTATGATTTTAAATTTTCCATTGTAGAATTTATCAATTTTTCCGTGTCTCGGCGCTTTTAGAACGTAGACTTCCGTTTCTACTTCTAGGTGTTGGGAACGTGCTTTCTTGTCGTAATATATTTTGTTGTGGTGTTTAGGATCTATAAGATTCTTGTGGGCGGCTTCTCTTATTTCGCGTAAGCACTTCACTAGATCACATAAATAGGAATTGTAAGATTCCATTTCAAATTCGTCAGGTAATTGATAAGGACTTCGTGCGATGCGCCCATATATTATTTCATAAGGAGTGAAGTCGGTAGGTGTGTGTATATAGCATGACTTCGTTCTAGTGCACCATTTTAGTTTGTCTTTGAAGCTGGTGCCGCGGTCGCTTAATATTATGTTAAATGTTCCGAAAGGGGCTATGAAATAGCGGGCGATGGCATCGGCTATGGTTATGGCTTTTATGTCTGGTACAGGTACTGCTATACAGTACTTGAATAATAAGCATTGCATGGTAAGTACATGTACGTTACCCGCGGTCGTTTTAGAAAAAGGTCCTACTGTATCTACGGCAAGTTTTGTGAATACCTCAGCTAGAGTATCGGTAATTATCATGGGCTCGCGAGTTTTTATACGAACCAACTTTTGTTCTTGGCATACTTTACATCGGCAAATACAGTCTTCGACTTCCTTTTTTAGTCCAGTCCATTGGTAACGTTCGCGTATACGGCAATAAGTTTTTCCTACTCCACGGTGTCCGCCGAATAAACTAGCATGATAATCTTGTAAAATAGTACCTCGGATATTATTAGAAGGAATGGTACTTTCGCCGTAACAAATGGTTATGAGGATACTCAGAGATTGCAATACATTACTGAAAGATTTTAATTATGTTCCTTTAGGCAAACTGTCGGTTATTTCTCCCTTCCGTGCTATTCTAAAGGACTTGATTCCTTTTTCTTTTATTATGTCAGCTATGGTATCGATACACTCTGTCAGATTAGATGGTTGGATCGGGTCTCCTTCTTTTTGAGTGACTATTTAACTGAATATGTAGCGTTTCCTATTAATAGTGATTAAATACAGCTCCTACCTCTGGTTTTGCTTTAGATAAATCTGCAGTGTTAATGGTATTTATATCGGCTAATAATTTATTATTATTTGAGGACAAGATAAGGTCGGCGGACATAAAATGCACTAGGTTGTCTTTTAAATAAGTGAGAGATTCTCGCGTACTGAGTAATATTAATTTAATTTAATTTAAACATTAGAATTAGATGAGACGCGGAGTCTAGGTAGGGGAGTGGTTGTAAGGGGACTATAACGGGTACTTTTGTTAAAGGTACGGCAGGTTTGACATATGTCATTTGGGATTCGCGAGGAATGGTGGTGCCGTTCTGGAGTATGGTGTTGTTTGGAGGCATTAGTGAGGGGTTGTTTGCCGATGTTTGCAGTAGAGTGTCTGCGGGGAAGAGGGGTATAGTGTTTTCTGGCGCGTAGGATGGAGTGGGTGGCGTAGGTGTTGTGAGATTTGTGGACGCTAATTGTGTACTGGAATGAGGGGATGACGAGTTTGTTGTAGGTGAGTAGGAGGTTTCTCGTAAGTGTTCTTCGTCGGTTTCCTCTTCACTATCCATTTGATGTACGGTGGATAAATGTTGCCAATTTGTGACAGGTTTGTTCGAGGGTTCTATTAGAGTTGAGTGGCAATTTTCGTTTGGCCCAGCTTTAGGGATTTGAGTCAAAAGTTTTGCAGGCCTTAGGCTATGTTCTTTTATCCAAGTACGAATATTTGGGCTAAATGTTGCTTCTTTAGCAGGGCTGGCCGGACAGGAAATCGCAGACCTTTCCATGGCGATTATTGGGCCTTCTCGCCCGTCCAATTGAAATCTGTCTCCAGTGATTCCTCTAAGTTGAGTGAACTGTCTTTGCGGGTTAATGGTTTGTTTCTAATGTGATTTTCTGAGTCTTCCTATATGATCGATCACATTGTCATAGTAAAAATTTTTAGGTTCGGAAATTTGATTTTCGTCTTTACTGGTTGTCGTGTCTATTAGGTTATAAAGTGGGTTTAAAGCTACTAAGTTCCAAATCTTCTGACATCGGTGTTCTTCTTTGGAAGGGTATCGGTGTTACGGGTTTATTGTGAGTTACCATGGCTTGCAGGTAGAAATTAACATTAACATTTTCTCCTATAAAGTAAAGGACTCCCAGAATTACATCTTCTAATAATGGTGAACCTTTCCTCAATGCATGGAACAGATGGTCGTTCCCAAATATCTTTAACATTACTGTTCCGATAGTTATAACATTATGAGCTGACATTCCGGCGATAGTGATACGTCTAGAAGTGTTAATCATTACATCAGGTCGCAGACTTTCACATTTAAGTCTTTGTCTAGAATATACAGGGCATAGTCTTGTTTTGTCTTATCCGTTTTTATGCAGACTGTTGGGGCGTATCCATTAGCTCTTGCTCGATAGATTCTCATGCAAGTGCGAACTGTACCCTCGGATGCATCTGCTGGGACTTGTTCATCGCTGCATCCTCGCGACGGCCCCCTTGCGAGTTTAAATGTGGTTGTTGATTGTATGGAGAGTTGGGTTGGGAAGGTGTTCGAGCGAGTTGTTGTATTGGGGGTGGATTCGGCTGGTTTGGTGGAAACATCGGAGGACCTAATAAAGTATTTTTATAAATACTTGGATTAAAGGTATGAGGCCGAAAATATGGATGTGTAGGTGGGAGTGGTGGAGTATACATAGGATAAAAAGGGGCGGGTGGGTGGTGGTCTAGGATACTGGGGGTAATGTTTAGGTGTAGTAGGAGTGGCGCGTTTTTTTAAGATTCCACTAGGGGCGTTACCGTGTTGGTTGTTACCAGGAGACTAGAATGGTGGTCCTGTATTTTCGTTAGGTTTCCTCATTTGTATATTGGTCGAGTCGTAATAATGTTGGACTCCCTGTCGATTATACTGCTGTGAATCGTGAAAATCCACCCTCTTGGTGGATGGGTTCGTTCCGATGCGGAGATATAGGACGTTGCTTTTGGCTTTGGAGTTCATAGCGTTCTTCATGTCTGGGAGGTGGGGTTCATCCTCTTGCGATGTTGTCTTCCACTAGTCGGATGTGTCTGATATAAGTATTATTATTATTGTGTCTTAGAATACCACCATACTCTGTTTCGCAGTTCACGGCTACTTCTAATGCTGCAGCGAGGGGGTTAGGAGGTGGATTGTTCATAGATGTTCGATAGTTATCCGGTAATCCTCTTTTGAAAGCTTCCAACGCCAGTAATTCTAATTGTGGTTTTTGGTCTACATCTTTATATGGTTGGGGAAGATTTTCACGTAGGGTTGCTTGTGCTCCGCTTATCGAGGCTAATAATCTTGGATGGTAGGTACGCACTTTCTCGTTTCTTCTCATAGTTAGTGTATAAATTTCTCCTATATACTGATAATATGATATTGAAGGTGCAAAATTGACTTAAATAAAGTTATCCTATCGTTTAATGAATTAATAGTTTGGTCTACCAGTGTTTTTCGCGCTTCTCCTTGTAACTTGGCTATAACACTTCGTAAAAAATCTTCTTCTTGTCCAGGGAGTAAAGCGGTTCACCAGTTTTCTACATCTTGTATGAACTGTTGTAAAGGGCTAGTACCATTGTAAAATGGGAGATGTCGGATGGCTCGGTCTAGATTGCTACTACGGGAAAGATTTGCTAATTGCTCTTGAGTACTTAAAAAGCTTTCCGTCAAATTTGCCAAATGGACCATGCTTAATGCACTTTGTTGACTATATAGTTCTATCAACGCTTGTGATCTCATAGCGGGGTCTACGATCGAATTTATTTCGGCGAAGGTGCGACTGCGAGCACCGTTTACAGCGTTAGCCATTTTTATTTGTGATGTTGATTGGAAGCAACAGTCAGAACCGTATATTAAGTTTTAATTTTAATGTTTATTAAGATTTATTTAACTTTAAATTTATTTTGAAAATTTTAAATTCACGTTAATTTATTTTTTTTGTAATAGTAAATATTGATCAGCTCTCCACAAGGGATGCCAATTTGTAACAGCCGAATTGTTATTCTGCTGTGCGGGTTCTATTTCGCGAACAAATATTTCTAATTAATTACGCAGAACCGATCTCGCTCTCGAGCTCTCATTTACTATTACTTTTTATTATTTTGTATTATTATAGTTAAAGGACATTACACGCCTTGAACTTAGGCATCCATGTCCAAGGTTGTCGACAGATACTTTTTATCTCTGGTCCAAAACGTCGACAGACGCTTTAAGTCACAACGCGAGAGCGTCTGCGGACACTCTATATCACAGTGCGAAAGCGTCTGCGGACACTCTATGTCACAGCGCGAGAGCGTCGACGAACGATTTATTTTGCCTGTGGTGTGCGTCGTGTACGCTTTATGTTCACTATCTTACCTTGATGTTTGTATGCCTCCTTCTTCCTTCTTTATATATATATATATATATATATATATATATATATATATATATATATATATATATATATATATAAAGAGAATATATATATAAAGAAGGAAGAAGGAGGCATACAAACATCAAGGTAAGATAGTGAACATAAAGCGTACACGACGCACACCACAGGCAAAATTGTTTATGTTTAGTCTGATTCTGATAGCTGTTGAGAACAGTTGTGTTTAGGTTCGAATAAAGAGTCCGAATTCAAGTGTGCTTTTCTATAAATACGTGTTGTCATTCTCATTACCCGAACCCGATCATAACATTTTGGGGGCTCGTCCGGGATAGTGTTTTTGAAAAAGTGATTTAGTGGAAAGTTTATGCTTTTACGTTCCGGCAAGATGTCAGTGGTATCAAGAACACCAGTTCCATCCCCGAGAACTCTTTCAACTGAGTAGTCTCAACCGTCTCTCACTCAAGCGAATTTGGGGATAACAAGCTTGAAGAGACGTGTAGAGGAAATTACTCAAGAACTCCATCAATGCAACGAGGATGCATTGAATTTACAAAGGGAACTCCATGTTCGAGATTCGGAATTGTTGGATGCTCGTCATCACAATGAGGAACTTGAAACACAGATTAGGCTACTGAGGGATCAACAAGTTCGAAGAGAACTATTCAGTGACCGAGAGCAGAGGGAGAGGACTGACTTGAACGAAGAGATATCGAGACTTAGGGCCCTGAATAACACACTGCTGGCAGATCAGCGAGAAGAGCAACGTCAAATTAATCAGCTAAGTAGTTTACAGAATAGAGATATACATTCACATACAACAGGAACAGAGAACGCTAGAATCAATGACACTGGGTTATCTTTAAATCAGAATAGATTTGAGTTAGTAACTTTTGTCGTTGATTCTTTGATTACTGATACTCGTGATTTAGGTTCAAATGTAGGTAATTCTGTTTTACCGACCACTAGACCTATCCACTCGGGAACGGATTTGTTTTTTTAAATTGAAAGCTGATGGTTATGATGGATCATCACCTCTTCGTGAATTTTTGGTTCAATTTCAAGTCATCGCTAGAGCAAACAATTGGACACATTGCAAATAAATCAGCAGCTCTTATTTCTTGTTTGAAAGGAAGAGCAAAATCAATTCTCGTTGAATCTGATTCGAGTGCGTCAAATTTTGATGATTTAATTTCCCGTCTTGAACTTCGTTTTGGTGATAAACACTTAGCACCCACTTATTACGCACAATTTCAGAAAAGAAGTCAACCCTTTGGTGTGCCGATCTTGAGAGACTTTCTGCTTTGGTTTATCCGGAATGTCCATTTGCAGTCCACGATAAAATCGCTTGTGCCCAATTTATAGTTGCTATTTTTGATTCATCGATCAGGGAGATCCTTCGTTTAGAAAGGATAACTTCTCTGAAAGTTGCTCTTGCTCGAGCTACGGAAGTGAAGATTATTCGTGATTTAGATAAGAGAACTCAGACTTCAAAGAGAACGAATGACGCATATAAGACTGGAAGCATCTCTTCGAATTTACAGTCTAAAGGTCCTCAATCTTCGGACAAACAGAGATCTCAAGATTTCTTTAAGGATATTGAATGTTGGACGTGTGGTAAAAAAGGACATTTTAGATCAAATTGTACAAATCAGATGAGCGACCAGGGAAACTAGGTTATGTTGAACTTTCTGGAGCAAGTTCAACAGAACTTGACAAGACTCCAACAAACACACACTCTTGTCTGATTGATTATAATGTTGGAAGAATTAATAGGAACTCAAATAAATTTTATTTTGATGGTTTAATTAATGACAAAACTTGTATTTTTAAAGTAGATTCTGGTTCTGATGTGACTATTATAAATCCGAAATTTGTAGAGTCAAAAGATAAAAGAATCCCTATTAATTTTACAACTCTTAAGTATCCGACTGGAGAAAAGGTACCAGTTGAATTTTTGATTTCAGCTTCGATAAAATTGGGTAACCATTCAGCTAATTTAGACGTTTTTGTTGGAAATATTATTCATGATTGTATACTTGGTAGTGATTTCCTTGATACAACTGGTATTACAGATTCGATAATTAAAATTATTTTAAATACTCCAAGTTCAATCATTAATAAACAGATTTCGAGAATAGTTGATTTTAGTGAGGATGTACCAGAGACATTACAAGAAATTTTTGACAAGAACTCAGAAAACTTGGATCAAGATCAACGACGGAAGTTTGCGGATCTTCTTCATGAATTTGAAGAGATTTTTCAAGATGATGACGTTACTGGAAAATGTAATTTGGTTGAACATAGAATTCAATTACTCCATAATCAACCAATTAAACAACCTATTCGAAGACCCCCCATTCATCAAGTTAAGGAATTGCATGAATGTATTGCTAAGATGCATTCTCAAGGAGTTATTGAAGAATCAGGCAGCTCGTATTGTTCACCTGTAGTTCCCAAGAAGAAGAAGGATGGAAAAATTCGTTTTTGTATTAGTTTTCAAAAAATTAATGCAATTACAATTAAGGATTCATACCCTTTACCAAGAGTTGACGATACTCTCGATAAACTTGCAGGATATTCGTGGTTTTGTACTTTGGACTTGAAGAGTGGATTCTGGCAAATCAAGATTCGAAAAAAGGATAGGAAATCCGGCTTTCTCAATCGGAAAAGGACTTTGGCAATTTACAGTTATGCCATTTGGTTTATGCAACGCACCTGCGACTTTTCAACGTTTAATGGAAAATATACTCAGAGACTATCATTCAAAATTTTGTTTAGTCTATTTGGATGACGTTATGGTATTGGGAAAGTCATTTGATGAGATAATAATTAACCTGAAGAAAGTGTTTGTTTGTTTTCAAGAAGCAGGATTACGTCTTAATAAGAAGAAATGTGCTTTTTTTCAGCAGGCAAGTTGAATATTTAGGATACATCGTTTCAGAAGAAGGAAAAACAGTTGATCCAAAGAAGATTGAATCTGTTGTAAACTGGTCAATTCCTCATAACAAAAAGGCTGTGTTGAGTTTCGTGAATTTCTGTGGTTATTATAGGCGACTTATTAAAGGTTTTGCTGACATAGCTAAACCTTTATATAGGTTAACTGAAAAATCGGCTAAGTTCATATGGTCAGAGGAATGTCAAAAAGCTTTTTCAAGATTGAAAGAGGTTCTTATAACACCTCCAATTTTGGCATTTGCTTCTCTTTCTTCTGAATTTATTTTAGATACTGACGCTTCTGACCATGGAATTGGGTCGGTTCATTCTCAGAAACAAGATGGAATCGAACGTGCCATAGGTTATTATAGTAGAGCCCTTTCAAAATCAGAGAGAAATTATTGTGTCACTCGACGTGAACTCCTTGCTATTAATGAATCGTTAAAAAATTTTCATCATTACCTTATCGGTAAACCTTTCATTATTAGGACTGATCATTCTTCTTTAACTTGGTTATTGTCGTTTAAGGAATTGGATGGACAATTGGCACGTTGGTTAGGGAAATTGGATCAGTACAACTACAAAATTATTCACAGGAAAGGCAATTTACATAGAAATGCTGATGGACTTTCTAGACGTCCTTGTGAAGATTTCTCCTGCAAATATTGTTCCAGAGTAGAAGAAAAATTCAATAATGTAGAAACAATTTGCCATATCATTTTTGAAGAAAACACATCAGAAGAATGGAAGAATAGTCAGGCAGAAGATGAAGCTATTTCTTTCATTTGTCAAACGAAAGAATTACAGAAGAAACCAGAATGGCAAGAGATTTCATCGATGGACGAATTCACCAAAATCTATTGTTCTCAATGGGATTCGTTGGTACTAATTGATGGGATTTTGTATAGAGAATGGGGTTGAACGAATTTAGATTACAAAATCCGTCAATTAGTTGTTCCTCAGCATAAAATTAAAGATATTTTGAAAGAAGCACATGATTAACCATCTGGAGGACATTTCGTAGTAAACAAGACTTTAGATAAAATTAGAAAAAGATTTTATTGGGCTACTTGTAAAAGAGATGTAGAAAATTGGTGTAAATCTGGTGAAGTCTGTGTTTCAAAGAAAGGTCCTCCAGATAAAGGTCATGGTGAGATGAAAATTAATAATTCAGGAGTTCCATTTGAAAGACTTCAAATGGATATCTTAGGCCCATTTCCACTTTCTTCTTTGGGCAATAAATACCTCTTAATTGTGACAGACTGTTTTTCAAAATGGGTAGAAGCTTTTCCTCTCTGAAATATGAGAACAAAAACCATTGCTGAGATTTTTGTTGATCAGATTGTTTGTAGGTATGGGGTACCTTTAGAGGTAAATACTGATCAAGGGACGAATTTTGATTCGAAATTGATTAAAAATTTATCTGAGTTGTTAGGAATCAAGAAGACAAGAACGACACCACTACACTCACAATTAAATGGATAAGTAGAAAGACAAACACTTCTACACTATCTCACAAAATACATACATGAAAATCAAAAAGACTGGGATCGCTGGGTTTCACTATTCTTGTTAGCTTACAGATCCTCCAAACATGCGACGACTGAAACTACTCCGATGAGATGTACACCGGTTTCGATCTGAGGCTTCCTTTGGACTTAATTCGAGGATGTCTACCAGAGGAGGTCGAGATTGAAGGAGACGGGGATTACGTACACAAGCTTCGGAGGAAACTCAGCGAGATCCACAAAATGTCACGAGACCAGATTAACTTACAATCGGAAAGAATGAAGTCTTGGTACGACAAAAAACTCTCAATATTGAATATTCCCAAGGCCAAAAAGTTTGGTTCTTCAACCCTCAAAGAACCAAAGGAAAAGCACCAAAACTCCAGTCAAGGTAGGACCTTGGGAAGTTGTGAGGAAAATTAATGACGTCGTTTATTGTATTCGTCGTTCACCAAGACATAAATCCAAGATAGTCAACATCAATCGTCTTGAGACT
This sequence comes from Gastracanthus pulcherrimus, assembly GCA_949152435.1. Taxonomy (NCBI): domain Eukaryota; kingdom Metazoa; phylum Arthropoda; class Insecta; order Hymenoptera; family Pteromalidae; genus Gastracanthus; species Gastracanthus pulcherrimus. Next base: position 127,065,044 of record OX424573.1, read on the forward strand.
TACGCTCAGCGAGACACCCGATAATGAAGACTGCTCTGCTCACGGTTCTTTTGAGCTGTGGTTTTTCCCCTGGGCGTGAAGGTAAATACCGGAGCAGGGACTTGAGGTGAGGTTCCACAGCATGTCAACTTCCCCCCTCTTGTCTGAAGACCGATTTCGAACAAATAAGAAGGATGATTGAAGTAGATTGTTCAAGAGACGGATTCATCTTAGTCCTGTTAAGTGATGATTGGTATCGCATCTGTAAGCATTGCTCGGTAACTTGATGCCAAGGATGGATCAAGGTAGAGGATGTTGGTGTCTGTTCCTGTAAGTCATCATTGGATTGTAAGAGTATCAGCCCGCTTGAAGGATGGATGATTATGATTGTCGGGACGACAATCTGAAAAGGAGAGGGCAATGTTGTGACCGAGCTCGAACGTCGCGCAATTCGAACACCGAGAATCGCGCATAACAACCCCTAGCAACGAGATCCACGACGTCGCGGATGATATTGTTTATGTTTAGTCTGATTCTGATAGCTGTTGAGAATAGTTGTGTTTACGTTCGAATAAAGAGTCCGAATTCAAGTGTGCTTTTCTATAAATACGTGTTGTCATTCTCATTACCCGAACCCGATCACAACAATATATATATATATATACTTGTACTTGTGTACGTAATATATATATATATATATATATATATATATATATATATATATATATATATATATATATATATATATATATATATATATATAATATTTATAAATTGTTATTTTAAAGTATTCTTTTAAGGAATGGTTAGATAGTTGGAACGATTAAATTGTACGTTTAAAATCTTTTTATTTCGGGAAAATCTTTGATTTATAATTAACAGGTAATAAATATGAGTCGGTTACTCCGGGTTATCTAAGCCCGATATCGCGCTTATATTTGGTATAAACTATAATAGTTTATTGCTCGCTTATAAGATTCTTATTTTTACGCGCGATGTAGGCGCGGCTGACAGATTGGTCGTTCTTGGTTCAATTTCCTCCAGACGAGAGTTATATCAGTTCGAGGGTTCTATGTTCGAACTTGTTTCTTTCACTCTCGAGGATGAACTTTGAACGCAGTAGGGGTTGTGACGTTGTACATTCGCTCATGACGCCGGAGACTTCGACGGGCATGTTCGAGGACGGTGCTGAGGCTCCATGTCTCCTCGGTTCTCCTTGTGCAAGAGCGGCTGACGGCCACCTTCACAGTTGCAGTCAAAAAGTCCCGCGAAGATGGTGTACAAGATATTTATAACCTCGTGTGTCGGGTGGCAACCCATCTTCTTCAATTAGAGACTGTCAGGCTTCGTGGTCTTTGACCTGGTTAAGAAAGCGGAGAGTGCTGAGCCCGCGCCTCGCACGTACGCGATTGTCTCTAACTCGGCAGCGGTCGCGTGTATTTCGCAATGACGAAGTATCGAGAGTGCTTGTATGCATGTCCCCGCATACACATGCATACACATATATATACATATATATACGTAGGCATACATGTGCACTTATATGTTTTATTATAAATATTTTTAAAGTAGAAGTGACATGGGATGTCACACAACGCAGCGTTATATTGTTTTCAATCAATTACGCTTGCATTATCACTGATAACTACAGCGATAGACGCTAAAGACAAGCGCTAAGTGTAATAATGCATGCGCTAAGTCATAACGGTTCCCCGAAGTTACCGAATAGATGTCCAGATGTGTACCGTAAATATCGCAAGTTTTGTGTAAACTATCGTACTATTTGCGATAACTATGCCACTTTTTGCTATAACCATTGCAAATTTTGCGATAACTATAATATTCTTGCGATAATTATTGTACTTTTTATGATAACTATCGTAAATTTTGCGATAACTGTCACACTTTTTGCGAAACTATCGCCAATTTTGCTATAACTATGTCATGTTATGCGATTTTAATATATAATGTATATAGCTATATCATTAAAATGTTGCTCTATGACATAAAAATCTTACTCTATGACATAAAAATGTTTCTCTATGACAGAAAAATGTTACTGTATGACTCAATTATCGACTCGGTGACGTATTTGTCGACTCAGTGACGTTTTCGTCGACTCAGTGACGTTTTTTGTCGATGCGATGACGTATTTGTCGACTCGGTTGCGTTTATGCCGACTCGGTAGCGGTGTATCGGTCAATCGTTAACGATAAAACATATTGTAAATGTGCCAAAATCTGTCGTCTGTAGGACATGAGTGTGTCGAAAAGTGTCAACTCTATCATATAACTGTATCAAAAAGTATTGAGTCTGTGACACTGGATTCATAGGTTATAGATATACCTGTGACATTGGGTTGGGTTACCACGTAATATAGGTGCTTGAATTATCGATGGAACCGTAATCTTGGGTTATCCATTAAGGTAGATACTTTCCGACACACTCATATTCTATAGATAACAAATTTTGGTACATTTACAAAATGCCCAAGCGTCAATACTTGACCGATGTATTTTTACCGAGCGGCTAAGTACTTCAGCGAGTCGACAAATACATTACCCAGTTGACCAAAACGTTATCGAGTCTACAGAGCCAAATCGACAAAAACGTCACTGAGTCGACAAATGTACCACCGAGTCGACGAATACGTCATAGAGTCTACAGAGCCAAATCGACAAAAACGTCACTGAGTCGACAAATGTACCACCGAGTCGACGAATACGTCATAGAGTAACATTTTTATATCATAGAGTAACATTTTTATGTCACAGAGTAACATTTTTCTGTCATAGAGTAACATTTTTATGTTACAGAGTAACATTTTTATGTCATAGAGTAACATTTTTATGTCATAGAGTACCATTTTTACGTTATAGAGTAACGTCAATATGTCATAGAGTAACATTTTTATGTCATAGAGTACCATTTTTACGTTATAGAGTAACATTTTATATTATAGAGTAACACTTTTATGATATAGCTATAAACACTCCGCAACAAAATTAACGCAACACCTAATTCCGACTAAAAAAGGGCGCAAATTCGAAGATCGATATCTCAGGTAAAAAATATCGTAAGGGGGTCATTTTTTTTTAAATTAAAGGTTGAAGTCTCTACTTTAAGATGGTGGAACTCGATTTTCGATTCGACGCAACCCCTACTTACGTGACCTTGAAAGTCAAGGTCATTTTTTAAAGCTCAAAAATCGTAAACTTTCGTAGTGCGCCCGCGCGTGGGTGATTTTTTTTCGATAATTCTGATCATTGCATCTTAATGTACAACTCATTCCCTTTAATTTAAACAAAATTGATCCGCTACGATTTTTTTTACGATTTTACGTTTTAAAAAATGTATTAAAAAACGCGTTTTCTCGTGAAAAATTTGATAATTTCGATCCACCCTATGATTGAATCAGATTCTGATCAAATCGAAATGGAAAACTCGTATCCAAGCGAAACGAATATTACCGTCGACTTTAGCGTTACCCAAGAAGCACCACGAGGAGGTAGTCGATCAGGTTTAGCTTATCATATGTGTGTGTATTTGTGTGTGTGCGTGTGTGTGTATTTGTGTGTGTGCATGTGCGTGGGGGGGGGGGGGGGGTTCTTAAAAGGGCCGATTACTAATTGTACAGAAAACCCTTAATATCCTGTGTTGCCACCTCGGCGTCGGATAACCTCAGCTAATCTTGCAGGCATATTAATGCAAGCTCTTATCATGTCTTGAGGTATTTCATGCCATATCTCATTTAGAGCTAGCCCCAGTTGCTCAAGATTCCTTGGCTGTCTCTGCCTACTGCGCAATCGTCTACCCATCATGTCCCATACATGTTCAATTGGATTAAGATCCGGACTATTCGATGGATGCGGCAGTATCTCCAAGTGGTGTTCTCGGATGTAAGTCTGAGTAATTCTTGCGGAATGGGGAATCTTGCATGAAAATGAAATTTAGACCTATGCGACGACTCATTGGAAGCACGTGAGGCTCCAAAATTTCATCGATGTAGCATCTAGCTGTTAACCCGGGAGGTGGAACCACAATAAGATCAGTGCGATCGTTTAAAGAGATTCCTCCCCATACCATAACGGATCCACCGGAAAAAATCCTGATCGGTTGAATATGGTTTGGCTCAAAACGCTCCCTCCTACGACGCCAAATTCGTATTCTAGCATCATTACCATGCAGGCAAAATCGTGTCTCGTCTGTGAACAAGACGTTCCTCCACTGTTTAACCGTCGATTGTCCATAAGTTCTAGCATAGTGCAGACGAGATCTACGATGTCTTGCTGTGAGAAAGGGTACTTTAGCACGAATTCGCACGATTCGCGAATTCTTACTGTTTGCAAACTGATTTGCCTGTGTGGCAAAGGCATCGTTATGGATGTGTTGCGCATTTCTTACCGGTTCACGTAAGGTTGCTCGTATTATAAGACGGTCCTCGCGAGCATTTGTTACGCGTCTCCTACCTTATCCCGTCCTTCTGCGATAAGCACCTGTATCATTGAATCGAGACAGAACTCGAGAAACAGTCGAAAAATGAACCCCCATTCGTCTTGCTACCTCACGTCGACTAAGTCCAGCTTCAGAAAGTGCAACAATTTGCGCGGTTTGAATTTCATTCAACGGAGGCATTTTTATTTTGCCAAGAAATCGATTTGAATAGTTTTAAAATACTGCCGTAAGAATCAAAACCCGTAGCCCTTAACTAAAAAAATTTTACATTTTCGCCAAACGGTATTTTTTAAAAAATGGTAGACTTGTAAACGAACCGTATTCGTTAAAATTTGGACACGGTCAGAGATGGACTTGAAAATTTTTTTTTACATTACTGATTTCAAGAAACAATTCGCAATGGATGACAAATTTGATAAATTTGTACACTTCCTATTTTTTAAGAGATTTTCGATGTAAGATAAAAGTTATAAAATAATAACGTTTACAAATTTTAAGAATTTGTTTTTTACATTTAGCTTGAGTTAAATCTGATCGACTATCTCCTCGCGGTGCTTATTGGATAACGCTAAAGTCGACGGTAATATTCGTTTCGCTTGGATACGAGTTTTCCATTTCGATTTGATCAGAATCAACCAAGAAGTAACATTCAAACCCGTGCATATGGCATTTTCAACCTAAGATATCGATCTACGAAGTTGGGTCATTCTACACCGCTGATTCAATCGTAGGGTGGATCGAAATTATCAAATTTTTCACGAGAAAACGTGTTTTTTAATACAATTTTTAAAACGCTGTAAAATTGTAAAAAATATCGTAGCGGATCAATTTTGTTTAAATTAAAGGGTAAGAGTTGTACTTTAAGATGCAATAATCAGAATTATCGAAAAAAAAATCACCCACGCGCGGGCGCACTGCAAAAGTTTACGATTTTTGAGCTTTAAAAAATGACCTTGAATTTCAAGGTCATGTAAGTAGGGGTTGCGTCAAATCGAAAATCGAGTTCCACCATCTCAAAGTAGACACTTCAACCTTTAATTTAAGAAAAATTGACCCCTTTACGACATTTTTTACCTGAGATATCGATCTTCGAATTTTCGCCCTTATTTAGTCGGAATTAGGTGTTGCGTTAATTTTGTTGCGAAGTGTACATTATATATTAAAATAGCAAAACATGCGATAGTTATCGCAAAATTTGCGACAGTTATCGCAAAAAGTGCGATAGTTATCGAAAAAAGTGCCATAATTATCGCAAAAAGTGTGATCGTTATCGCAAGGTTTGCGATAGTTATCGTAAATAGTGCGATAGAATTTTCGGAGATTTTCACTGATCAGTCGACTAGTTATAATGATTTTTGAAGGTTAAAACAGTGCTTTATATATCCGTCTGAGCTGAGGGGAGGTAGCCGTGCAGGTTCAGACCTGCAAGCCCCCACCACTAGTTCTCGATAGACACGCAATAGACTTCTACTGATTTTTTATCGAGAAGGAGAGGACGGGAGGTAACATTTCCTCCACCCCTGATCCATACAGATGCGCAGTAGAGGTACGGCGGCTCGAAATACAGCGCCGATAGAGCGCATACACCGTTCACGGAGAGTTCTGATTAGTCGAGTAGCGGCGGTGGTGGCTCGAGAGTCGCTATCGTGGGGGATCTAGTATAAAGGTTAGACCTGCGAGCTCATTTACTCATTAGTCACCGACATGAAGTACGTGGTAGATATCCAGGGCTTCAAGGCACACGCCCGTACACACACAGACACACGCACACATACAAATACACACGCACATACGCACACAGACATACGCAAACATACATGTACACAAACATATATACACAGACACACACACGCACACACATACACAAACATTCAAACACACACAGAAACATAAATTTATACTCATATATTCAAAAACTCATTGTTAAACAAAAAAAATGTTTGAATTATTCGCGGCTTGGTCTACCAGTTAGATTTTGGATTGTATATATAATAAATAATTCAAAATTTGAATTTCCATCCCCTTGTCAAAAAAAAAACATAAATAAAACAATATTAATTGTAGCTGTAAATATTTTAACTTTCCGCCTCTTGAAATATTAATATTTAAATAAATTATTAAAAACAATATTATTTTTAGTTATTAAATTACAATTTTATAACTACTGTTAGGTTTGATTATATCGACCGGCTCCTTATATCAGTCACTCACCTTTTTCTCTTTGGGGTTGCTACATGAAATTTGAAAGGCGTGAAATTCAAACTGTTTTATATCAAAATAGTCGATTTTTAAGTTAGGAATTTGCTTTTAGATAGGGTTGAATGTCGTCCAATGTTGTCAGGTGAATTTGATGAAATATTGACCCCCTTGTATTGGGGTTTCATTTTGGCTTCTATACATATAGGTAGACGAAAGTTTTTTTTTTAGGTTAGGTTTCGTTTCTCCCATATATTTCAAGCAGATACTACATTTGAGGGAGGAAACAGCTGTTATTGGTTCGTCTCAAAATCGTCTAATGGCTGACAGTTAAATTTCAAAAAATGTTAGATTTAGAGGTTTGGAATTTGATTTTTGCTTGTAACTCATCAAAAGAAAGGGTTTTAGGTGAAATGGATGAATTTTCAACCCCCTTTTATGGGGGTTGTACTTTAACTCCTCTACATGCAGGTATAAAAAATTTTTTTCTCTGAGGTTAGGTTTCATTTTTCCCTTATATTTCGAACAGTACATATGTTTCATCTTGAAATTCTTTATCGATTGACAAAGCAGAATTTTCAAAAAATTTCGATTTTGAGGTTAGGAATGAAGTTTGAATTTCCCACCCAAAATTTATCTACCTCAGATCCTACGATATCCCTCGCTACTAGTAATTCAATTTTAAACATTTGAATTTCCCGCCATGAGTTACCGACAATGCAGATTCATAGATTACCCTAAATCGGTAATGTAGATCCTGGTTTATCGATTGAGATTAAATTCGGTTTACTTGCCGTCGGTAAAGCACATTGGCAGGTGCTTCTCTCTCTAATAAAGAGTGAACACCAACATCCGTCACATTCTGGTATCCCTTGCGGGATTGGATCTCGCTGGTCATACCTCGTGTCCAGCACCCTAAGCGAACCCGCGTTTTTCTTATCGATACTGAAAAGTGAAAAATAGTAGGAAGTGCGTGTTCGAGTAAGAGGCACATAAATTCAACGAGCCACTCAACACAGTGGCGGCACGAACTCATTGGATATTCAGAAAACAATCGCAAGTCAACGAGTAAACGCCGAGGTCGCCAACAGCTACAATCAAACGGAGCCGCACAAAATAAGGACTGAAAACTGCAGTATCAAGAAAAACTTGGAATCTCACCATCGCTTCTAGCGAGAATCTTCAGCACACCACGGGCTATGATTTTAACTAAGTTCAGTTGGGCCAACAAAGCTAATCTCAGCCAACAAAGCTGATCTCAGCCAACAAAGCTGATCTCAGCCAACGAAGCTGATCTCGAAGTACGAGGTATGCCATCGTTCTCAAAGCAGCAACAACCACCACGCGCAATCCAGCTATCGGTGCGGACCAGCCGCCGACACGCACAAGTAGCCACGATATCGCCAGCGCAGCTTCAGACAGCCACCGCAGCGCACCTATCACAACGCGAGCACAAACTGTGCAGATTGTAATAGCAACAGTGTAAGTCTTCACTATTTTCTAATCGCAGCTTTAGGAAATTCCCCCCCCCCCTCTTTTTTTAGATTTTTCAAACTTCATAAATTCAGAAATTAAAAACGTCGAGATTAAAAGTGCGACAAAAATCCGTTACTCGGAAGGGCCGAAAAATATGCAAACGAGTGAAAAGAAAATTTCGGCCGGAGTGTATAGCGACGGTTTCGAACGCGAGCGCACTACGAGAAGTATACGATATTATAATAATTAAAAATTCGGAAAATTTTATAAAAATTAAAAATTAGGGAAATTTTAGAAAATTTAAAAAATTAGGAAACTTTTAGAAAATTTTGTACAATATAATTTGAAAATTTGAAAAATTTAATATTCTTAAAAATTTGAAAATTTTGAAAATTTTAAAAATTGGAAAATTATGGCATCTTCGGGATTGTTCGACGTAGTGAGTGACGCATTGAGAGTAGAATCGCGGAGAAAATCGCGTAAGGCAGTAGGAAACGACAGCGATTCAGCGCTCGACCCGCGGGAAAATAAAAATTTAAAAAAGGTGATGTCGAGATTTGCGAAGTTAGGTCCAAGAGCGCGCAGGGTAGTTTATCGCATCGCACGCGAATTAATCCATAGCAGCTCCGATAGCGAAAGTTTCGACAGTCATAACCAGACAAAGCGGGAGAAGTCGCGGAAAGACCTTCTGCTAAACCAAAGCAGAATCGCGAGCGAGAACAAAACCGTGAAAGGAAGCGAACCAACAGGCCAGAGGTGCAATCACGCTAGTCGCACGCTATCAGAAGCGGCTGGCTTCATTGTAACAATAAACAAACAATCGGTAAATCTGGATGTAGCAGAGTTAAATAACCGGCTCGAACGCATAAATCTTAACTCTGAAACGGCGTCAACCTCGCGAGTAGAGGCTCCAGATGATCCGTTGCGAGCGCAATTAGTCACACTGGAACGTTGAGCAATCAACGAAAAATGCAAGGTTGGTGTTTCGAACTGCCTAGATATAAAAAAAATAGTGTAGAGAGCGGGCGAGAACATGGACGCAGGACAACACGCAAATCATAATCGCGCACCGACGTACGATAACCGCAGAGCGTATGAAGATGTGCAGCACGAATGTAGGCGTACCGACAGCCGCAGTAGCAAGTGCAGTTTTACAAGCTCTCGGGTAAGCGTGGAACAGATAAAATTAGCCATAGAGGACATGCGCGATATGGTAATAGGATTATGCAATAAAATTCCAAAAAGTACGCGACCGGGCAAAAGGGGGCGTCGCGACAATCGCGCGAACTATAGCGACAGTGAGGATAGCAGAAGCAGCGAAGATAGTGTACCGCGATTATACGTCGCAGACAACGCTCCACGTCGCGCGACAGTGCGTTAGTAAATACAAGACGCGACTCGAGAGGAAAAACCGCCGTGGTACACACACAAACGTGCAATTCCGTTCGAGGTGGTCACGCGCTATATAGAGGCGCGGAAGATCGACTCGTGCGATCACGAGCAACCGATCCCATCCCTCACCAGCAAGAACATTTCTATACAGGCACCCGGCCCTCGAGCCGATATGATCGTATGTCAGATTAGAGTCTCTAACGTGGCTTGGGAAACTCAAGATGCCCCCCTCCCCCACGTAGCAAACATAATGATCACAAGCCTCTAAGACGCAGCAAACACGAGCCTCCTAGACGAAGCGATCGTGAGCTACGGAGTCGTATACGCCCGAACCGCAGCGACCGCGAGCCGTTGGACAGTGAAGGCGACTCGGACGAAGATGAGTAAGACGAGCTCGAGTATCGCAATCGCAGCACGAGCTTTAGGCAGGACAGGCTGAGCAGTAGAAAAATGAGTATAAATCAGGCGCTAAACATAATATAAAATTTCGATGGTATCCCGACAGATTAAATTTATCCTGTCAATCGGTTCGCGCGGTGTTAGGCGATATCGGAAAGAGTAAGGGAAACCTATTACTAATAGGCCTGTCAACTAAATTGACCGGTAAACCCGCCGACGGGTATACGTCAAGATTAACCAGCTACGTTCGCACTGAGCAGCTGTTACAAGACTTGACGATGCAGTACGGAAACGTAGGCATCGCGGATGACACCATGGCACAAGTCAAAGTGTTCAAGAAACATCCGGGCGAAACAGCGGGCGACTACGGTGTGCGAATACAAAAATTGCATAGTCGATACTTGACAGTGGTCGAGTCGGCGCCCAGTCTCTCAAACTTTGACAAAAAGGCCAGAAGAGGCCTCTCAGACGACGAAGTGCTGCAGCAATTTTTGTTTCGGTTGGAGGCCCTGCTCGACCACCAAGTACGCGGCGAGAAACCGCGCTCCCTCGGTGAAGCGATAAGCATCGCGCTCGAGTTCGAAGGAAGGCAGTGCACACACCAAGTCGCTGCCCAGACCCCGACGACAGCAGAGCCAGCACCAGCGTAGGTACGACCTATAATTATGGAAGAAGCGCCGAAACCAGTCCAAATTTTGAACTGAACAATAGTTACAATAGCAACAATAATAAATAAAAACAATAATTATAACGGTAACAACGAAAACTCCCAATTCAAACAATCGCGAAGCGTTTCATATTGCATATACTGCGAACGTGACGGACACGCAACCGAGGAATGTAGAAGAGTGATCGATCACATAAAGAGAAATTTAATTCAAAATCCATACAAAAATAATAGCAGCAAGGCGAATAATAATAACAATAGTAATGTGAACCGTGATAATACGAGATTTAGTAGCGACAGACAGAGCGATCGCGACAAAAATTCCGATAAAAAACGTAAAAACGTCTTAGGCAACAATAAGAATGGCCGGGATGGTCGCGACGACAACCAAGACGGCGATAATCCCTTCGACGAGCGCAGTAACGATAAACAGTAAAAAAACTAAAAAGACGCTCGTAGCAAACCCCAAGTGCCGAGCGTCAAGAAGTAAAGCCGAGAATCGAGAAGCTCCATAACTCAGCGAGTATAAAATTTCTTACCGAGGGACGGCAACCACCAATCGTTTTATTGGACTGCCCTCAGTTAAAATAGAGGCAAGGCAAATTTTACGCCGATTCTGGAGCAGACGTATCTGTCGTAAAAATCGGGTACCTAGTGCCCTGTTACCCGATCGAGGCGCAAAAAATAATTGATATCCAAGGAGTAACTCCCGGCACTTCGTTCACTTTAGGCCAAGCAGCAATCAAACTGCAGGGGTTGCAATGCAATGTCCAAGTAGTACCGAACGAGTTCCCCATAGAAAATGCGGGAATAATCGGCTGGGACATTATCGACCAGTATCAAGGCTGTGTCGATGCAGCAACCCAGAGCTTAAAGCTCAACGGCTTATACGTACTGTTCCTATCGGACGAAAAAGTGACAGTGGCGCCGAGAGTAAAAATGGTGATTAGTGCGCGTGTCAGAGATAACGACGTAAAAGTAGGGTGAGTCTAATTAATCGATTTATATCCGGATCTGCTTTGAGAAATTTCTTTGCCGAAAATATCAACGGCCGAGTCTATGCAGAATGCATAAACTTAAACGAAAAGGAAGTAACAATTGTCAGTCCAGTAGTTGACCTACAGCTATGTGAAACGGTTGTAGAGAACCCGCTATATAAGGCCGATGAGGTCGGTTCAGCAAAGAGGGTCGCAGAATTCTCGGCATGCTTAAGACGCTTGTGCGACACAAATAAGCACGCGTCAAATTTTAGAGAGGTGCTCAATTTAAATGAAATGTTGCAGAACAACGTTCCAGCCAGAGAATAAAGGGTCAATAAAAGTATGAAGTTGGTGAACTTAGATGGCTACAATAAAGAGGAGATTAGTTACATAAGGGAAATAGTGCAAGACTACGCGGGAGTTTTCGGACTCGAGGGCGAGCCACTGCCTGCGACTCACTTAATTCAACATAAAATCGTCTTGAAGTCAAACAACCCGATACGTAACCACAGGTTCAGATTTCCTCCGGCCCTTAAGGAGCACATGATAAGGGAACTCGACAAGCTACGGGCCCAAAAATCTTGGTTCCTTACAACTTAAGCTACTCATCTTCACTCTGGATCGTATAAAAAAAGCCTGAAAACCCAAGAAAACAAGAAATTTAGGCGAGTTACGCACTTTAGGGCAGTTAATGATGAAACAGAGGGTAGTTGCCATCACCTGACCATTACAAACATTTTAGAGCACCTTGCTTCGGAAAACTACATCACGGTGATGGATCTCAAGCAAGGATACCACCATCGAAATGCATCCTGAGTCTGCACACCTCACCGCTTTCTATGCACCGGACGGCAAGCATGCAAACAACCACCTACTCGTGTATGACAGGATGGCTATGGGTTTAAAGGAGGTAACCATAACCTTCACCAAGGCAATGTCACTAGCCATGGCCTATCTCCAGGGCGAGGAAGTCGATATCTACCTTGATGACTTCATGGTGTTCAGCGAAGACCTCGAGCAGCACAAAATTTGGCTACGCAGAGTGCTCAAAAGACTGCTAGAAGCAAACCTAATAGTGGAGCCAAGAAAAAGCCAGTTTCTGAATAAAGAGCCTCTAATCTTGGGACACATCCTGGGAGGAGGCGTAATCAAGACCGATCCTACAAAAATAAAGACAATGCTGCAGTACCCTGCACCGACAGATGAGACGACAGTCAAACAGGTCCTTCGTCGGTCCAGCTACTGCAGGCACTTCATAAAAAATTTAGCCGTCCACCACTGTCCATCAGTTTGCTGCAGAAAAGTGTCGAGTTCATATGGGGTCCAGAGGAGCAGGAGGCATTTGGCTCTCTCAAGAACATGTTATGCTTCGAGCCAATCTTAAAGGCTCCAGACATGTCGCAGCCATTCATTGTCTCCACAGATAACAGTGACGGGGCTCTGGGCGTCATCTTGTCCCAGGGCGTGCTGCGCCGTAACCAACCTTGCGCGTACACATCGCGATTCCTCAAAGGCAGCGAACTCAGATATCCGACGTACGACAAGGAACTGTTAGCGGTGGTTTACGCAAAGGAGCAGTTCAGATATTACTTTATGGCAGAAAATTTACGGTCGTATCCGATCACGACCCGGGAATAAGAATGGTAATACGGACGATCTATCGCGAAATCCGGTCATCGGCGAGGGCGAAATCAACCCTCAATTGCCGCAGATAAAACTCTACGAGCTTGCCGATAAGCAAAATGAGCTGGACATGAATTCGGAGGCAAACATACCGCAGGGAAACATGTTTAGATAGCGCACCGTATGAAAACAAGGCAAAGATGGCTTCGCTTCAGCAGCGTGCCACTTCGATAATATTTGAGATCCGACTCTAATATTATGGGATATAATTCTTTAAATGTTAAACTATCGAAAAATGCAAAAAAAATCGATTATTTCAAAGTGAGAAAGTAGTCTAGCCCCTTAAAAGAATCAGACTTGTCATAAGAAAAATTTAGTGTACACTATAAAATGATTTATAAAACGATTTCTAAAACGATTTTTAAAACAATCTTTGAAACGATTTGTAAACCGATTTGTAAAAATCGAGAAAATAACGAATAGAACAAAGACGCTACGTAGAAGTAAATAAGTTTGGAATGCACCGTTTGAAAAAGAGTAAACATGCTCGAATCGCACAGCGCGCAGTTCGAAATATGATGCCGGCGCACATGGCGTCGCGCTGCCGAATACAAAAGGCACGCTGTGAGAGCTGAGTCACGCGATTGTGCACTTACTGTCGAGCAGGTACTCTCGCGTAGAGAGTGTTGAGAGATGTGAAGATTGTCGTAGAATGGACATATTCAAACCGAAATACATGATTGAAAATAACGAATGTGAAACGATTTATTTCACAACTGGTGAAGTATCATACAACATTACATTAACTACATTTAAATTTAAATTATGAAAATTTAATATATGATATAAAAATTAACGAGATTTGTTAAAACTTATAACAAATATGAAAATATAAGTAATAAAATGTTTAAATATATTATTTTAGTAAATAATAAATAACGAAGTAGTTAAATCAAAATTATTTTATAGTAGTATGAAAGTGACATTTTTCCTATTTAAAAATAAAATTAAGCGCTTATTAATATTTTATTTTGTTTTCTAGAAAATCAAATCAAGATTCGCCTCAATGAGTTCTTTGACAGATTCAAAGAAATTTTCAAATCGGAGGAAAGTCATCCTAAAGAGAAAATAACGATGAAGCAACCAGATAATATCATATTGTTTAGCATCGAAAAAACTGCTGAATACAAAGCAGGTGTGTAAACGTTTTTAATAAAAGTTTCATTTTAACGAACGACCTGCTTACCGGTATAAACAAGGCCCATACGAATTTATTGTAAAATTAAATTAAAAACACCAAGTATCTTGTTGGGTCGCTTGAGACTAAGGTGAGTTCGAAAACAATCTTGTTTTCAAATGTAGACGTTTTCACCTGTTCCAGTCCGGCATGACTTGTGTTCGGTCAGCCGGGCTAGGAACACAGTCTAATATGGTTTGTGGAATGCAAAAGGCCACAATGAAAAAAAAAATAAACATAGAAGTAAGGTGAGGTTAGGTTGGGCAAGTAGGGTTAGCATTGGGGGTATATTATTTAAATAAACAAACTCCGGACGGAATCACGCACGCACGCACCAAGCCACCGAACGCACGCTATTTTAATTTGTTGAATTTTAATATAATTAATAACCCGCGAATATATTTATGTTTCACGGGGGGAGATCGACGACGCAACAACACACACACACACCACGAGCACAGACACAAAAACAACAGCCGATGTAACCGAAACCTCCCGACAAGCTGAGCAGCACCAGGAAGCGGCGACTACGAAGAAGAGGTCTAGGCCTTTATTTGTTTCAGGAGCTCCTAGAAAGAAAGAAACAGGAGACAACACTAGCAGCCGCGAGCAGCGGGGCCGAGGCAGCAGTAGCAGCACAGCAGCAGCAACACAGCACCGGCAGCACGGCGGCAGCCGAAGCAAACATACTCACACACGCACATACACACTCGCGTACGCGGACACCCGGGAGAGAGAGAGCGATCGGAGCGCGAGGAGGCTCAACGGCGTCATCCGTAAGGACGACGACAGAAACAGATGATGAGGAGGCGAGCGCGCGGCATGCGCATGGGATCGAGCGGGGAGAGTAGAGGGAGAGCCGAGCGGCAAGAGAGAGAGAGAGAGACGGAGGAAGAAGCCTCAAAGACGACGAGAAGAGAGGCGCGCGCACGGAGAAGGGAGCAAGGCGCATTTACAATGAACGCGTCGCGCTCCGGCCGTCCGCATGTAAGAGCTGTCGAGTAATGGGATGAGTATCGGAGAAGCGTGCAGTATAGGGGGCGCTATTAATATTTCGAATTACGCGCGTCCCCGGGGCGAACTGCAGGACGGGTAAAACTAGAGCAGTAACTAACCTCCGGTTACTACTCTAGTAAAAATCGAGTTGAGGGCCTATGCCCACAAGCGTTAGAAAAGGAGAGAAGATCGAGCAAGGCAGAATAGAGGGAGCTAGGATAGAAGGACGTCACGAGGAGCGGACTCGAGTCCTTCCGCCCTGCCCATTCCGTCCAGAGCCTTCGCCGCACACAGTCGTGTTTGTATTTTCCATTACTACAGGAAGCTGAGCTGTCCGCGTGGAGAAAGAAGGAGCGAGTCCGAGATTCTTTGCGAGATAATCAGTAACGTGAGTACTGATTGGTCGGCAATTATTTGCCCACAAAGAGCTCGACCATTAGACTCAAGAAGTTTGTAATTTTGCCCATAAAAATTACTTGGTGAGATCTTTCCGTATATTTTTATTTGTTTCAGTGCTGTCGAGATTTGGGAAAGTCTTGGTGGAGAGACGGAGCTACCATTGTGTGTGTTCGCCGCCGATTATTTTCTGTGTTTTAGGTCGAGAGTTCCCGAGTTCGAGACGCGTTATTATTATTTACAGGTGGTATAAAATACCGGCAACGCGGTCGGCCCTTGGTGCGTGCTTGTAACGGCGAAAGCGGCCATTGGACCGCCCACGTGCGATCATAGGCTTTTAAGCGAAAATAGTAAAAGTGGGGAAATAAGTAAAGTCGTGGTGAGGAGAGAATTTTAAAGTATTAAAGTAGGGTTTATAATTATTATAGAGGATTAAAGTCATACAATTTGGGGTTTTATTAATTATGATTTTTAAGAAGTATAGGTTATAATTAATTAATTAAGTAGTTATTAACGATAAGTGTAATTTATGTATAGATATTATTATCAAGAAATAAAGGCAAAAGATTATATAAATAATAATTGTTAATAATTATATATTATTATTATAAATAACTCGAGATTGGATCTCCGTGGGTTGCGCCGTGTGTCCAGGCGTCCGCTCAGCGAACCTTCTCTCGAGTTCGGAGGAGTCCGCCAGAGGGTAATTGTCGGGTAACAGAGAGCAGTATTGACCGAATAATTAAATAATTAGTGAGTTGTATGGACAGAATCCAGATCGGTTAAAATACAACATCATAAATGGCGTCCAACGTCGGGCAATGCTGAAAACGTGATCCAGTCTCGAGTGATAGGGAAGCAATACGGAAAAAGCAGGAAATTCTTTTTTATTACAATTTTGAATTTAAAATTTTTTTTTTTTGCTTTGCGAACAAGCTTTAGGGACATGGGGGACTAGTAATTTTTTTTAGCGGGTAGTCCACGAGTAAAGATTTAGTTGTTTTGGGAACTCTAAAAATTATTTTTCGTTTAGGTTGTTAGCAAGTGGGAGGCGGAGACACAGGCATATATAAATATTTTTTGTGGATAGTGGCTGTAAGTAGTAGTGCGAGTACTATTATTTAGGAATTTTTTTTTAGGATATTAGCAAGCTACGAACGCACACACTCTTTAACAAGGCTAAAAGCTCACCAAGTTTTTTTTTAGGTTATTCTCATTGCGATAGTGAGAAATACACATTATTCATGTATACATTGTAACAATATTACATAACGATATTGATTATTATTATTTTATTTTGTGGTTATTTGTATGTGGTTGTGGTGATATATTAGCGGTAATAATCGTGTTTTGGTGATTGTTGGTAAAATATTTATGTGGTAGTCGTACCAACCCCTATAACAATTTGTATAGCCTATTGCAAGACGATTGGCTATTCGGAAATATAGATAAAACACACACAGATTATTAAAAAAAAAAAAAAATTATTTGAATTATTGGATGTTACTATCTAGGTTGCTTGTTTTTAAATTCACAGGTCCAGACAAGAGTCATCTCTGATTCTCGAGTTGAGGGTGCAAGAACGAAAGAAGAAATTCTGTTACAGGTTTTTTTTCCAGAAATTTTCTGTTTCAGGTTCGCAAAAATTTTCTGTTACAGATTCATAGGAATTATCGTTGTTACAGATTGAGAACATACAGTAGGTACAAAGGAAAGAAAATGGAGAACGACGGAATTTAGGATATTGGTAATCGCAAAATAGTGCCCCTGTATATATTTATCGAGATACAATCTGTGTGTGTAGTAGACCCGTCCGAATTGCGAAGAGTAGGACCTTTGTACAAATCGTGAGTAGACCGAAACCCAAACAAACAAGGGCTTAAACTAACAGCGCGTATTATTGGCAACCCGAGAAATTGTTTTCCCAGTTCGTGTTTGGGGAGTAAGGCTAACTGAGATAGAAGAAAACAAGCTATTCAAAATGGAGGGGTACGCAGCGAAGATGAGAGATATTATACAAAGATCAAGAGAGTTCAGGGGAATATTGCGGAACATACGCAGAATGCCAGAACAGGAGTTGACGGGGCGACTTCAGGAATTACAGTTGAATATAGGGGCCAGTGCTCAAGTAAGGCAAGAGCGATTATTTAGAATAGGGCTAATCCGGACGGGAAAGCTTAATGATGTACCGTGGTACCCAGAGGTGGATGAAGAGGAAGCGGCGGCAGGGGGCACAACGCTACCACCGCCGGTGATAGAATTTTCTGAGGAGGAGATCGACGGACAAGGGGACGAGAGGGAAACCCCGACGCCAGTACAAAGAATAGAAGAGCAACTGAGTAGTCAAGCAGATAGACGTACGGTAACAGTACCGGCGATAGCAACCACGTCATCAACAACTACGGCAACGAATTCAACAACCACAACGGCGCCACGGTCAATCACCACCACAACAAATAGCACTTCCACCAGAATTGCGAATGAAGTAAGAACAGGGGAAAATCTAACAGTAAACAATTTAACGGGAACAAGGAGGAAAGAGATACCATCCAAGTACCAGATCACAAACACATTGCTGGAGCAATTAGAGACGGCGTATGGAAATCTTAACCTACAAGAAGAAAGGAACCAAATAAGGCCAAGACGCAGATTATCCCCACCTTCCCAGTTCGAGCTCTGGGACGAGGAGGAGGACAATAGGTCGAGAGACAGGAGAATCAACGCAAGGTGGGAGTTGAGAGCAGCACAGAGAGAACCTCGAGGACCACACGAAACCAATAGGAATATAACAATAATGGAGAACGAGCACACAGATAGGGCGTTAAAAAAGGATACGAAATCGAGAAGGGGAGTAAGGATGACTCAAACAGAACCTATTACAAGCCAGCGCCAAAGAAGTAGAAGTCCACCAAGGGACAGAAGTACTTCTCGAGGGCGGAGGCAAGGAGTTTATAGCCACCATAACAGACGTCGTAGAAACGTCTCGAGAAATAGTCACCGTAGCAGATGTAGTCGAAGCATCTCGAGAGATAGTCACCGTAGCAGATGTCGTAGGAGCATCTCGAGAGATAGTCACCGTAGCAGATGTCGTAGGAGCATCTCGAGAGATATTCACCATGGCAGACGTCGTAGAAGCATCTCGAGTGATAATCATCATAGCAGACGTCGTAGAAGCACCTCGAGAGATAGTCATCGAAGCAGACGACAGAGAATCACATCAAGAGATAACCGTAGGAACGCCAGTCGAACCAGCAGTAGTAGTCTGGAGGATGAATATGGCAGGCGAGGGAATCGAGATGGCCGTCGAAGGGAATATCAGCGAGGAAGAAGCATCAGCAGTGAGTCAGAAAGAGGGGACAATCAAAGGAGACGAAGGGGCCAGGGAAGAGAAAGAGACCAACGCCACGGAGCAGGACCAGCCAACGGTCAGCTCATTAAAACGCTACAGGCGTGGTGCACAAAATTTTCGGGCGAAAATAAAGAAGGCGCAGAGGAGTTCATCGAACAAATCAACGACTGTAGATCGAGCGCAGGGATGTCGGACAGACAACTACTGGCAGCATTACCATGTGTGCTGACTAAATCAGCAAGCACATGGTGTAGGACAATCCATCGAGATATCGAGTCGTGGAGAGAATTCAAAAGGGCATTTAAAAACCAGTATTGAGGAGAAAAAGGAGAATTGATGAGAAAGATGTAGAGAGTGACTTACGCAAAAGAACACAGGGGCCAGGAGAGAAAATTACAAACTTCATATCATGCTTTAAATTGATAGTTAGCCATTTTAGACGGCCACCTTCGATGCGAGAACAGGTGTCTACAGCGTATGAGAAAATAAGATCGGAGTACAGAAACTATATGAAAGATAAACGATTAAGAACTCTGGAGGACATCGAGCATTACGGGCGAGAATGGGAACGGCACAAGGAATTAAACGAACGATGGGAACCCCCACCACCCAAAGAGAAAATGAAAATTCAAGGAGCAGCGTATGTGTTAACACCGAAGGAGAGTAAGTCAAGTAAGGTGGCTGCAGTAGAGGAAGATAGCTTGAGACAGCGAAAACCAGTGGTAAAGGAGCAGGCGAGAAGTTTAGAAGTAGCAGCGGTAAGAGAGACGCCGGTGTCCGCAGCAATACAGTTAACAACGCAAGATCAAAGGCTCACGAGTTATGCTCAAGCAATGCAAGGAAGTAATAACCGCCAACAAAACTGGTCAAACCAGAACAATAATAGAAATATGAATCAGAATTGGTCAAGGAACAATTCAAACTGGAATCAAAGAAATCAGGGCGGAGGTCAATCCAGACCAACAGAAGGTTTTCAGCCGAGTGCAGGTGTAACGGGAGCAGTAGGTGTTAGGGGAGGTTTAGCTACAGGTAATTTCACTCAGGGAAACCAGAGCACCCAAGCTTACTATGGACCTTGTTTTGAGTGCCGGGGAGTGGGACACCGAGCGGCGGAATGTCCACGAAGAAGGTGTTTTAAATGCAATCAAGTAGGTGACCGCAAGTCGGAATGCAGAGTACAAGATACACCACGGACCACGGGTCAGCTTACATTGAATTGTGTTATATGTGGTAGATTGGGAGTAACACTCACATCGTGCACCAACGAATTATGCGTAACTTACCGCAGAGAGTTGGGAAACGGGGTGCAGGGGCGCAGTCCAGTTCCCTGCCCCCTGCACAACGATAGGAACTCAACTGTCGAATCTTGAAAACAGTACCGATGGTCGAGTTAACGGAGTGGCAGAGAAATCGATGGATAATGAAAAGGGAAAAATCAAGACCATCGAGGGTGCAAGGAAGAAGGAGAGGTCAGGTGAGTGTAGCGCTAGGTCATCGGAGGATAGCGAAGAAGTGAAAGAAAGAGAACGAAAGGTAAGGGGGGTTACGCAATCCCAGTTGAAGGCAACCCTAGTCCGTTCGTTCGAGTCGGAGGTAGCAAGAGAAAAAATAATAAGAGAAGAGCCCAAACCGAACGCAAGTCAACCACAGTTGGAATCATCAAGGTTTTGGGCGTTCTCGGAAGTGAAACAAAATAGAGTAGCAGAACCAATCATCGAAAGGATGGAGCGATCCCAATCGCAAACATCAAGCTCGGTAAAGTTTGGTGGAGTACCAGTACGACAGATTGTACGAGATGAAAAGTGTCGCCAGTCACAACCATCTCCAATGCAATTGTCGACTGATGTAAATCGTGAGGAGGCGGACCAACCTGTGGGGAGTGTGAAGCGAACATTCCAGGCCATGGTGGTCCGTACTCCAATACTGGAGGGAAGAGTACCAGCACGACAGATTGTACGAGATGAAAAGTGTCCCCAGTCACAACCATCTCCAATGCAATCATCGGCGGATGTAAATCGTGAGGAGGCGGACCAACCTGTGGGGAGTGCGAAGCGAACATTTCAGGCCATGGTGGTCCGTAATCCAGTAGCGGGAGTGGAAGTATCAGCACGGCAGACGGCACAAAATGAAGAGCGTCCCCAGTCGATATCATCTCAGAAGCAGCTGTCCGGCGAATCGAACAACTATTACAGACCAGAGCAGTTGGCAGAAGAGGAAGAGCGATCTCTGTCGCAGATACCTCGAGCCAAGGAGTTTGGAGGAGGGACAATGAACCTAGGACGATCAAGGGAGAGTGAAAGACACTCACTCTATTCCATATTATCCGAGGGGGACTTAGAGGAAGAGGAAACGCAATCGGTCAACACTGATGGACCCGAAAAGCAATCTCCATTGCAGGTGGGTCAAGCAGCGGTTCCGAAGCCCGAAGGGAAAAAGGCAACAGAAGAGGGGACAGCGGAGGAATCTATCTGCAATGAGCTGTCAAAAGTAAGAGAGTCGGGAGTAGAGGAGCGGAAAGCAGCAGCCACACTTACACTCGAGAGATCAATCAACAACGAAGGGGCGTCTGATGAAAGAGAAGACTATCCCATGTTGTCGGAGATCGAAAAGGGCGTAGAGTTGTTACTGCAGGACCTCGGCATGTCCACGGCCGGGGCGTCCACTCGGCCGGCTTGTGGACGTGTCGTGACCGGCGAGCCGTCACGGACAGTCCAGGAGGGGGGTGAGACCGTACTTCATACGGTAGAGACGCCACCTACAGCATCGCCTATCGAATATAGGTTGGAAGGAGGGATTGAAGAGGCCGTGGATGCCTCGGCAACGGATAACAGAAACTTCCTGAAAGTGGTGCTGGGAGGACGTAGTTATACTGCTCTATATGATTCAGGCTCTACGATATCGTTGATAGGACCAAAGATAGCGGAAACAGTTCGAGATAGATGGCAAGACAGTAATACGTATGTACGTAGTATTACCGGAGACTTGTCTAAAGTCCTGGGTTGTGTTAAAGTCAAGCTCGAGGTGGACGGTAAAAGCGACGCGTCGAGCTTTGCTATTGGGGCAGTGTTGACACAGGATTTTGAGGATGGGGAGCATCCCATTGTCTACGTAAGTAGAGTGCTGACCTCGGCCGAGAGGAATTATACCACCTCGGAGAGAGAATGTCTAGCGCACTTGTGGGCCATTAAAAAGCTACGTCCGTACCTGGAAGGCTACCAGTTCACGGCAATCACAGATCATACGGCACTGAAATGGCTCAGGAACCTCAAAGATCCCACAGGAAGGTTAGCAAGATGGGCGTTAGAGATGCAACAATGGGATTTCGAGATAATACACCGGAAAGGGGCCATCCACTACGTACCAGATGCACTATCCCGAGGGTTCGAGATAGGGGACGAAGAAGGAGCGGCGTTTGAAGAAATTCAGGACGCCTGGTATTTACAGAGGTTAGAAGACGTGAAAAAATTCCCTAAGGAGTTCCTGAACTGGAGAATTGAAGATAAAATGTTGTATCGATTTCGGAATGGCCCATTGTTGGATCCCATTACGAATCGAGACGAAGGGTGGAGATTGGTGGTCCCATGGGAGAAACGTTATCGAGTCATGGAAGATGCTCACCGAGAGGCGTCAGCGGGTCATCTGGGGATAGAGAAAACTTACGATCGAGTTGCTCGGGAATATTATTGGCCGGGGGTGTGGCATGACATCCAAGAGTTCATTGCAAGAATGCGACGAGTGTCAAAGATATAAAACCGCACAAACGGGACCACAAGGTCTGATGGGCCAGAGAATCGTGGAGAGACCCTGGGCAGTGGTGGCCGCTGATATGATGGAGTTTCCCAACAGCAAGGGACAACACAAATACATCCTGGTTTTCCAGGATTTGTTCACCCAATGGATTGAGATGAGATCACTGCGGAAAGCAGATGGAAAAGCAGTAGCCAAGGCGTTCGAGGAGTTCATTCTATTCAGGTGGGAGACTCCCGATTATCTACTCACAGACAACGGTAAAGAGTTCGACAATAAACATCTGAATACGACGCTTGAGGAATATGGGGTCAAACATGTGACTACCCCCCCCCCCCCCCCCATACCATCCTCAAGCTAATCTAGTGGAGAGGAGTAATCGAACGTTGAAAACAATGATAGCCACCTTCGTAGGGGACGAACACCGTAACTGGGACCAACACCTACACGAGTTCAGGCATGCCGTCAATACGGCAATGCAATCGAGTACTAGGGTCTCGCCGGCATTCCTAAACTATGGACGGCATCCGGCACCGGTGAAAAGCCTACGCAGGGAGGTCGAGATTAAGGGATCAAAAATTCCATTAGACCCCAGCGTGTGGGTAGATCGAGTAAAAAGGTTAGATGCGTTACGGGATCTAGTGCTCAGACACGTAGATCAGGCCCGGGAGAAGCAGACGAAGCAGTATAATAAGGGGAAGCGTAACGTAACGTTTAACATAGGAGATCTAGTAATGAGAAAGTTGCATGTGCTATCAAATGCGGCCAATAGGTTCTCCGCCAAACTGGCCCCAAAATTTGATGGTCCTTTCGCGATAATCGAAATTAAGTCCCCAACGGTTTACGTGCTCGAGACCACAGATGGGAGGATGAACGCCAAGGTGCATGTTTCGGAATTGAAACGGTATATTCCCCCGCGAAATCATCCTGCATTAACCTAAACCTGCCCTTGTTTCGTCCTCGTGAGCATGTGCGTAGCGAGTTCCCATTACAGATGAAGAGCCAGTTCACCGTCGGCGAGCGGGAAGTAAGAAGGAATACCGATCGTGATAAAGGGGGCGTCGGGGTATGAGGACCCGGGGGGGGGGGGTAATTATCGAGTCCCGGGAAGAGAGAATTCCTATTCTCGAACTAGTATTCCCTCCGGCCTCGTGTGTTGTGGGGTATCTGTCGCGAGTGTATTTCAGGAACGTCGTCGAGTTAAGAAGAAGTATTGTCCATTGTGTTGTCATGGTACTGTAGTTAAACATGAGGAATAGCGATTAATAGAGTTTAATTTGTTTCAGATGTCGAGACAAGTCCGCAGTCGCAGGTCATCGTGCCAGGAGGCTAGCCCCCGCCATCGCCCGGATGGGGAGTTCATCCCTCCGCCCTTTGTAAGGGCCGAGTCCCGCCCCAGCTATGCGGAGGAGTTGGCGGGCATCCAGGAGGAGGAGATGCGGAGGGAGGGGGGATCGGAAGAAGCTGGCCCTGTGGACCACGGAGTTGGAGAGGGGGAGGGAAACCCGAGGAACCAGTCCCCGGGGGAAAGCCAGAGGATCTTTCCCCCGGAAGGTGTAGAGTTGGCTGTGAGTGCAGCCGCTCTAGGGGATATAGTCCCCTTGACTGATTCTCGGGGAGACTCCCTAAGACGACCCCGCGGAGACGGGGGTCACCGGCCACCGGCCGTCCCGGGCGTCCGGAGACCGATATGGTCCGGGCCGCCATCGCTCGGTGCCTCCCCCCTTCTACGCCAACTGCGAGCGGGCCAACTCGGGAGAGTCTATGGTTTTACATGGACTCTCCGGAGGAATCGGACCCAGAGGCCAGAGAGGCCCGACGGGCTGCCCTGGCCACGCTGCCCCGGATATCCCGGGTGACGGCGGAGCCAATCCAGTCCCACCCTCAAGAGGCGATTCCCCGCCAACCCCGAACCCGGGTAGCGGAGGTCACTAGCGCCGAGCTCGTCGGCGGACCAACGGCCACTGGATCGAGTGGAGGTGAGGAGAACCGGTTAACAAGGCGAGAAGATCCCGAAGGTAAGATCGGGGTAGTAGACAGCGAGATGGCGATGCGGATCGAGTTAGGGGTACCAGTGGAGGATCTGATTGCAGGGGTAGATTATCTGGAGATCGAGCCGTGGGGAGAGGAGCTGATGGAGTGGGACCGGGAGGAGATAGCCCCACTGCCATCCCCAATTCCCCCACCGGCTCCCGCAACCCTCAGCGATCTGCCACGGCTGAGGGGTCCGAACGGGAAGAGGCGTAGGTACAACCCCCGTCGACATCTAGAAGCCGACGACTTCGAGTGGGGAGTTGTACCTTCGCGCTCACCGTCACCATTGCCAGGACCGGCTCAGCGAGAAGAGGGGGCCGTCGAAGAATCACCACGGGACCGGGAAGAGCAGCGGGGACGAGACGTGCGGAGACGAGGTACCTAGTTTGGAGAGCTACGAGAAATTCCTACCCTGCCCCACCTCGACCCCCCGCTGGATTCTTGCTTCAACTGCTGGCCGGAGGGCTACCTCCGCAAACACTGCCCCCGAATCCAAGAAACTAAATTTTGCTACAATTGCGGGCGTAGGGGCAGTACGCTAGCAGATTGCCCTCGCTGCCAGCAAGTACACCTCGAGTACCGGAATCGAGAGTTAGGAAGAGGTGAAGGATGTGGTCGTAGGGGACCCCAAAGAGACTGGTCAGACGATCGAGTGCTGGAAGACCCTGATTTGATTTCAGGGGCCCAAGGGTCGGGAGCTCCAGAGGAGGAGAAGCCACCACCCTATAAGGCGGTGGTAACGCCGGTGCCAGCCCCCCGCCAGTCTAGATGGGACGTGGCTGCCGAGGGAGGAACCCTGCGGGTGACCATCAGGCCCGAAGGGAAGGAGAGGACCGTCGCCCCAGCCAGGTCTCACGCTGGGACCTACCACCGATGGGGGTACCACCGACTCGACCCCCATCCCGGTGGGACGTACCACCGGCCACTCCATCCCCAGCGCCTCAGGAAGACGTCCGACCGGAACCCATCATGTCACCAACGGAGGGACTGATGGAGTTCGTGAAGAGGATCGCCCACCTTCCGGTGGACACGCAAGATCTACTCCTCCGGGAGTCGATGGGCAAACCTCGCGAGTAGAGAAGTGGCCAGAACAACTCGAGTTGTTGGGGGGGGGGGGGAGTTGATTATTCGGAAAAGGTTTCGTGTATGGGGGTAAGAAGGCGGTGATACCATTGGAATATATATACCACTCCACCATATAATGTGTGTTTAATTATTTATGGTACCTATCGTTATGTAATGTTGGTGGCGGAAATATTATTGTACAATAAACAAGCGAGCGTTCGAGGTCGGAGGCTTTGTCGGCGTGATTCCTTCGAGAGAGAGATACATCGCAGCGTTTAAAATAATTTAAACCAGAGATCCACTCCGTTGGAGTGATCTCCGGAAGGAGGGGAGTATTTGTGGCATGTAAAAGGCCACAATGAAAAAAAATAATAAACATAGAAGTAAGGTGAGGTTAGGTTGGGCAAGTAGGGTTAGCATTGGGGGTATATTATTTAAATAAACAAACTCCGGACGGAATCATGCACGCACGCACCAAGCCACCGAACGCACGCTATTTTAATTTGTTGAATTTTAATATAATTAATAACCCGCGAATATATTTATGTTTCACGGGGGGAGATCGACGACGCAACAACACACACATACACACCACGAGCACAGACACAAAAACAACAGCCGATGTAACCGAAACCTTCCGACAAGCTGAGCAGCACCAGGAAGCGGCGACTACGAAGAAGAGGTTTAGGCCTTTATTTGTTTCAGGAGCTCCTAGAAAGAAAGAAACAGGAGACGACACTAGCAGCCGCGAGCAGCGGGGCCGAGGCAGCAGTAGCAGCACAGCAGCAGCACAGCAGCAGCAACACAGCAGCGGCAGCACGGCGGCAGCCGAAGCAAACATACTCACACACGCATATACACACTCGCGTACGCGGACACCCGGGAGAGAGAGAGCGATCGGAGCGCGAGGAGGCTCAACGGCGTCATCCGTAAGGACGACGACAGGAACAGATGATGAGGAGGCGAGCGCGCGGCATGCGCATGGGATCGAGCTGGGAGAGTAGAGGGAGAGCCGAGCGGCAAGAGAGAGAGAGAGAGACGGAGGACGAAGCCTCAAAGACGATGAGAAGAGAGACGCGCGCACGGAGAAGGGAGCAAGGCGCGTTTACAATGAACGCGTGGCGCTCCGGCCGTCCGCATGTAAGAGCTGTCGAGTAATGGGATGAGTATCGGAGAAGCCGGCAGTATAGGGGGCGCTATTAAGAATTCGAATTTCGCGCGTCCCCGGGGCGAACTGCAGGGCGGGTAAAACTAGAGCAGTAACTAACCTCCGGTTACTACTCTAGTAAAAATCGAGTTGAGGGCCTATGCCCACAGGCGTTAGAAAAGGAGAGAAGATCGAGCAAGGCAGAATAGAGGGAGCTAGGATAGAAGGACGCCACGAGGAGCGGACTCGAGTCCTTCCGCCCTGTCCATTCCGTCCGGAGCCTTCGCCGCACACAGTCGTGTTTGTATTTTCCATTACTACAGGAAGCTGAGCTGTCCGCGTGGAGAAAGAAGGAGCGAGTCCGAGATTCTTTGCGAGATAATCAGTAACGTGAGTACTGATTGGTCGGCAATTATTTGCCCACAAAGCGCTCGACCATTAGACTCGAGAAGTTTGTAATTTTGCCTATAAAAATTACTTGGTGAGATCTTTCCGTATATTTTTATTTGTTTCAGTGCTGTCGAGATTTGGGAAAGTCTTGGTGGAGAGACGGAGCTACCATTGTGTGTGTTCGCCGCCGATTATTTTCTGTGTTTTAGGTCGAGAGTTTCCGAGTTCGAGACGCGTTATTATTATTTACAGGTGGTATAAAATACCGGCAACGCGGTCGGCCCTTGGTGCGTGCTTGTAACTGCGAAAGCGGCCATTGGACCGCCCACGTGCGATCATAGGCTTTTAAGCGAAAATAGTAAAAGTGGGGAAATAAGTAAAGTCGTGGTGAGGAGAGAATTTTAAAGTATTAAAGTAGGGTTTATAATTATTATAGAGGATTAAAGTCATAAAATTTGGGGTTTTATTAATTATGATTTTTAAGAAGTATAGGTTATAATTAATTAATTAAGTAGTTATTAACGATAAGTGTAATTTATGTATAGATATTATTATCAAGAAATAAAGGCAAAAGATTATATAAATAATAATTGTTAATAATTATTTATTATTATTATAAATAACTCGAGATTGGATCTCCGTGGGTTGCGCCGTGTGTCCAGGCGTCCGCTCAGCGAACCTTCTCTCGAGTTCGGAGGAGTCCGCCAGAGGGTAATTGTCGGGTAACAGAGAGCAGTATTGACCGAATAATTAAATAATTAGTGAGTTGTATGGACAGAATCCAGATCGGTTAAAATACAACATCATAGGTTGCACTATTAAAAACCATTATAACTTTAACGAATAATGATTGTGCTTTCAGATAAACAAACGTTCACTAATGAGGAATGGAAAGCAATAACGGAAATGATTGAGCGATGTGATCGAGATGGTATAGAGTTAGTGCTACCATAGACTAAAATCCAATATGATGAGAAAATGGCGGGCATTTCTGAAGCAGAAGAGAGTGCATTATTAAACCATTGCTCAGTATCTACTGAGACAAGAACGAACGATGAAAACGAATTCAACGGTGAAAAAGCGATTGATACATGTAAAGTATTACCTAGATTAACGAGTACTAAAAACTGCAATTTTGAATCAAACGATGTAAGCACAAAAATTTTCGCCTCGATACTTCTTGAAAAATGTGGCTATTGATAAAATTGCTGCATAAGACGAAGAGATAACGATAACGAACAAAACGATTAACGAGCCTGTATTTATCGTGTCACGTTTTACAGGTAAAACAAGTAACGATGGGCAGGAGCTGAATCCACTCAATCAGAAGTTTTATGAATTATGGAATCAGCAATAAAAACGAATATGCAAGTGGCGAATTCCGTCAATAACGCCATTAACAGCTTGTATTCTATGCAGCGAAAACTAAATCAAAAAGCTGCAGAGTTTAGATCCATGATGAAAGAGCAAGCTACAAATTTTAATCAAATAATAAACGATGTGATTGAACGATTTAATTTTGATTATGACGATAGTATTTTAGAGGTCAATGATTAAGAAGTGAATTAGATAAATATGATTTAAATAAAGATAAAATTGTTAAAAATGAGTCAGTAAAATTAACCGCAAATGAAGTAAATGAAACTATAAAGTTTGAACTTATAGATAGATAGATATACTGTTTATTCATCCATGACGAAAATTCTTACAATTGTATGTACAAAAAGAATACATACACACTCCGCCAAAATTGCACATAGATCTATCACATCAAAAAATAAAACACACTCATGCATCTATCATTCTTTCAATTCACGCTAATAAATACATTCATACTTAACACTTAACACTTAAAAATAAATAAATTAAATAAATAAATAAATCAAGTAAATAAATAAATTAAATAAATAAATTAATTAAATAAATAAATTAAATAAATAAATTAAATAAATAAATAAATTAAATAAATAAATTAAATAAATAAATTATATAAATAAATTAAATAAATAATTAATTTAAATAAATAAATAATTTCAATAAATAAATAATTTAAATAAATAAATAATTTAAATAAGTAAATAATTAAATAAATAAATAACCTAAATAAATACTCAAAATAGATCAGATTAGATTGGGAATACTCAGGAATGAACGATAACAATTTATTTATCAGTATTCGAAAAGTTCACCCCTGTGCATTCACGTCACCGTGTAATTGTTTAAGGTGCCTGCCTAACGATGTTTTAAATTTGCAAAAAGATGGCAGACACCTCACACTACTTGGGAGCGAGTTCCAGAGGTGCGCACCTTGAACTCTAAACGAGAAAACACCCTTATCGGTACGCAACCCCGGAACCGAGAGCTCCTTCGTACCACCCCTACTTGAAATCCTGGCCTGGTATTTTTCAAAAAAGGCAGTAAGATATGGTGGCTGTTGCATGACAATCGCTTTGTAAAGCAACAGCCCCATAAAATACTCCCTTCTCACCTTTAGATCTAGCCAGCCCAGTACTTCCCTATAGGAGGTGATATGCTCATCACGCCTAACACCACATATGGGGCGAATCACGTCAAATCACCAAGCGCGGCGCGCGAGCGCTTAATACTGTTGTTTTCAACTCGCGTTTGCGGTATGAAAAAAAATATATAAAAAATATCCAATAAACTATTTCCACGTATTTTTTCCTCAGCTTTCCAATGGTGTGATGAGATTTTCCAAAATTTTCCATTTTCCTGAAAAAAAACACGAAACGTTGTTATATCTCGAAAAGTCTATTTTTAATATATTTTTTAATACTTTTAATCGAAAGCTGAGGTTTTTTACATAAGAAAAGTTCTTTTGCACAGAGTGCCCGATTATATTTCAGTGAGTAATAGAACGCCGAAAAGTAGAAGTACCGCGCGCGACTTGGCGCGGCGCGGCCGCCGTCACCGTCGCATCATGCTTACTTGTAAAACTAGTTCTTTTTTCCGTCGGTAGGTGGCTCAAACATAAAAAACTTTAATCTATAAATGAATTGTCACAAGAAATTCATATATACGACGATGTTTTTTTTAAATTTAGATTTTTTTATGATTAAATCATAAATCTATTGGTTACGTATTTCTCCGGTTTATTGTAGCAACTACAATGGGTTCAACCTGGAAAATGAAATGCATAAATCCTTTCTCTCGAGAGAATCACCCTACGTCTAAAGATCTGTTTGACTTTCCTTCAACTTTTAGAAGTATATTTCCGTTTGTACCCGAAGAAGCGAAAATATGTGGTACATGTCGTAGGCAAATTTACAAACGTAAAGCAGATTTACCTATTTCGGATACAAAAAAAGCTAACATAAATTGTTGTGATGAATATCATAAAGCTGGGGTAACGGTTCTCGAACAAATTAAAAGAAAATTTTCTAATACTATATCGAAGCACTATAGAATTCAGCTACTCACTCTTGGTCCCGATTTTTTGTCCCGTAATGATTTAATCAGAGAGTTTGGTTGTACTGAATGGGAAGCTCGAGAAGCAAAAGAGTTAGTAGCTGAAAAAGGAGTTTTCTCCGTTCCTGAAAAAAAAACGCGGCAAAGTACTTTCGGTGGAAACTACAAATTTAGTTAAAAATTTTTATGAAAAGGATGACATAAGTCGAATTATGCCAGGCTTGAAAGATTGCATATCCGTAAAGCAGGACAACGGCAAACGAGAACACGTTCAGAAAAGATTACTTCTTGGCAATTTGAACGAAATCTATTATTTATTTCAAAAAGAATACGAACACGTTTGGGTTAACATAATTCTTACAATTGAGACCAGTACACTGTGTTTTAGCTGGAAGCAGTGGTACACACAATGTATGTGTCTGTGTACATCATGAAAACGTTAAGCTCATGCTAGAAGCTGCTGAGCTAGAGTGCTTAACGAAAAATAGTAAACTATATCTTACAAATTATCATGACTGTATTCAGGCAATCGTTTGTAAAAATGCACGTGATGAGTGTTTCTTGGGTGACTGTCTAAATTGTCCTAATACGTCTGCATTACGAGAACATTTGCTTGAATGTTTTGATATAAATAATGTTTTTGAAATTCAATTTGAATCGTGGTTTCAAACAGATCGGTGTACGATAGCTTCAAAAAGTGAGAACGTTTATGACTTTGTCAACACGCTGGGCGACAAATTAATGAAATTGAAGACTAGCTAAGAAACAGTCACAGTATGTGAATAAGTTGAAAGAAAATCTTCAAGAAGGGGAGTTTATTGTCTGTTTTGATTTTGCGGAAAACTATGCACTTGTAGTACAGAATTCTACGCAATCTTTCCATTGGAATAATAACCAGGCAACTATTTTTACAGTTATAATTTATTACAAAGAAAATACTGATCTTAAACATGTAAGCATTGCTGTAATTTCTGATAATCTAAATCATGATACTGTTGCGGTTTATGAATATCAAAAAATTGTCATACGTTATCTGAAATCTAATTTCGTAGTTAAAAAAATTTATTATTTAACGGATGGAACAAGTCAACATTTTAAAAATAAGAATAATATGCAAAATCTTCTGTTTCATGAAAAAGATTTCGAAATCTCAGCGGAATGGCACTTTTATGCTACCGCGCACGGCAAAGGTGCTTGTGATGGTATCGGTGCGAACTTAAACAGAGGTGCAAAACGTGCTAGTCTACAACTTTCATCCAAAAATAGAATTTTAACAGCAAAAAGTCTTTACGAATGGGCTAAAAATTATTGCAAAGAAACCAAAGTATTTTGTAGCAATAAAGATGATTATGAAAAAACTGTTTTAGAACTCAAACCAAGATTAGATAATGCTAAATCTATACCAGGGACTTTACAGTATCATGCTTTTATTCAATTGAATCAAAACACATTCAAACTACAGAAAACGTCTTTAAGTTCTAAATATCAAATCTTTCCAAAGAAAGACACTAAGAAAAAAGAAAATAATGTATCCAAACCCGCAACAAAGACAAAGAAAGCCACGAAGCTAAAGACTTTGAAAGCCTCTTCGAAAGCCAAAGTAACAAAAAAACTATTAATAAAAACAAAAAAATAACTAAATTTAACTAACAGGTTTAATAGAAATTATAAGGTAGCAAAATATCAAAAGGAGGACCGAATCCAGCGGCCACCGTCGAGCGCAAAGTCACGCGCCTTGCCGCTGCGCGCGGTACTTCAACTTTTCGGCGTTCTATTACTCACTGAAATATAATCGGGCACTCTGGGCAAAAGAACTTTTTTTATGTAAAAAAACCTCAGCTTTTGATTAAAAGTATTAAAAAAAATATTAAAAACAGACTTTTCGAGATATAACACGTTTTGTGTTTTTTTTTAAGGAAAATGTAAAATTTTGGATAATCTGACCACACCGTTGGAAAGCTGAGGAAAAAATACATCAAAATAGTTTATTGGATATTTTTTATATATTTCTTTTCATACCGCAAACGCGAGTTGAAAACAACAGTATTAAGCGCTCGCGCGCCGCGCTAGGAGAGTTGACGTGATTCGCCCCATATGTATCTCACACACGAATTCTGTAAACGTTGTAGTCGTCTCTGAAGCTCTCCTGACACGTCAAGAAGAACCACTTAGCAGTAGTCTAAGTGAGGCAGTACCAGTGCATATGTCAGCTGTTTCCGTAGTACCTCCGTGGTGCAAGAACGGAATAATTTCAGACTATACAGGGCTCTATTTACTTTCTTACTGACCGCATTTAATTGCGGCTTTCATGTTAACCTTCCGTCTATCACCACACCGAGGTTAGTGACTGTATCGACAAAGGGGACGTGTACGCCGGACTGTATCTCAATGCCTTGCAAGTCAAGGCTCTGAACCTGTTTGATATTATGATCAGATCCAAAGATAATCGCCTTTGTCTTGCCGACATTGAGGCGCCGGCCAGCTGACGATGCCCAATTCGACACTGCTCGTGCTACAGCCGACATGCGACTCATACAATCACGAAGACCTTCCAGGGTCACTTGAGTGTAGGTTTGCAGGTCGTCAGTGTATAGTATGTATTCTACACCATCTAAGTCGAGTGTGTCTTGTAAGTCGTTTATGTAAAGGCTGAAGAGATATAGGTAAAGTATCGGGGATAACGAGACTATAAACTTACTAATCAAACTAAATTTGAACATTTTGATGATTATTTAACATCAGAATTAAGAACTAATATCTATTACATGTGATTGATTCGAGTACAATTCCGAATAGTAACTTTAATGAAAAGATAAAAGAAATATATAAGTTTTAAGTATGAGATATTTTAAGTAAATTCAAAGATTTAAAAACTTGTGAAATTAATTTCATGACGGTAACAATAAGAAAGCAATTATATAGTATGCAATATGTTCCGGGTAAAGAAAAGGCTTCCGAATTTTGAGATAAATTTGAAGAGGTACTGAGAAATTACGATAATTTGCCAGAAGCGCAACCTCTTTCAGACTATGAAAATCGAGATGCTTTTTATAATGCTTTAATGGCTACATTCCCGAGGTGTAGTACGTAGAATTCATGATGAGACATACTACAAACAAAGGTTTAACATACGAGCAGTTGAAAGATTTCATTATACAGGCTGAGGCTAACAAACAGCAGGGTGTAGCCACCTCTCTGATGACAGCACTTTACGTACAACGACGTAATCCTAATGACAGGTGCCACGAGTGTGATGATTTTGGGCACTTGGAAAAAATTGCCCAAGCAGAGGTACGGGACTTAAAAAATGTTACGAGAATAACGAGTTTGTTACTCACATAATTACCCAATGTCCACAACGAATTGCACGATTAAGAGACTTAAAAAATTGACATGGAAGCAATGCTTTTTCAAAAAATAAAAATAAGAATGTGAATAATAAAAGAAATTTACGAGGTGGAAAGTCATTTAATGATAGGCTTCAGGGATACAAACGAAAGTTCCATGTTAAAGAAAAAGGAAACAAAATCAAACGATTTAAATTTATGAATAATAAAAACAGGGGTATCTGGAAAGGATATAAACAAAGTATGTGGAAATCAAACATAAAGAGAAGTCAAATTACAGATTCAAGGAAAGCACAAGGTGAGAGTTTTGTGTTTAAAACACATAATAATTATTTTACACCAATTATTAACAAAAATTATAGTTATTGGAATGAAGAGAGTATAAGTATCGATAGGTTAAATAGTGATTGTAAAGATAAATGTTTTGTCAAATTTTTGACCGATTCAGGGGCAACTGCACATTTAACAAATTCAAAAATTATTTTTAAAACATTCGATCAGGCAAATTATGGAACGATTAAATGTGGGAATAAAGATTCACCAGTGGACTTGAAAACGGATGGTGCAGGAACAGTAAAAGAAATATAAAAGATAATAGTTCATTTGAGCTAGATAACGTCATTTGTGCTGAAACTCTCTCCGAAAATTTGTTGTCTTTGCGAAAATTTGCTGAGTTAGGCTTAGGTATTTATTTAGATAACAAGAAAATAGACATTTTTTATCCGATTTCTAACGAGTGATTCATCTCAGGAATTTATAAATGACTGTATTGGATTATTGATTTTGAAATAGGCAAAGAATGTATAAAAAATAATGTTAATTTAAATAAAAATAAACGAATTTTTGTTAATTTAACAACTAGAGAGCAGGACGATAAACTTGAACCAAGACATATAACACGCAGTATAACCGCTCGAGACGCACTTCTGAAGTAAAAATGATAAAAAATAATAAAATAGAGGAGAAAATTTATAAGCATAGAAATAGTGACAATTGAAGTATCGGGCTTATTAACGAAAGTTCTGTAAATGATAAAAATGAAAATGTTAATAGTAATTTGTCAGAAAAATCTACTATTGAAAAGAAATTTATATATGAAAATTGAAAATTTTGATACAACAATTTTGGATAGGAAATTTAAGGATAGTAATGATTTACCAACTGTAGAATTATCAGAAAACGAAGTTTCATTTAATGAAAGTTATAATAAATTTAATATAAATAATAAAGCTATGCTTTGGTACATAAAAATTTACGTGTGAATCAATTAAAACGTTTTGGCTCTATAGGTTATATTAAAGTTCAATGAAAGAGAAGGGCTCACACGAAGAAGAGAGAGAGACCGAAAAAGATATTAACATATAAAATTGTGATAATATAATTAATGATACGATTTTTATTGATATATCAGGAGTCTCTGAGAATACGAGTAACATTTCAATTAATTTAAAAGAAAATAGCAAAAAAGAAAAAATAATAAGTAGCGATGTAGATAAAATGTATCATGCTCTTTTGGCATGTATTATTCGAGATTCTATATCGTACAAAGAGGCAATGAAAAATGAAGAACGAGAACAGTGGCAAAGGGCGACATACAAAGAGCTGAGTTCAATGAATAAAAATAAAGTCTAGAGATTAGTTGATAGACCAGAGAAAAGGACGGATGGTGGAAAAGCTAATATTATCGGTTAATACTGGGTATTAAAAAGACAAACAGAAAAAGATGGCAATATAAAATACAAAGCACGACTGGTAATAAGAGGATTTAAAGATAAAAATATTTACGATTTAAAAGAAACAGATGCTCCAGTGTCACGATTATCTCTTGTACAGTCTGCTATTGCAAAAATTAATAAATATAAATTGAATGTATATCAACTTGATGTTAAAACAGCTTTTCTTAATGGAACGATTGACGAAGAAATTTATATTGAGATCCCAGAAGAAGCCCAATATTCTGAGCAAATCAAAAGAACAGAAGCGTGCTTAGTTGAACGAGCACTATATGGTTTACGTATAAGTCCGATATGCTCATTATGAATAACAATAAAAGGAAGTTATATAAAGTTCGAAAAATTGGAAACTTTTATTGAGTGTATATCAAGAAAGCCTTGTGTCATAATATGTACAGAAACTTGGAACTTACAATATCCACAATACTATCGTTTAAATGGATACAAAAGTTACTACACTGAAAGTAGACTAAATAAAGTAGATGGAGTAATGATGTACATTAAAGAAAACATATTTAAAACTACTAAAATTGAAGTTTATGATAGGTTCAGTATTGTAAGTACTGATGTTAAGAATTAATGCTTAGTATGAAAACATTTTTGAAAGATCAGGCAAATAGGAAAAACCACTGTGTAGCAGAAGACTTTAACATTGATATTTTGAAAAAAAAATTCAGTAGTCAAAAATTTAGTGATAATATTATTAGTCAACAATTTATAAATAACTTTTTGGAGTATAAATATAGATATAAATATAAATATAGACATAACAAGGCCCTCATTAAACAACTAAGGGTGCATCTGTATCGACAACTTTTTCGTTAAAAATAATAATATAAAAGTTGATTCTTTTAATTTAAATAATCCTTTTAACGACCACTATCCTTTGATTTTAAACGTGGATCACGTCGAATTAAAACAAACAAACAAAAATATAACTAAACATATAAACTGTACTAAACTAAAAAATATTGCCAGAAACGCTGACTAGAACTTGATTTTGTCTACGCAGGACCCAAATAGTTCAGTAGACACACTAATACAAATGATAAATGAATTTGTTGAAAAGGCCACTATATATAAACAACTAACAGGAAAAAATAAATACTTAATACCGAGAAAAAATTGGATTACAAGCGCGATAATAGTATCATGTAAAACAGAAGAGAATTTATATAGATTATGGAAAAAAACGAACTTGCAAACTACTAAAAAATGAATATAATAATTATAATAAAATATTGAGTAAAGTTGTAAAAGATGCAAAATACAAATATGGAACTGAAGAAGTAAAATTGAATATTGGAAATCCAAGACAGTTGTGGAATATAATTAACACTAAATTGGAAAATATGGATAAACAGGGCAAGTCAATTGATTACATATATAAAAATAATCAAAAAATTGACAATACAACTAATATTGCTAATTCTATACTTTTGTGAAGTGGGCGCTAAATTTAGTGCGCAAATTACACAATTAGACACAGATAAATTAAAACTTCCTACAAGGAACCACAATTCCATTTTTCTTCGCCCTACAGATTCCAATGAGATGCATAAAATTATTATTTCAATGAAAAAAAAAATCCGGAGGGGTAAATAATATAAATGTTAATACAATACAATCAATATGTGAATATATACTATTATCACTAGAACATATTTTTAATTTGTGTATTGAGAAATCCATATGGCCTCATGTTCTTAAAAAAGCTGAAGTAGTCCCCATATACAATGCAGGGGACAAATCGTGTATCTTACAGTATAGGCCAATTTCGCTTATATCTAACATTGCAAAAATTTTTGAGAAAATAATTCACAATAGACTAAACCTATTTTTGAAAAAATGTAATTTAATATCTGACAAACAATTTGGTTTTGTTAGAAATAGAGGTATGATGGATGCTTTGAATTATATAACAAATATAATATACAAAAATTTGGATAAAAACGAACCTATAGTCACAGTATTCTTAGACTTTGCCAAAGCTTTTGATACTGTGAATCGTAGAATACTGCTAGATAAGCTTGAGAAATATGGTATAAGAGGTAGTGTCTTAAAACTGTTAACTAACTATCTCTCAAATAGACAACAAAGAGTTTAAATTCATGATTGTAAGAGTGAGTACAAATTAATCTCCACAGGAGTTCCACAAGGGACTATACTAGGTCATTTGCTATTTATACTCTATGTCAATGATCAACTGAGAGATATGCAAAATGACACAATCATGTCTTATGCCGATGACACTGTCATCATATCAAGTGATGATACGTGGTCACGAGCACAGGATAAAATGAATGTATATCTATATCAAGTGTCGAAATTTGAATAAATTAGCTTATTTTGAATAAATTAGCTTTAAATGTAAGTAAATCTGTTTACATAACGTATAGAAATGACTGTGATAGTGTGCCAGATACTCTAAACATTAATGTAGGTAACCAACCAATAAAAAAAGTTGAATATCATAAGTATCTAGGATTGTTATTCGATTTCAATATGAAATGGGACAAACACATCGACTATATTGTAAAAAGAACTAGATATCTAATATTTATTTTTGTTAAAATTAAAAATATTATGGAACCCAAAATATTAATGATAATTTATTATGCATTTTTTCAAAGTTTAATAAATTATGGAATAATTACCTGAGGAGGAGCATATAGTAATACCCTAAACCAAATACAAAGAATTCAAAACAAAATATTAAAAATCATAAATAAAAATCGATTCTCAGAGCAATGTCTTCCTCTTTCTGTAAGTCAATTATTCCTTTTAGACTCTATTCCATTTCATTATGAAACACTGAAAGAAATATATAAGTCCAAAACAAGCAATACTAGAAATAAAAGTATTCAATTACTAAATATAACTAAAACAATAGGTAAAAAAACAGCTACATAGTAGCTATAAAAGTGTTCAACGAGTTAACAAATGATATCTAATTGACTACCAGTAAAGTTAATACAAAAAAAATTAAAACGATTTGTAATAAATCTATAAGTTTAGATATATTTATCAGCTTAGATCAATTTGCGTGGAAATTTTATCTGATGTTAAAAATTTTTTTTATTTATTATTATTTTTTTTTAATTTTTAGTTTTTATTTTTAAGTTAGTTTTAATTAATATTTAAGTATTTCGGTTTCTTCTCTAGGTTATATAAGCCAGCTTATATACAGGTAATTTTATTTATCTCTTTAGGATTTACTTGTGAATACCAATGTAAAAGGTAACTGAATTTTATCTCTAATAGTTACATGTAAATTTTTTCTAGTCCAATAAATATTAAATGTTAAATATTAAAGTCAAAATTAAATTACGAAACGAATTTGAAATGATATATCCAGCTGAACCACGACAATTTCTTGGAATAACGATTAAACAAGATAGACAGAAGCCAATTATAACATTAAGTCAGGAAAAATATATTGACAAAATTTTAGTAAGATTTGAATTTAACGAAATATATCCTCAAAAAATTCCAATGATTACAAAGCGAGGGGCAAATCACGAACGAAAATTACGAGAAGAGTCGTGTGATAAAAATGTATTTGAAAAAGACTGAAATGAAAGAAAATGCACCTTATAGAGAAGTAATAGGTAGTTTGTTATATCTCGCTGGTGCAATTCGTTTCATCCCAAAATGCTCTACAATTTACTTTTCGTCAGCTCGTTAGAAAACGAATAAAGTATCGATAGAATTAAATAGATCTCAGTATTCCTATGTAAAATCGCATGCTCTTTCCGAATCCGTGCTTCATTTTTACGTATTTTTTAATTATGTTGGATTGATTAACAAAATATTGTAAATTATATATTTTACTTTTCTTTAGATATTAAATAAAATATCGACTTTGTGAATTGATTTTCTTATATTTCAGGATTCCTTGGAATAAATGCCTATACTTTCGATTGAAATTGGTATTATTGGGTCATTCAACATGGCTGATTTAAGATGGCGGTTGTATCTCGAAAATTTTGCTTTTTCTTCAATTTTTTTATATTATTGCATGATAATGTGAAGTAATCCAGTTATGATTTATTTGTCATATTAGAAATCAATAAAAGACATCATTTTTTAGTAACAATATTACATAAATTCCTCCATAACCTATAATTTTTCAAAATTTTGCTTTCTTTTCGATATT
Source organism: Gastracanthus pulcherrimus (assembly GCA_949152435.1). Classification (NCBI taxonomy): domain Eukaryota; kingdom Metazoa; phylum Arthropoda; class Insecta; order Hymenoptera; family Pteromalidae; genus Gastracanthus; species Gastracanthus pulcherrimus. The sequence continues at coordinate 127,105,240 of OX424573.1, forward strand.
TTTCGGCGTTTTTCATAGCTAAAAGCATACAAAAACATATTTGTCTAAATATATAATAATCTCTTGCTTTTTGAAAGCTAATTAGCGTTTAATTGATAAATATTTCTAATAATTAATTTGGTTAAATTATTTATTTAAACAAAATATTGCAAAAGATAATTAATAAATGACAGCAAGAAGAAAAGTATGAACAAATATACTTACGATCTTTCTTTGGTTTACTTATTCTCTCTTATAACTCTATTTTAAATAATATTTTTAAACGATTTATAAGAAAAATGTCCATTACCCGCTAAATATATTATGCATTTCCAATTCTTACCATCGTAAAGGTCGACAATTCGTGGAGACTCATTTAAGTTTTTTTTTTAATTTTTTAAACGTTTTCTAGTTTTTTTTTATTTTTTAATTTTTTTTTGCTTTTTTGTGTTATTTTATTATTTTATTTGTTGTGCATAATTGGAAAGTAGTTTAGGTACTAAGTCTTTTTGCATTGAATGCAAAATTTCGTTGTATATAATTTGCAACCTTCCCTTGAACATATTATTTTCGACGATGAAGGAGTTTTGCAAGTAGAGATATGCTCAAATTTACTATGATAGAGTTTCTAACCTGCATGCAAAATTGTTTTGTGTTAAATGATTGCCGTTTGCTACATTCTGATAAACATCACCTATGTCCATTTTTTGCATCTAATGATGGGTATAACTCTGTTACATCGGTAATCATGGCTAATCACACCGCCCATAAATGAATCGTAGAGGGTTACGATATTGGGAATTAAGTACTCAGTACTTTTTCGTTTATCTTTATTATACCGTTCCATTGGACTTAGTGGAGTGACACTCGTCACTGTTTATAGAAAATTGACTGGCTTCTAGTTCACAACGGTAACAAAATTTATTCCGCCGATTTCTTATTTAAATTATGAGTTTCTTTTAATCTATCCTTACGAAGGGTTTAGGTTGATCGAATTTCAAGTTTTTGTATATGAACTACTAAGTCAGGACTTGTGAAATAGTTATAAAAAAAAGATGGTAGAACATTAATTTTGTTTTTAGAGTTCTCAATAAAAGAGAATTGACCATTTGCATTGCAACTTTTGAACCAAGTGGTACGTTACCTAAATTTTGATTTATAGGATTACTATTATTGCCACAATAAATATCAAAATTTGTTTTAAAACTGGTCTTCTAAAAAACTTGATCATCATTTCGTCGATAGATAATGCTGTTGAAAAATATCCAAATTGTTGACAATTTTTTCTCATTATGTTTATCATAGGTCGTACTCTCCAAGCCCAGATGTTTTCTTTCTCAGTTCAGATGTTATTTTATCGGACAGCAGTAAGTTTTCTTCGATATTTCCCACATGACTTTGTTCACCTTCGTTCCATTAATATTCATGATTAGGTTCCAGCGTGTGTTGTTTACAACTGTAATTTTGTATAATTTTCAAATAATTATAATTACGAATCTCAGTTTCACTCATATTTAAAGTTTCCTCCTGAATCATCAGAATTAGGTAAAACGACAACTTCATCGTATTCTTCAAAACTACTTTCTTCATAATGATACTCTACATTTTTAGATTGTTTGTCACTAGTGTTATTGGAACTAGTAGATTTTCGTTTGGGCATCGTAAATTTTTTTCAACAGTACCAAAAATTCCCAATAAAGTAGATTTTCCAATACTCTTACTTAAGCTCTAGATTTTTTTTAAGTGTGTTCAAGCAAATATAGAGGACGTTTCACATAAATATATATAAAAGATATAAATTATAAATTATATAATTTTATACATAATTTAATGATATGCAAAAAATTGAGTAGATGAGAAAGTATATCCTTTATCCGTTAGCCTGCCACTAAAACGTGATCTCTAACACGGAATATCGTGAAGACAGCCCACACTAAATTTAGACAGTCGAGTGTTGCGAAAGAGTTAACCTCCGTATATGTCCGAGGCCTCGTTGTTCTGTTACAGGGAAGTGCCCCGCGTGCCTCCTAGCCTAGCGGCAAGAAGTTCAGTTGTGTTTACAGCGAACTTTTGGAAAGTAATTAAAAATCAGATGCAAAACTTTTATTACTCGATGCGTTCAAGCAATCTTATACAAAATTTTGTGGACAGAATAAAATATTGAAAAATGATATGTCAAGTTTTTCAATAATACGCTGAAATTTATTTGCACAACAAATAAAATAAGAAAAAAAATAAAAAAAAAAAAACAAAAAAGATAAGAAACGTATAAAATATAAAAAAAAAACTAAAATAACTCTCCACAAATTATCTACCTCCACGTTGGTGAGAGTTGGAAACGCATGACATATTTAGCGGTTAACGTACATTTTTCTTAAAAATAGTTTAAAAATATTATTTAAAATAGAGTTATAAGATAGAATAAGTAAACCAAAGAAAGATCGTAAGTATATTTTTTCATACTTTTCTTCTTGCTGTCATTTATTAATTATCTTTTGCAATATTTTGTTTAAATAAATAATTTAACCAAATTAATTATTAGAAATATTTATCAATTAAACGCTAATTAGCTTTCAAAAAGCAAGAGATTATTATATATTTAGACAAATATGTTTTTGTATGCTTTTAGCTATTAAAATTGCCGAAAAATATCCAAAAGAAAGCAAAATTTTGAAAATTTTTAGGCTATGGAGGAATGTATGTAATACTGTTACTAAAAAATGAGTGGTGTTACCCTTAATCCACCTTAATATACCTTAATCCGCCCGTGTAACCCCTTAAAAATTACAAAGAAATTAGGTCAGATTCGGAAAGAGCATGCGATTTTACATAGGAATACTAAGTTGTGTTTAATACCATCGATGCTTCATTCGTTTTCTAACGCGCTGAAGAAAAAGTAAATTTTGGAGCATCTTGGGACGAAACGGGTTAAATCCAACTGATAACGAGTGGCAAATGGTAAAACGCGTTTTTAGGTATTTAAAAGGAACGAAAAGTTTAGGTTTAAAATACTTAGCAAAGCGAGATTATTTAAAAGTCATTTCGGATGCAAGTTTTGAAGATTGCAAAGGATTATTGACGACATGCGGTTTTATAATTCAATTATATGAGGATTCAGTAGCTTGGAAAATACATAAGCAACCCTATTGTAGCATTATCAACTTGTCAAGAAATGGTTGCTATGAATACATCTGTACAACTCATTCTAAACTATAACTTTTATCCTTTGCAACTTTGGTGTGATAACAACGCAGTTGAAGCTAGTGCTACAACAAGTGAGGGGAATAAATTAAGGCACATGACTGAAGTACGCGAGAATTACATAAAAGAGTATGTCAATCGTAATTTAGTTAAAAATAATTGGATTACTTCTAAAAATCAAACAGCTGATTTATTCACAAAATCTCTTTCCTTTGAAAATCATAAACGATGAGTAAATCAAATAATGAACGAAGTGTAAAACGTATTCGACTTAATAATTTATTGTATAAAATGTCTAATGATTTTAATTTACTGCATAAAATAAAACTACCTAAAATCGAATGGCTAACGACTGACTGCACGATAACTACAAATAATTGATAATTAATGTAATAATTTAAACGAGTTTCTATAGCTACTAAAATAATATAGCATTATCATTGTCATTGAGTATTGTTATTATATGTACACAGTCGGGAGGGAGTGTTGGAGTATATATATTATATATATGATGTGCGCCTATGTACCACTGCATATTATATAACGAGTATAGCGCAGTGAGTATAGTGCGTATAGTAACTGTGTATGCTATAGTCACTCCCTTCATCCCTCCGCCTCTCCGCTGTAGGCACTTGCACTGCGCTGTGTCAGCTGCTTACAGTCTGCCGCCAGTCATAGACTTTACGCAGAGAACGACATATTTTCTATTCTTCATTAAACGATAACGATTTACTATAAAACTGTTTATTCATTTCTTTTGCCCTACTACCTATTATTACAACACTTATACAAAAAAGTGACTATTGAATAACCTTCGCGTTTGCAAATTGAAAGCAAAAAATATCGGCAATTTATGTTATACGTCGATTTGCACTTCATCAGATTATTGCTCTCATTTTTCTAAAAATAATATCTTTATTATAAAGAAGTCGCATTGTTTATCATGAAAAATATTCAAAACGATATTTTGGTTACAAATAACAATCGAATTTTATGAAATTTGTACCAGACAATGCTTATACAATATTGAAGTGCATACTATGTGGTTTTCTTTTCTAAAAAACTTTAATTCTTGAAAAAAAATCGACTTACTATATCCTTCGATTTTATATAAACATTATCTGATTTTCAAAAGATTCCGTTATTATTTGGAATCAGAAAACGCGCTCTATACGTACATTTCACTTCTACATAAGTATATATGTTCCAGCAAATATATATCAGTTTGATATATAATCCTGCAAAAAGATCAATAATTGAATTAATTAATTATTTTATATTTCTTTTTATATATAATCAATGAATGACAGTCTCAACCATGTAAAATGCAGAGAGATATTTTGTACATCTATTTATATATATATTACGTTTACTATTGAATAGATAGATATATGATTATCATTATTTTCTTTAATCCAAGATATAATAGTATATTGGGTACCATGGGGGAAAAGTATGATATTCTTGTCCGCATGTGAGGTTTGCAATACTTAGTCGAAGGCGAGCAAAACGACTATGTTGAGCTAAAGACGAGTATTGCAAACACACAAGGGCGAAAACGCCTCTCCCCCATGGTGCATACCGTATATTTTGTCAAACATGTATTGATAACATGTTTCTTTATGCCTCTGAAATGAAACTAAATCTGGCCGTTTTTCGATACGGTGCAAACACACGCTTATTAGACTGTAAAATCATCCTACTAGATTGTTTAGGCACACCTAATCCTTTGGTATCATTCGGATGGTACTTGATGTTAAGAGACCTAAACTCACTTAGAGCTAATTTTGGAAAATTTACTTTTGCGCACGCTATAGTCCGCCGGTTGGAAAACGACAAATTTAGTCCAGCTATATAAACATGAAAAAACGAGTTTTTGTGCAAGTGTGTAATATTTAATTTTAATTTTAACTTTATTCACGGTAAATATTTTCAATTTTCGTAAATACCCAGATATACCAGATGATAAATCAACATAAAAAGCATATTTTTTTGGAGGGTATGTAGGAAATGCTATTTAAGGCACACCCGACTTGGTCCACACAGCCGGATAGTGTGGGGCTGATTGGGGACGCATCCGCCGTGTATATAATATAGGATGAAAAATAAAATAAACAAAAACGCGAAAAAACTACACAGCCGTTGCATCGTAAACCGACCTACTAAAACCTACCACCTTTTCCCCTTTTGGCGGAATCCACCCTGGTACCGTTTACCACATTACCTCAGGGTGGTGCCATTCGTGCGTCATCCGGACGACCGCGTCTGCCTAGATCCGAAACAAGGCAAAACAGTTATCGTTAAAGTCCCGCGTGGACCGCTTAGATCTAATCCGTCTCAGTCATACGCCTGTTCGAACCGAGGCATTCGATCTCCGCACGGAAGGAGAAGTTTCCTTATCCCTCCCTGCGACATTTCTACAGCGAGAGAAAATGGTGTGTCTTCGGTTAAAAAGACATCATCTCAAATCACATCCATTTCTATGGGGTCGTCCACCATCCCTGGGTTATGATGGGGTATCGGATCTTCTCCCAGCTCTTCATTCATACCTTTGACCGTTACCTCATCGAGGTACGGCTTCTTCCTTCGCAGGACCGACTCGGTGAATTTAATCTCCATACGGAAAGGAGAAATTTCCCCGTCCCTCCCCGCGACATTCATAATACGAGAAAATGTGCGTCTCCCTGTTAAAAAAGCGTCCCATCTTCTCCCCCCACCTCCATTTCCATGGAGTCGTCCGACGTCCCAGGGTTATGTTTGGGTGTTGGAGCGTCTCCCAGCGCTTCATTAATACCTTCGTCGGTTGCCCTGTCTAGGTACTGTTTCTTTTGTCGTAGGACCGTCTCGGCGAATTTTGCCGTGGCGGTCCACTTATCCTCGGTTGTCAACATTTCGCCCACGATGGTCTCAGGCATGAATTGTCCGACCGAATCGACAAGAGCTATACTTTCCTCGTTCCACTGTTCCCAGACGAAAAACGTGTGAAACTCGTCATTGCAATTAGCGGAACCGAAGATGCACTTCGGGCTCCAAACCGTCTCCATGTGGTTGAGGAAGGAGCAGAAGTACCCGTGTCAACTAAGGAATTGGGTTAGGTAGTAATTTACCTCCCCAAGGTGTCTGTTGATCCAAGGATCCAGCTCGGCTATCAGCCTGGCTGTCCACTCGTCCTTGGTTGTAACGGTCCAGGATCGTTACCGCGTTTCCATGGTACGTTCCCGTTCCACCCTATGGACGGTTTTTCTGTCCTCTTCTGTTTTCTTGCGTTCGTAGATTCGCTTGCGCTCCTTTGCGTGTAGGTCGATCGGGATGATTCCCACAATGACGATATACTGTGGGCCCCGAGACCGTGCAATAGGGAGTGGTGACTCTGAGAGCTCCTCTACGCTGAACGAAAAGAATTCGATTCCAGTATGACTTCTTCTCCATTGCACCATCCCATATTTCAGAACCGTACAATAGAATGGATGTGACGACTGACATGAGGAGCCGTCGCTTTCTCGCTTTCGATCCACTCGTGTTAGCCATGAAATGGCTCAACTGTGCCGTCTTTTTCACCGCTTTGTCCGCTGCATACGCCAGCTGACGAAAGAAAGTAACCTTAGCATCTGGTTTGCGTCCCAGATACATAGCCTCCCTCCTCGCTATAACCTCTGTCTCCCCCACTTTCATGGTCAAGATGGTCTGTATCCGTTTGTCGGTGAGAGGCACAATCTCTGTTTTAGCGACTGCCAAGTCGATACCGTGTTCCCTCATCCAGCGCACGATCCTGACTAAAGCGACATCATCGGCGTAAGCTATCATGTACACCTCCTCCGGCAGCTGAGTCTCAACATGCTATCGTAAAGTTTGTACCAAAAATCTGGGCCAAAGATCGACCCCTGCGCCACGCCGGCGCTGAGATATTTCTCGCATTGGGCTTCTTCTGTTTCGTAACGGAGGATACGGTCCTTCAGATAGTCCCGTGTTACCCGCATGATGTACTCCGGTACTCTGAACGCGTGCAACGTTTCCAAAATGTCCGGCCTGGTCGAGTTGAACACGAGATTTTTCTGGAAAAATTATTTCTGGACCACGCCTTCTTCCTCTGCTGTACCACCTCTCGTATAGCGTCCACTGTGGATCACTGTTTTCTGAAGCCGTACTAGTTGTCAGCTAAGTCACCAGCAGCCTGTACGGCTCTCTGTAGCCGTGGCTTGAGCAACCTCTCGTAAAGCTTCCGTGCGTCATCCAACATGCACAGAGGCCTGTTGGACGACGGAAGCCGGGGATCACCTCCCTTACCTTTGCCGATCAGCACGAGACACGCAACCTTCCAGGGGTTGCCGAAGACACCCGCCTTGAGGCATGCATTGTAAATGTTCAATAACAGAGAGGGTGCTCTTACCGCGATGATCTTCAATATTTCAGCTGGTATCCCGTCGGGCCAAGGCGCCTTTCCGCTCCGGATATTTTGGCAGCGATCTGCAGCTCCCCGGTGGAAAATAGGAGAATCTCACCTAATTCCGTGGTTTCGTCCTGGATCTGCCTTAGCGAGTGCGTAGGGAACAGAGGATCCACGATTTCAGTCATGGTGTCTTCGATGAAAGGGGGACTCGGGAGCGCGCAGAGATTCTTGGTCACGATCTTGTAGCCCAAGCGCCACACGTCCCGATTGACTTCCTCCGTAAGATTCTTCCATCACTGTGCCTTGTTCTGGTTGATCTCGCGTCGGAACCTTTTGTGCGCTGCTTTTTGCTGCGCCGACAGTAGCTCTGCCTCCTTTTTGTCTCGTGTTCTTTGCGCTCTTCTTCTGAGGCGGTTTGCTTCCGCCCACAGTTGCGCGTTTTCGTCGGTCCACCAGTGAGCTTGTCGTTTTCCACGTCGCAGTCCCTTGTGCGACATGGATGCGTCACAGGCTCGGTGAATGAGACCCATGGTCTACTTCGCTAGAACCTCTGCTCCGTCCCTGTTCAATGTGGAGTTCGTCGTCGGTAAATTTTGTTGACTTTGTAGCAGCACCTCGACTAGTTTTTCGGTGTTCAGTTTGACCAAATTCCATCGGGGAGGCTTGAGCGCGACTCCTTTAAGCGATTGGATTTTATCACTCACCTGACAGGTGATGTACTGGTGGTCGCTACCGTTGTAATCCTCCAGTACCCTCCAACCCGACGCTCTAGGCACTAGATTTTCAGATACAAAGGACACGTCGGGAACCATTCCAATAAATCCTGGCCATCTGAATGTCGTCGTGTTCCCAACGTTGAGAACTATCAAGTCGAGTCTGGATACCATATCCATGATGGACCTTCCTCTGCTGTCCGGCTCTGGCATGCTCCACTCCGATTATCGCGCATTGCAGTCGCCGGCGACAACGATCTCGCCTTTCAACTCGCGGATTGCATCTTCCAGCACGTCCAGACTACGCCTGAATTACTCAATATGGACGTTCGGGGTATAATAGCAGCCCATGTAAAATACGTCTCTGTTTTTCACCCACACGAAGCCACTTCCGGTTCCATGTTCGTCAACTCTGATGGTTTGGGGGTCCACGTAGATTGCTACAGTACCCAGTTTGTCTTTATACCACGTACGTACATTCCAGTCGAGGTACTGCTCACTGAATAGTAGCACATCAGGCTTCGAGTCAGAAGGCTGTTGTCTAAGTCGCTTCTGTGTAGGTTCGTTTGAAGAACCATTATGCGGCCCATCATTAACGATTCGCCTTGTTCTGCCTAAGTGTACCGCGGATCTCTCTACTCTGTCCTGATCCTGGGGTGTGGCCCAGATGAGCCTGACCTACTCCAAGTACCGTGCACAAGGCGCACTTTGCCTCGGCAGCTCTGCAGGCTGCTCCTTTGTGGCCTTCCTCGCCACACTTGTAGTAGACCTTACTTCTATCTAGACATCTAAAGCGCCGCTGCAGCTGCTGCTACCTCCTCTGTCCACAGTTCATGTAATGTCCATCTTCTCGAGCAGGAACTCAGCCTTTTCCTGGTCCATCTCTATGATGGCCAGCCGCTGTTCCCTGCTATTGGGTTTGGTAAGCGATACGCTGATCTCACCCACTGAGTTTCCTGCTTCGTCGAAGAGCCTCTTGACCGCCGCTTCCATCTCTTTGTTGGTGAGGCTAGGGAGATCTCTGACTTCGATGCTCGTCTTCGGTGACAGGTTCTTCACGACCCCTGTGTCGCCTACTGCCTTCTTGAGGGAGTCTCCGAGACTTCCCAACATCTGTTCATTGGTTTTCGAGCCCAATTCTACCAGGACATTGCCCGCCCTGGTTTTTCTGATACGTACATCAGTGTTTGGGCACTCTGATGGAATCTTCTCGCGAACATTCGAAAGAACGTCTGCGTAAGAGACTCCATCATTAGGGCGGATAAGGACAGCCTTAGGTCGCATCCTAGGCGTCCTCCTCCTACTCTTCTTCTTGTGAGACTTCTCAGAAGGCTCTGTCTTCTTGTTCGCCGGTGTCTTGGCTTTTGATGGCTTCTGTTGTTGCGGGTGGTGATGCAGCTATTATCGCAGTTTCTCCCGCTCTTGCTGTTCCTATTTGCCTTGCAGCTGCGGCTCCTTCTACTGCTGCTGCTGTGATTTTTTAGCCGCAGCTTTCTCTTTCCTAGATTGGACCGTTACAAAACTGTCGGTCTCTGACGGCCCATTGGTCCTAGCCTTCTTATCAGAGACTACGGACTCGCCGTCGTCGGGGTCCATATCTAGCGGTCGTACCCTCTTATTTTTAGGTCGATGGCTTGAGATAGCCGCGGCTCCCAGAGTGTCTGTTAGGCTGCACTCTGCGATGTCCGGAATCAGACGGTCCTTCCAAGAGTCGAAAAGTTCGACGAGATAGGGTATGGAGTGCTTGATACTTTTATTAACTCAGGGCTGCTTCTCCAATGCTTTTCCAATACTTTTGAGGATTTTATCTATCATCTTTACGAAGTCCTCAAAGCTACTTACCTCCGGGCGGCTGAGCTGTTGTGTGCCGCTCGGTAGCGATTTTGGAGCAAGATGCTTCACTACCACCATCGCTTCTGGGCAGGTTTGGGGTTGACCTGCCTTTCGGTTCATAACTTGATTTTGTAGGGACGTTTTCCTCTGCCCAATACGCACTTCCTGGTCAGGGTCCGAAGCGGCCGGCAGCAGAGACTCCCAGCGTGTCTCGGCGCGAGAACAATCGGGTCGGGTGGTTTTCTGCGCATCTGCCTCACGACAAGCGTACCGCCCGAGCGTAGACGTTTGAGTATCTTGTTGAATACAGTGCGTGTGGTAAGTGTAGGGTAATGATTGTAAAAGTAAATGTGTGTAAAATGTGTTCGGTTACCATTTCATCAACTTCTGACTTCCGGTCGAACTGGCAAGTCATCAGGCTACAAGCCCTACCGGGAGAACCGCTGCGCTTCCTCATGCGAGGAAGTCTATGCCTCGGCCACGCATCAACCCACGTAACCACGGAGGGAACATAAGCATATTAGACACATAATAATATGTTTAATACTCAATTTTATGATACATTATGATTATTATTACCTCAAATGCAAGAAATAAAATAAATTTCGCATAAATTTTATGCGTTTAATTCACGGCAACTCTTTTTGATATCTTTAAATATCCAGATATACGAAATGATAAATCAACATAAAAAACATATTAGACACATAATATTACGTTTAATACTCATTTTTATGATTTATTATGATTATTATTACCTCATATGTAAGAAATAAAAAACATTTCGTTTTAATTGTATGTCTTTAATTCATGTTGTATCTTTCTGATTTCCGAAAATACCCAGATATACAAAATGATAACTAAACAAAAAAAAGGATATTGAAAACATAATATTATGTTTAATAATAATTTTCATGATTGCATACTATAATTATTATATGTAATGAAAGAAGCAATATACAATTATAGTTTATTTTACGTCATTAATTCACTTTAGACCATTTCCAAATTTACTAAATTTCCAGATATACGTAATACTAAGGTAACATAAAAATCATAATAAAAAGATAATATTACGTTACTGAATAAATGTTCTGATTTATTATTATTACTATTCGCCAATGCAAAAAAAATACATTTCACATTAATTTTATGGCTTTAATTTATATATATATATACTATTTCCGATTTTCGTAAAAATCCAAATATACAAAATTATAAATCAACATAAAAAGTATATTAGAAACATAATATTGTATTTAATACTCATTGTTATGATTTATTATGATTATTATTACCTCCAATGCAAGAAATAAAATACATTTCACATATCTTTCCTGTGTTTAATTCACGGCGACTCTTTCCGATATTTGCAAATACTCAGATATACGAAATACTAAGGCAACATAGAAAGCATAATAAAAAGATATTACGTTACTGAATAACTGGTATGATTTATTATTATTACTATTCGCCAATGCAAAAAAAAATACATTTCACATTAATTTTATGACTTTAATTGACGTCAAAAAATTCTCCTTTCGTAAAAATCCAAATATACAAAATGATAAATCAACATAAAAAGCATATTAGAAACATAATATTATGTTTAATACTCAATTTTATAATGTATTATGATTATTATTACCTCATATGCAAGAAATAAAAAATATTTCGTTTTAATTGTATGTCTTTAATTCGTGTTGAATCTTTCTGATTTCCGAAAATACCCAGATGTACAAAATGATAAATAATCAAAAAAAGCATATTAAAAACATAATATTATGTTTAATATTAATTTTCATGATTTCATAATATTATTATTATATGTACTGAAAGAAATAATATACAATTATAGTTTATTTTATGTCTTTAATTCACTTTAGACCATTTCCAAATTTACTAAATTTCCAGATATACGTAATACTAAGACAACATAGAAAGCATAATAAAAAGATAAGATTACGTTACTGAATAACTGTTATAATTTATTATTATTACTATTCGCCAATGCAACAAAAATATATTTCACATTAATTGTGAAATTTATGGCTTTAATTGACGTCAACTATTTCCGCTTTCGGAAATTTCCAAATATACAAAATGATTAATCAACATAAAAAACATATTATAAAAATAATATTACGTTTAATACTCATTTTGTATGATTTATTATTATTCCTAATCGCCAATGCAAAAAAAAATACTTTTCACATTAATTTTATGACTTTAATTGGCATAGCGCGTTTCTTACACATAAGAATTATACACGTAATTATTGTACACAATTTAGCAATGGTCAAATTATATATAGATATATTTGACCAATGCTAAATTGTGCACAACAATTACGTGTACAATTATTATCTGTAAGAAACGCACTATGTCCTTTAATTCATGTCAAAAATTTCCTGTTTTCGTAAAAATCCAAATATACAAAATGATAAATCAACATAAAAAGTATATTAGAAACATAATATTATGTTTAATACTCAATTTTATGATTTATTATGATTATTATTACCTCATATGTAAGAAATAAAAAACATTTTGTTTTAATTGTATGTCTTTAATTCATGTTGTATCTTTCTGATTTCCGAAAATACCCAGATATACAAAATGATAACTAAACAAAAAAAAAGCATATTGAAAACATAATATTATGTTTAATATTAATTTTCATGATTGCATACTATAATTATTATATGTAATGAAAGAAATATTATACAATTATAGTTTATTTTATGTCATTAATTCACTTGAGACCATTTCCAAATTTACTAAATTTCCAGATATACGTAATACTAAGGCAACATAAAAATCATAATAAAAGATAATATTACGTTACTGAATAACTGTTCTGATTTATTATTATTACGATTACCTACAATGCAAAAAATAAAATACATTTCACATTAATTTTATAGCTTTAATTGACGTCAACTATTTCCGATTTTCGTAAAAATCCAAATATACAACATGATACATCAACATAAAAAGTATATTAGAAACATAATATTATATTTAATACTCATTGTTATGATTTATTATAATTATTATTACCTCCAATGCAAAAAATAAAATACATTTCACATATCTTTTATGTGTTTAATTCTCGGCGACTCTTTCCGATATTTGCAAATACCCGAATATACGAAATGATAAATCAACATAAAAACATATTAGAAACATAATATTATGTTTAATACTCATTTTTATGATCTATTATGATTATAATTACCTCAAATGCAAGGAATCGATCGTCCTTCCGATTATCAGAAATACCTAGATATACGAATTGATAAATCAGCAAAAAGAGCATATTAAAAACATAATATCATGTTTAATATTATCGCTATTTTATGTACTGTAAGAAATAATATACAATTATAATTTATTTTATGTCTTTAATTCACGTTAGACCATTTCCTAATTTCCTAAATTTCCAGATATACGTACTACTCAGATAACATAGAAAGCATAATTAGAAGATGATATTACGTTTCTTAATAGTTATTATTATTTATTATGATTGTTGTTATCTCCAATTCAAAAAATAAAGTACATTTCCCATTAATTCTATGGATTTGATATTCATTTTCATGATTGAATATTATCATTATTATATGTACTGAAAGAAATAATATACAATTATAGTTTGTTTTATGTCTTTAATTCCCGTTAGTCATTTTACAAATTTTCTAAATTTGCAGATATACATAATACTCAGACAACATAGAAAGCATATTAAAAATATATTATTACGTTACTTAATAACTATTATGATTTATTATTATTATTACCGCCAATGCAAAAAATTAAATACATTTCACATTAATTTTATGGCTTTAATTGACGTTAACTATTTCCGATTTTTGTGAAAATCCAGATATTCAACATGATAAATTAACGTAAATAGCATATTAGAAACATAATATTATGTTTAATACTCATTTTTATGATTTATTATGATTATTATTACCTCCAATGTAAGAAATAATACATTTTACAATAATTTTATGGCTTTAATTGATGTTAACTATTTCCGTTTTTCGTAAAAACCCAGATACAAAATGATAAATCAACATGAAAAGCATATTAAAAACATAATATTCTGTTTATTATTAATTATAATTGTATGATTTATATTAACATTATTATATCTATTGTGAGTAATGAAATACATATAATACTTATTTTTTGTCTTTAATTCACGTTAGACTTTATCGATATCCGTAATCTTCCAGATATACGTGATGCTTAAACTACAGAAAAGAATGTATTAAAAATATGAAATCTATGCTAACTGAATATCCCCTCTTATCTAGAAAATAAAAAGAATAAAAAGATATACAAAAAACGATTATATTTTTTAACCAGGATAAAAGAATAAAGAAATACTTAAGAAAATATGGAGGAAATACATCAGAAACCATGATTAGAGAACAGAAAAGACGGATTAAAATCATAAAAATTTACCCTAAAAAAGAACAAAAAGAAACACAAAAAACAATATAAAATTTTACCTACGATGAAATAATAACGAAATACTTTAAAAAATGTAGGAAGAACATCTAAAAAAACCACAGTTAGACAAAATAAAATAAGGTATTAAAGCTATAAAATGTGCTAGCAGAATTTCTTTTTGCAGGAAAATAACGATTCCAAAAAAAAACAAAATGAATCATAAAAATCAATAAAGAATTATAATCTCTTCGAAATAATTCAAATATAATTATAAAGAAAATGTAGGAAAACATCAGAACCCACAATATGGAGAGACATAAAGAGTTATGTTATATTAAAACCATAAAAACGTTATGAATATGTTAGTTACACACGTATTTTTGTAGTAAATTAATACGACATAATAAATGAAAATAAATTGTAACACATAAACGATTTCACAATTACGAAACCGCTAAAAAATGGATAAAAACTAAATTTTTTGATTTATATGGAATCTTAATATAATGTATTCTTTTTTATAGTTCTAATAATCTCAAATTTTTTTAACGATTTTCCATCATGGATTTCCGAGATACAATCGTTGAAACTAAAAATGACGTTTTCATGTATAAAAAAAGAGCTTATCCAAAATTTTTGATTGTAAAATATAGGTAATTGTATGCTCTTTTTAATGCATTTACGTTATTAACTATCACCTCAAAAACTCGAAAAACTAAAACATAAAAAACGAAAAATCGCTAAAACAACACAATCAAATATATAAACATAAAAAATATAACCATTCTACAAAAATTGTATTTTTATTGCACATATCCCAAGATATATTTTAACTCCTTTTTTTAGAAATTTCAGGAAGCTTAAGTTACACGTTACTGTTTATAAATTAAATTGCCGATTTCAGAAAATTGAAAAATAAAAAAAATATCATAAAACAAAAATGAGTTAATTAATCTTGAAATTTTTGTAAATTTCGAATCTTCATTAGAAAACGAAAAAAAGCCTTACTTTGTACACATTTACCAGCACGTTCAATTAATTTTGGATAATTTTTTCGTTAATTTGGTTTCATACACACGCACACACGCACAAGCACGCACACACACACACACACACACACACACACACACACACACACACACACACACACACACACACACACACACACATTTCATAAAATTAGTGTAGTTTCATTCCGACTATACACGCATTTGCGAGAAAAAAGTAAAAGAAATTATTTGTACAAATGGATTTTTTTATTTCCCGTATATGTTTTCTCGATATTTTTCAATTTTCAGCTATTTCTTTCACGTTCAGCGGGTCCCACTTTTAAAATCAATAAAGTGGCCGCAGATGAGTTGGAAATAAAGTTGTATATGTAACACGGGAATAAAGTCGACTATTCATTAACTTTATTCCCTTGTTCAATAATCTTCAAGTTTATTCCCTTGTTGCATAATGTACTATTTTTTATTGAGTTTTATCATAGTTTATAATTAAATGAATATTTTAAAACCCCATAGATATCATAACTTTAAAACTAAACAAAGTTATAAGGGTTTTAATAAATTAATTAACGTTATGTAGCATAGGCATTTCAAACTTTACATGCATTTTTCTCGACAAACATTTTTACATGTTCATGATGCTCCATGCGCATGAGATTTAATTTATTTGATTAGATATTTCGTTTATAAAACTTTTGTATAGTTTACTTTTGTCATAAAATTCCTATTTGAAACATTAGAGCCTCAATCAGTTAAGAAAAGGTTCAAAAGTAGTACATTTTTACGCTTTTTTACAAATGTTTTTTGTTAGTATCTGATTAAAACATGTTTCTAATTTGTTTAAAGTAAAACTTGTTCTTTACTATGACAAAGTTTTCTCTTTCAAGAAGCAATAGTATAGGCTCAAAAATGTTACTGGATATTCTTCTCTATATTACTGATAAACACAGATAGGCAAAGTCGCATTTTTTGGCTAAAGGAAGAAGGTACATGTATATACTCGACAAACAAATCGTCTGATACGAACGATTTAAAATTTTTGTAAATACGGCAGTTTCATTGGATCGAATGCACGTTTAAGCTAACCTCTTTGGAGGAATTCCAAAATATTAAAGTCGTTCGAATCAAATGTTTTGTCCGTCAAGTGTAGATCTAGAAATACTTGGAAATAAAAACTGTGATTTTGTCCATCTGTGAACGAAACTATAAAAACTCAACTTTTTGAACTCGACTTTTGTAAACAAAACAGCTCATACTAAAATAAAAACCTTTAATATACTTTGAAAAATGGAAAAATGATTAATTAAGACTAAAAGTCTACAATACGATAAATAATAGTAATAAATAATTATAATAATACAAAATACAAGTAAAAATATGACCTTGTATAGTTTTATATACATGAGTCATTCTATACTTTTTTAAAATAGCGTGCGCGTGTCTCCAAAATTTGCCGCCGACTTTTAATATGAAAGTATTCATCAAAATAAGCTCTGAAATAAAATTGACGCTCTAAGGTGCCTTGTGCGACCTAGTAAAGTATTCTGAATTTTTAAAAGTGACCAAAAAATGACTATTTTGAAAAAATTCGTGGGAGCTCCTATTAATACCGATTTGAATTTACCAAAAAAAGATTTTTTCATCTTTTACGAGCTTTAAGAGGTAAATGTTAAACTCCCTTAGCAGCTCAATGGGTCACCCGTACAGAGCTGAATATAAACCTAAAATTTTGTATTTTTTAGGTTATGTTCAATTGCTTACCATTTTACGAAATCAATACGGATTTAGATCTACCACATCTCAAATTCTTTGTCTTTAAAAGATCTTTAATTCCTTTTCTGGTACGTTGAAAACGGTTTTTTATAGTTAAAGATACAGTCTTTTATATTTGATACCTGTGTAACTTCTTTCTCTAACAAAACTCAATTTTTAGGGGTTTAAAAGCTATAAAATTAGTTTTCACACTCTCATTCCAAATCCCCAAGGCCCGATGAGATATCGGCTTTTTTTATCGTTTGAAACGTTTTTCAATATCAATTTAATTGGTCAAAAATCGAAAAATGGAATTCTATCAAATCCCCGTCGCGGCGTCACCCACGATTTTACCAAAGTATCATATCAAGACTGAAGGTTCGTATTATCTATACCGTCCAAATTTCAAGTCGCTAGCATTCCGCGTCGCGTTGATGAGTCGGTCAGTCAGTCAGTAAGTCAGTTGGGACATGACTTTTTTTGTATATAGAGGGGTTTAATTTCGGACAATTAACCTACTTAGCTGTTGATTAGGGAAAAACTGTAAAATTTCATTTTATAAGTTGGCATAAGTAATCTTTCTAAACGATTACTAAGTCGATATCTTATCGGACATTGAAGATTTTTAATGAACCCGTAAAACCTCATTTTGCTATATTTAACAAATTTCGGATCAAAATGTGAAAAATTAACCTACTAAGCAGTCGATTAGGGAAAATCCTAGAAATTACTTTCTAGAAATTTTTTTAAAAAACCATCTAAATGATAATAAATTCGATATCTCATCTTACCATGGAGATTTGGAATAAATCCATAAAATCACCTTTTGCTATTTTTTACCAATTTAGGATTATAAATTTGAAAAACGTATTCACTTAGCGGTTGATTAGGTAAAGAACCAGAAATTACTTTGTAGAATTTGGTATTGAAAAACCTTTAAAACTATAAAATGTCGATATCTCATCCGGCGTTGCAGATTTTAAATGATATCGTGAAAACACGTTTTACACCTTTTAACCCTCTAAAAATTAAATTTTGTAAAATATACCCCCTTAGAGTTTAAATTTCGTAAAATCCCTTCTTATTCGTTGCCTACCATATATGGTTTTGGCTAGGCGTTGATGAGTCAGTCAGTCAGTCAGTCAGTCAGCCAGTCAGTCAATCAGCCAGTCAGTCAGCCAGTCAGTCAGTCCGTCAGTCAGATAGTCAGTCAGTCAGTCAGGACATTTTTTTATATAATATAGATATATTTCATGTCGAGAACGGAATACATATAGCATCTGATAAGGTTATGTGCAGTTATCTATCTTTGTATTACTCAAAAGTTTTACATAAGCCTACCTTTGTCACATATCTACTCATGCACTAATACTACTAGTAATACTAATGCCCTACAAGCCTAATCTAAAGTGTGAACATTACCGCCATTAAATATGTTAAATTTAATCGTTGTTTATTCGTATATATGATCATGAATACCAATTCTACATTTACAGATAATTTTTAAAGGCGTAAATATATAAGAAGCAAAGGAGGATGCCAATGGGTTTATAATATCTGTTTTGTTAAAGGAGAACATATAAAACCAATACCATTGTTCAGAGCTTATACAAACATGAATTTAAAAAAAAAATCACCCTCTAAAGTGTGGGGAAAGTTAAATAAAATGTGATAAAAAGTCTGATAATTAAGTAGAAATTCCCGAGTATGGTTATACTTAATACATTGCTTTGAAGTACATTAATTCATAGATATTATTTTGTATATATTTCCCTGCATTTAGAGGGATCAAATTGTTTTTTATTTCATATCGAAATGAGCTTTAATCAATAGTTTTGGTTTCATACGTTCCCTGAAGGGCACTGCCATGGGTATCCTCCTTTAAAGAGAATTTTTTTTATAAATGCAAAAACACAACTATTCCATATGGTTTATTACAATATAAAATAAATTTAGCTATTTTTATTGATTTATTCTAGTAGTAAATGATAATATTTATATAACAAAAATTTTAAACATTGTTTATTACGGTATAAAGTCAAATACTCCGTTTTTACTGATTTGTAGTGCTTTATATGCCTATAACAGTTTTTTCGATACTGTGTCAAAAAATACATAAGAAATGACTGCAGTCGAGTCGCGAGGAATCAAATGGCTCGGGACTGAAATTCTCGAGGATTGCTATGTGTATTTAGTATTGGAGCCTTTCAGTCGAGACATCCCCATGTATAAGAGCATTGCAGTTCCCACATAATTTTTTTTATTTTGACTTTGTAAGCTCCTTCATTTTCGCCAAATATGATTCAAATGACACGCAATTGATCGTAAATAAATATCTTTAAAATTCCGACGCCATCCTATATAAACTTTTTTGTTTTTCAAAATTTTTGTCGATATTTTTTACATCCTTTATCAATTTTTTAAGACATAAGACTTTAAAAAAATTATTTTTGGACCACCATACTATACATCTTTTAACTAAAATTTTCTATGATGTTTCAATGACCGTTTTATGTCAGCTTAATTAAGCTTTTGCCGGTCACGATAAAGTCATCATTATAAAGTGGAGAACGACCTTCCCTAGTGGAATTGATTTTTGTGTCTAAGTTTGCCAAAGTTTGCCAGTAATTGACAGAGTACGCCAAACGTTGAAAAGTTGTTTCAAATTGACCGTTTTGGCACACTTATGGCACATTTTTGCACACATTTGGCAAACTTTGGTAATCTTTGGCAATTTGTGGAAAACTTTTGCATAACTGATTTTTTTAACTGTAGTAGAATATATGCATTAATGTGAAAATTGGTTATGCCAGTTTACCAAAGTTTGCGAAAGTTTGCCAACTATTGCCAAAGTTTGCCAAAATTTTCCAAAGCAGGCCATAATTTGCCAAAATTTATTAGAATATACCAAAGTTTGCCAAGAGTTCGCCTAAACATGCCAAATTTTGCCAAACTTTTCCAAAAGTTGCCAAAATTTGTCAAAATATGTTAAAATTATTCCTGATTGCGCAAGATTTAGCTTAACTATGGCTTACTGTGACGGAAAACTGCACTAGAATATATATTTTAATGTCAAAATTGGTTATTCGTAAGTTTGCCAAAAGCATGCTAAAATTTGCCACATGTCTGCCAAATTTTGTCATATCAGTGGCATAACGGCGAATTTGACACACTTTTCTGACGTTTGGCGTACTCTGACAAACTCTGGAAAACTCTGACATATTATGACACATCAAGGCAAACATGGACAAACTTTATCATGCAACATTTTTTCACTAGGTTTTTAAGTAACCTTTCGTACTTTGCATGTCTCTCTTACTCGTGCGGACTTTTTTTAAGTTCGAGTTCTTAACTGTTAAGGAATCTAACATTTGCGGAAAGTACATGAGACTTTGATCCCGCAAGTACACGATTTATTTACTTCAAGTGATCTTTTCTCTCAGAGTAAGAACGTTATTTTTTTAACTATGGTTTACTTCTGCAAAAATCTGAAAAAAATCTTCTAAGTTCGAAAGTACATAAGATAGTCACATACATTTTTTTAGAATTTTGAATATTATAGAAGGTTGAAAAAAGTCATTTAAAATTTTTAAACACTACTAAAAATTTTGATTTTGCGCAACTAATGATAGAAAAAAGATTCCATATGTATTTAAAAATATCTTATACATAATTGCGTAAGACTTTTCTGAATTTATTGAAACAAAGCTGAGATAGAATTAAAAAACCGAAAAATTCGAAATTGAGGTTAAGGGTTTGAAATTTTTAGAATCGCTATTATTTTTTATAACAAACACATAGGTCTAAATCCGATCGCAAAATGTGCAAATGCATTTTTGACTATATTATTACCCGGCTATGCCTTTAGTAGTGTACAAAAATTGAAAAGTTGTTTATATAATTCAAGATTTTAGAAACGTTATCCCTTTCAAGCCCAGTATCTTTTAGAATAGACGTGCATAAAGAAACGTAAAAATAAAAGTTCAACGGTAGAAACGGCTTAAAGTCTAGGCCTAATCGATCTTACTCATTATGCAGAACATTAGGATTATATTTATATAATTACATACGTATCCGTGTGTAGATACATACTTATAATTAGATATGTTAACAAAATTTTGTATGCATTTCAGTTTTGAAAGGGTTAAAGTATTAAATTGTTCTCATAGTCGGTATGGTCATGACCTTAGTGGAATATTAGAAGAAACAAAGTTCATTGATTTATCAAACGTATGACTGGTGTTAATGCACAAATAATTGAATTGAATTTTACGATGGTTTTATTTTACATTTACTATGTTTTATTTGGGTTTAAACTAAACAACAATTTTATTTATTACTGAAGTTCTAACAACTATTATATTAAAAATATAAAATTTTAATTAAAAATTAATCATATATTGCTAAGATCATGCAATTTTAGAAATTACATTTTATAGAATTAAACGCGTTAAATTTCGCATTGGCCTCTCATAATACGTAGACTACTACCCAGGCCTAGTCAAAACTTGACAGGCCTTGATAGTTCTAGGTATAAATATATAACATTTTTTACTAAGTAATGATAAAACGTACATTAATTCAATCAATTTTACTAGTTTCACATCTTTTTGAATTCGTTATATATTCCTTTTAATTTATATCTTTTGTAGAATACGTGATTAAATTTCAATGATACATTAGATTAACAATATAACCTATTTCTCGAGATAATATTGAACTGACTTGTTACGAATGATTGAAAATCAGTATGGTAACCTAATATTTATTATGTACTGTAAAATATACAGTTCATTAGATCAGATATAGTAGATTTTTTTTTAAATTACCATAGAGTTACATCTCATAGAACATTGAACTTGAAGTTTCAATCACACAATTATGTAAGAATAAACTAGACTCAGAAAATTGTCAAAGGATTGAAAAATAGACCATTAACTCAGATAATTACACTTTTAAGCCAGAAATGCAGTACTCCAGCGTTATCAATGCTGGAGTACATAATACAAAATATGTTCAAGAGTACACTTTTCTTCAGATCACCCTAACTCAAGATCATCAAATATCTTTAACACATAAAAGCAGAAGTACCAAAAAATGCACCACAACTTAACAAATCAATTCAAAAGTTAAACGAACACTTTATTCTCGTCACGCCTAATTGAAAAAAAAATCATTAAACAAAAAGAAAACACATTGTAAAAGAGCACAGGGACTGAGTGACTACGAATAATCAAGAATAATTATGCTTTTACAATTATCACTCTTAACATGTTCTATTATTGCTAGAGTTTACAAATCGTGCTCAAAGCGTGGTTACGATGTATAACTAACAAGCTATCACGGAGTTGGAGAATGCCAGAGATTCGGCTCTCGGCGAAAGCCGCGACAAGACTAGTAGCTCGACAGCTATTTCCCGGCCGGGTAGCTCCCATGGCAACCCTCCCTCCCTGAGAACACACTTTTTCTCTCTCTCCTCATCTTCAGAGTGCGCCGGCTCGTGCTGCACCCTCCTTCACCTCCGTGGCTGTTGTTGCTGCTGCTGTCATCCCCTCCACGCCTCCATCGCCAAGCGACTTAAAAAGAGATAAAACTTGCTGTTTCAGCCTGCTAGTAAAAAAGGGAGGGTGTATGCCAAGCTATCCTTGCACGCGGTGCAAGATGGGTGCGCATGAATATAGCTAGAGACATAGCAGAAAATACAGTTGCGAAAAACTATAAACTTTACGAAAATTTTACTAACAAAAATGATGCAGTATGGAAAGTAGGAGCAATATGACCAACGAATCAAATGTCTATTCACTTATTTTGTTAAATAAAGGCACAAAAATTTATATAATTGTACATTTTACCATATATATGAGACAGGCCAGCCAAATTCGTGAAATGGTAGTATGTCGTGAAATTTGCTGCCGATTATTTATCTTAAAGTATATATAAAAATAGGGTTCCATGCCAAGTTTCAGCCCTTCTATTAAAAGTTAGGTTATCTCAAAGTTTTTAAATCATGCAGATTTAAACACTTTTGAAAAAATTCCTGCAAGCTCTTTTCTCAACCATTTTGATCAATTAAAAAACGAGGTAATGCGATATTTTGTTTACTTGTATACAAAAACTATTCGACCCATTATAAGTCAAAAATAAAGTTCTGCAACTACATACATGTCGACAATATTTTATAAAAAATAGAAGCTATTTTCAAACCCATTGCATTTTGCATATTCTTGACGAAGCTTTCTGATATGGGTCTCATTTTCTTCGTCTTTTCAAGATCTTTCATTTTTTTTTTAAAAGTCCTTGACATCTTTATGGGGTCAAGATACGGCATTTTTATGAAACACGTTTTCTCAATTATTGCCAAATTTGTACCAATGTAACTTTTTTCTGACAGCTTTATTTTTTATGAAACTTGCTAGAAAATACGTTTTTTAGGGGTTACCCTATATTTCTGCTCATACAACAGTTATAATTTTTTGTGCAGTATAATTTCAGCATAATTAACACGTAACACAGCGAGAATACTAAAACAGTAAACCATTTTAACACTCATGGCATTTTGCATTTTTTTGGTGAAACTTTCTGATTTGGGTCTCAGATTCTCCGTCTTTTCATAGTTTCTTATTTCTATTTTGAATAAATCTCTGACGACTTTACATGGCCAATATACATCCTTATAAGGGCACACGTTTTTTGTCATCTGGATTTTTGGAACAGGATTAAAGAATCATAAAAATAAAATTTTATAAAAGAATCTTCAACTATTTTAAACTTTCATTTGTGCAGCTATACCTGGTGGCAAGTAAGGTAGTGGACCCGGTTCTCGATAGGTACCCAGTTGTCGACAACTCGAAGGAATAATACGATTTTAGATATATTTTGAGCAATTTTTCGGTACGAGAAAATTATTTCTATATTAAGAATATATCACTGAATAAATATTTTGAATTATAAAAACTCAGTTAGCGCTACTTGTTAAATAGAAATTCACACTTCTTGGCACTCTCAGATTTGATGAGTTTCTCGACGTTTCCTTAATCACGACCGTAACAAACAGTAAACTTTAAAGTGACATTTTTGTAATAAATAGAACGTTTTAAAAAACTATAAAGCCAAGATTAGCTTTAAATTCAACAAAATAAGCGTAATCAAAAAGTTAAATTTTGATTTATTTACTTATAACTATTTTAATTCATATATCGACAACTCCGTCTTAATTATGCGTACCCCATTGAAACGATCCGAATGAATTCCGAACTGAAATAACTATGAATCCGCGAAGAAATCCATTGGATTTCTTTCTGAATCCGTCTGGATTACGTTGTGATTCCGCGTGGAATCCGCGTGGAATCCGTCCAAAAACACAATCTGAAATCAAAGCGTATTTCCAAATGAAATCCGAACGAAATCAATATGGTAATTTTCAATACCGTAAAAATTTTGATCGATGGAAATGCGAAGGAAATCTGGACGAAATCAATTTGATAACTTGGAACCCCAAAATTTTCGAGCGACGGAAATCGAAATGAAATCCGAATGAAATCAGTATAAAATCAGAACAAAATCAGAACAAAATCTGAACAAAATCTGAGCAAAATCTGAACATAATCCTAACAAATTTCATCCGAAATCATTTGGACTTCTTTCATATCAAAATGTTCCTAAAGATGAAAATCTGAACAGAATCGAAACAAAATCTTAACGATAACAATTTGATATAGTCCATTTGCAAAATTTTCAGAGCAACTTAAATCCTAACATAATCCGAAGAAAAAACGAGAACAATCTGACCCTTTTCCATTTGATTTTTTTCCATACAAGCTTACAGCGATATAATTCCAAATGAAATCCAAATGAAATCGTCGTAAATACATTCCCATCAGGTATAGCTCGAATTCTCCTAGATGCAGAAATCCAAACTGAAATCTAGAATTAATCGTTGCGAAATTATCTTTCGAACACGATATAACTAGGAATCCAAGTAGAATGAAATCGAAAGAACTAAAAATGAAATCTTCTCAAAATACCGGTAGAATTTTAGTCTTGAATTCCAAAAATCCGATGGCATGATCAAACAATCGAACATTATTGAAACACATTGATATCATGATGATAATTGTAAGACACTCTCATTTACTTTTCATTACCTGGTGAAATCAATTTGAAAGCAGGGATCAAATTTGTTTGAATAATCTGACGAAAATAACAACAAAATAATAAGGAAAATTAGTGAAAATCTCAGTAAATTTCAGTAAAAGACAAAGTTTGCAATCACAGTTGAGATAGTTTTACTTTATTTCAACGAACGAATTGTTGTACATATTTGTTGTAATGATAGTTCACAGCGTAGCTTATTTTTCTATCAGAAAATGTAATCTATTAATAGAACTTTGAAAAACTGGGGTCTTATCTTAATACCTTTCAAGCAATTTTTTTTTAATACTGATCAAGATGCTACCTAAAAGAGTTGAATACTTCCCAGTACTAGAGAACTTGTATGAATTTTTAGTGCAGAGGCTTAAATTATGAGTCGTGGAATGAGCCAACAAGACAACCTGGTAAGTGTCAGATAAACTTCCCAACTGAAAGAATCACGTGATTCATCATTTGCAATCAGCTGATCAATTCGCTAATTTAAAGCGTGAATAATTCTAGAATTGAGATCAATTAATCAATCAGCCGATTGAATGTCGGAAAATTCTTTTTTTCATCACATGATAGATGATAAGAATATTCACCCGATGAATCAACTGATACATTATTTTTTATCATTAGTTCATGTATCACCTCATATAAAAGATGATTGATCCGGTGATAAATGAAATATTTTTTGTAGTACATTTTCGTACGTGATTTTCATAAAATTGGTTTCATACAAATCCTCTAGTGAATTTTTTATATTTTCATTTTCTTATATCGTAAATTATTAAACTAGTTTATTTTTTATTCGATCTAATGACTTTCGAGCGTTTTCTTTTCAATACTGATCGAGTCGCTCGCTATTTGAAACAGTTGAACAAACTTTGGAATAGAGAACTCGCATGAATTTCTGTGTAAGAGTAGAAAAATTCAAAGATAAAAAAAAATTAGTCATTGAAATTCTCATGCTTGTTCCCTAATAAATTTTTTTACTTTCTTATATTCTAAATCATGAATAACATACATTTCCAATGTTATCAAACTTTTTAATGCTGATTTGGACGCCATTGGATAACGTCGAACAAACTTTGCAATAGAAGAGAACTTGCATGAATGTTTTAGTGATATATTAAGACTATAACGATTTACTGAAAAAAATTATTAAGATCAGCCATAGAGATTTTTTTGTAAACTTTCAAGTACAACAAAATTGTAATGAGATGCATGCAAGTTCTTCACTAAACATTTTCTAAGTAAATTCGGTGTATTTTCTAAACTAATAGTTAACTAACCGTTTTTCTAACTAACAGTAAATACATAAAGAGTCTAACCCTTTTTCAAAACTTTGAAATTTGGCGAAAAACAATATTTTGTTGAAACAAAATAGAAAACTTATACGACTATCATTGAATAATTAAGAGAAATCAAGTAAAAAATTGACCCATTGAAAACTCCATATAAAAAACTTGTGGAATATTTTTAAGTGAATGTTAAGAATACTTTTCTCAGACGATTATACTGATGATAAGACAATTATCTTCTTCCACGTAACAAGAGCGATGTCATAACTTTCATTTAATGATGAAGACCAGCACCTTGGACACGATGGGCACGACGAGCATTCTGTAAATGAATAAAATCAATAGATAAATCATTAGAGTATAATGATATATAAATAACAACTATCAATCCGTCTACCATACCAAACGTTCTTTGCATTTCTTCACTTGATAAGCTATTTCTTCTGAATAATATGCAGATATTTTAGATAAATCTTCCTCAATTCCATCTCTTGACTGAAGATGTGGTTTTAACACTTCCAGGAAATGTTTTACACACTCTGTAAATATTTAAAAGCCTTAAGATTACATGACTCAAGATTGATGAATGAAAAATATTCCATGCTTACCCTCCACCACATCAAGTTTACTTGGTGTCAATGCTTTGCGTGGGGACCTACGATCTGATACTTTTTGTAGATTTTTTGAATTAATCACTGATCGATTGGCAAGTTTACACACACACACATATATATATATATATATATATATATATATATATATATATATATATATATATATATATATATATATATATATATATGTGTGTCCAAATTATCCAACATAAAGTATGCGATTGCCCTGTTGAAAATAGCCACTGGGATTCCACCCGGAAAATCCACCTGGAAATCCTGCAGGACGCCAGCCGGAAATTCCAGGTGGAATTTCCGGGTGGAATCGCAGTGGATTTTCCGGGTGGAATCCTGCTGAAAATCCTAGTGAAAATGGCTCAAGTAATATTTGTAATTGTTTTGACAATCTTTATTGAGATTACTCAATCAAAAAAATATGTAAATTTGAAATGCTACAACATTTTGAAAAAAAAAGTTGGGGTTCCCAAGCGGTCATCCATCCAAGTACGAACCACGCTCAATGCTGCTTAACTTTGGCGAGCGAGAGTCTTGGTTGTGTCACGCTTGGCCAGAGTGCGGTACGTTCGAGATAACATATTAAAATAGCACAAAAGGCGTAATACAATCTCTACTTCGAGTGCATATTATTATTTCGATAATTACCATCAGAGTCGGTATGGTGATGTTATACTCTTGATGTAGGGGAGACCAGGACATGACCGACACCCTAACTTTATCACAATAAATATGTAAAAAAACTACTTAAAAAACGAATGCTACTTAGTTAAATTATAATATGTAATTTTATATATTTAAAAACTTTAAAAACTTGCAAGCGTAAAAAATGACGGTTTGCCCCAGACCCGGGGTAAGTCCGTCACACTACCGGGGTACAAACGTCATACCCAAATACATGTAAAATGAAACTAGAAATATTGCCAATTTTAACACTTATGTTTTAAAATAAATTTTATAATAGGAGATCAAATAAATAATAAAAAATGTATGGAAAATTTATTTTATTGAAAATTTTCAATCTGATATTCATAATATATTTATCCTGAAACTACATAAAAATTAAAATTACATTTTTATAATAAACTTAAGATCTCATTTTTATAATAAAGTTAAGGTCACATTATTTTATAATAGAATTAATGTTACATTTTCTTATAATAGTTTTTTATAACACATTTTTTCATAATAGTTAAGATCACATTTTTTATAAATAAGTTTATAACTAATTTTTTTTTAAATCTACGTGAGGTCAAATTTGTACTTTAATTTTATGCATATCACATTACGTTTCTTTTAAATGTTAAATTATGAAAGTATTAAATTACATTTCTTTTAAAACTTATTATATGATAAATAAAATTGAATGAATACTTTTCATTTGATAGCTTTGAGAAAAAATCTATAATAAATTCAAATTTCCAACGATTGGTTCAACGTACATTATGAAAACATCGCTTGATAAGAACCATCGCTTTGTTTTAGCATTAGTTGTCCGTTTATAATAGCAGCATCATATACTTCAGAAGTAAATAATTTTAGGTTAAGAAAATCAGCTGTTTCATTTTGATTTATTCCGCCGTACCGTTTCATGCGATGTTCGTTCCCCAGTTGTCAATGACGGTCACACCCCGAGTCAATACCTGTTTTATATTTAATATAATTTATAAAATATTCATCGTAGAGGATTGATTAAAAAAGAAATTGAAAGTTCGTGAATTAAATTTTTAAATGCGTCCAATTACATATATTTTATATAATTTGTTTCAGTCTGACCTTCGATAGAAATTCGTTAGCTCAACACAGTTTTGAGCTCCGAAATTCAACTAATTTTTATTAATTCAATTTTGACATTTTTAACAAAAAATTGCTAAAGGAAAAAAATATACACTTATTTAATTATTATAAAAAATTACCGAGTCGAAACATTCATTTATTACTCATTTATTTATTATTACTCATACCCCGGTCTCCCCTATTGGTTGGTTTTATGAACCGACGGCGCCAGTGTTGTTGTTTTTATCGATAGTCTTGGAGATGTGCAGTTGAAATAATCAAGCATTATTGACTCTGATATCAGAAGGTGTTTGGATTGAGAAAACGTCAGGAGCAGCATCAAGGAAACTGGATCTTGCATTATCAGATTAGTATACATGAACTTTATTTATATTCCTGTTCACAGAGGTTAGAATATGCAGTTTTCAATGCATATTCCAATCAGCTCATGCAACGAATCAAATATATGTTGTTGGGGCCTGCGGCGGCTCAGTCGGTAGAGTGTCGGATTCCCACGCCGGTGACCCGGGTTCGAATCCTAGTCTCTGCCGATTGATACAAGCACCTCTGTAAAAATTACATGTGCTTTGTTTACAAACACACCGCAGACCCCCGTCGTCGATTAGCACCACATGGAAGCACAAACATGGCGACGTTAAATAATAATAAAAAAAAAAAAAAAATATATGTTGTTGAGTAGGTACTTTGTGTTTTTTTCCTTTTTTTCAGGTGGACTGACAATCCATGTAGAAGATAGAGGAAGCCACATAATTGTTTTCAAATGACGATGAAAAGCCAGCAGACTATATATAGGAACTTTCAAATATTTATGTGAAGTCTAATATTCTCAAACTCCATCATTTTATATTATATATTGCACTGTTCTCAGGTATTCTACTCTATTTTCAGAGAGTTTGAACGCGAGCTTGGCTATTTGAAAGTGATGAGAATCAAGAAAGATTATGGGCATATTAACATATCAAGGCATTTAAAAGCAAGCAAGTGATCTGAGCCCGCAGCTCGTACAGCTACAGAAATCATCATTGAGGATCTTTCGTAATCTGGTTGAACCTGCTGATGTTAATTTATAACAATAGTAACATTATGTCCAAGGATGATAACATCCTTGGACCTAATGTTGATATTGTTCCATGGCTTTCGAATTAACGATTCTGCTCTAGTTTGTTTTTAGTTATCAGTGACATTTCCTTACTGGTAAATAATTATTCAGTGGATACTCATTCAAGGATGAGACGTAAGCACTGTATCTATATGTGACCGACAGTAATACTGCGAATGTGGAGCTGCAGAAAATTATTGTATATTAAATATTAGGTATTTACAAAAGGACAAGGATTCTTCTCACCTTCTCTAGAATAGTTTCAGAACTTGCATATAAAAGTTTCACATTGAAAACTCCCAAAAGAGCATTTTATTTCAGGAATAACTATACAAATTTATGACAAATCAAAAATATTCTCCCTTATTATGAAGAATATTTATAATATGTAAGTGGAGAAATCGGAGTGATATAATATATAAAACTGCATAGGGAAATTAAAAGGAGTCATTCATAAAATTTCTCCAACATGTTATAATCTTTGACGTTATAATCTTTGATGTTATAATCTTAAGTGTACAAAGATTCGAAAATGTTGGAGAAGGAATTTGAATAATCAACTATCAACTTCCAGTAGGCAACTTGAAATAAACATTTTTGAATGACTTTTAATTTTCCTATGCAGTTTTATATATCATCTCACTCCGATTTCTCCATTTACATATTATAAATATTCTTCATACTAAGGGAGAATATTTTTGATTTGTCCTAAATTTATATAGATATCCCTGAAACAAAATACTTCTTTGGGAGTTTTCAATGTGAAACTTTTATATACAATTTCTGAAACTATAACTAGAGAAAGTGAGAAGAATCCTTGTCCTTTTGTAAATACCTAATATTTAATATACAATAATTTTCTGCAGCTCCACATTCGCAGTATTACTCTCGGTCACATATAGATGCAGTGCTTACGTCTCATCCTTGAATGAGTATCCACTGAATAATCATTTACCAGTAAGGAAATGTCACTGATAACTAAAAACAAAATAGAGCAGAATTGTTAATTCGAAAGCCATGGAACAATAAATAGCAACATTATGTCCAAGAATGTTATCATCCTTGGACATAATGTTACTATTGTTATAAGTAAACATCAGCAGGTTCAACCAGATTACGAAAGATCCTCAATGATGATTTCTGCAGCTGTACGTGCTGCGAGCTCAGATCACTGCTTGCTTTTAAATGCCTTGATATGTTAATATGCCCATAATCTATCTTGATTCTCATCACTTTCAAATAGCCAAGCTCGTGTTCAAACTCTCTGAAAATAGAGTAGAATACCTGAGAACAGTGCAATATATAATATAAAATGATGGAGTTTGAGAAAATTAGACTTCACATAAATATTTGAAAGTTCCTATATATAGTCTGCTGGCTTTTCATCGTCATTTGAAAACATTTGGAATTTCTGGTTGGCGTCCTGCAGGATTTCCACGTGGCTTTTCCGAGTGGAATCCCACTAAGAGAACCTAAGTTAAATTTTTTATTTAAATGAAACACATTAGCTAAGAATAATTATGTAATAGATATTTATTAGTATTGTGAAGAAGTGTGGAATTTAAAAAAAAACGAAATCACAAAAATTTTCTAATTTTTTCAGCTCAGCTTTTCATCATTACCTGTACCTATTAGAAAAATTTTAAATTCAAGTAAATAAAGAGACTTTTATGGATAATCATATGGAAATTTTAAAAGAAATAGTACAAACGTAAGATTTCCAGTTGCCTATTTTTCAAAAGGAAAATTGATGCTCTCATAAAATCAAAAAAATGAAGTTTACAAGTGTACTAGATACTCACACTACCATCATCATTTCTCTTCGTGTAAGTATCGAATGGTTGCAGCCTTCGTCTGTTGTTTCTTTGAGTTCTATTATCCACTCTATCACGATTATTTCCCTGATAATTCTGCATTCTTGGTGGTGGAGAATTAGGCCTTCTTCGTGGAGAAGGTGTGCCTAGCGGTTGAGGAGGTGTCCTTTGTGGTGTGGGTGACCTTTCTGGAGAAGACATCTCTCGCACTGGACGTGTCCTTTGCGGTGTGGGCAACCATTCTGGAGAAAGTATCTCTCGCACTGGAGGAGGTGTCCTTTGTGGTGTGGATGACCTTTCTGGAGAAGGCGTCTCTCGCACTGGAGTTGGTGTCCTTTTTGTTCGCGGTGGAGGTGTTTGTTCTGGTGGAGGTACCATTCTCTTTAATCGAGACTCATTCCTTCTTGGTACATCAGATTTGGATGAGGTTTTGCCATTAGAAATTCCGCCTTCATCTGGAAGCATTGAAAAGAAATTTCATTTTGTAATATTCTAACCTCCAAAATTGCAATTTTGGATTTTTGGCGCTCATGTTAGAAAATATTGTATACAACTTGTACGTAAAGGCTTTTGAACAAAAAGAGTTACAGCATTTGACTTTGGCTCGTGTCTTAAACATTTTTTTCGTAAATGAAGCCTCTCCGAACCCGTTGCATAGCATGTATAATATTTTGAGCATTCCTGTCAGGATAAGACGTTTTACTCACTTTCATCGCTCTCTTGAATCCTTGATCTTTTCTTTGTTTGCGACTCGCTGTTAGAAGCCGATGAAGAAGATCCTGGTTTGCTCTCTTGACTCCTCTTAGTTGCTTTTTTTCTCAGAGCCAACTTCTTACTCTCTATAGCAAGTGCTTCTGAGTCTTGATTTGAATCACCATCTAGGATGTCAAGATTTTCATTATTCCTGAGTTCTTGTATGTTTTCTGCGGTGGTTGAAAATTCTTCCATGGTTTCTTCAATATGGCATCCGGTAGAACTAACACTGCTCAAGTCATCGTCATCATTGCTCTGATGTTCTTGCGGTGCGGTCAACGATAAATTGTTGAGATCTGTGGTATCAAATTTTGTCGGCTTGAATGGCCGTGTCCTTGAACTCTCTGTTTTGTCAACAATTTTAGCTTCCAATTCTTCTTTAGCTAAAATAATATTTTATAGAAAATCATATACCATTTTTAAAAATTATCAATGAAAAAAATGAAGTACAAGGATGAAAATAATTTACAAATTTTACAAAACAAAACATAAAAAAAAGGACTGTCGAGCGTTAGGTTTTTATTGTCTCCTTATTTTTTAATGTGTAACGTCTATTATTATTAATGTTATCTATGGTATTATTTCTTTCTTATTGATGTAGCTTTTGCAACGAGTAGATAACGCTAAGAATCTCTCTCTGTGCCTTGCAAGATTTATATATATATACGTAAATGATATTAGATTTTTTTTTGTATTACGCATTGCTATAAAGAAATAATGGCGGCACTACTCGATGTATGAAAAAAATAAAAAATTTCCAAGTATAGATCGTACGAGACAAAAGGGATAAAAATGTGTCGCGTACGGTTGTTAAATTAGAGAAAGATTATACAAAAATATATATATATGTAAACCAGTATGAATTTTATCATGCCTAACGGACTTTTTTTTATCATACGTGCTTTTATTTGAATTAACTTGTTTGTAGTAGTAAAAAATTTTTACTTACAGTAACCCATTTCAAAAATTTCTATAGCCAGGTAAGGAGTATTTCTATCTCTTCTTCCTCTGTAGAGTGTTTTCGCTGTGAAATCATACTCGTCATGAGGATTTTCTTTGAAGAATTCTTTTATATTCTTGACTTCGATCACTTCCGCGTTACACGGATCTCCAACAAAATGAACAACTGCGTACATCTTTCTCACTTTATTTATATTTTCAGGACATTAATTAATTAATTCCAAAATATAACTATAGCGTACGAACGATGAAGAAATAAAATAACGATTCGAGAAAAATGTATGTAGAGAAGAGGATTTTATGATTTGAACACCACACCGCGTGTACGAACTGTACGAAGCAAAGCAACAAGTGGAAGTAGTTTCATCATTTTTCCGCGCGAACGAATGCACTAAAACAAAGAACGTTAGGGTTACTTCCAATAACAAAAGCTTTATCCACAATGTTCACTGTCACTAGTGAACGCGAATGCAGGGTGAGCTTGAGCTGATGATTTTCGTTAGAGTCTACATATAGAATTCCTCTTATCTGTAGGCTCTAACGGAAATGATCAGCTCGTGCTTACATCGCGTTCACTTTGCGTTCGCGTTCACTAGTGACAGCGAACATTGTAGACTGGCTTCGGTGCGCAGATCATGCTTAACAGTGCGCGCGCGAGTTGCTGGAAAATGATCGTGACAACATGTGACTAGTGTAAATTGTCTAAAATATTTCGTTTCAACCTCTCCAACCGTTTTGCAAATTCTAGAGCTCCAAATTCCAGAAGGATTTACATATTATCATAAAAGTTTTTTTATTGACATTCTGGGATACTTATATAAAATATATCATCCACACATATTGGATGTTCGATTTTTTTTTCTTGATATATTGTGAACTCTTAATTGAAAGCAATGACTCGTAAAAGGAGAGATATTTATAAAAAATATTATGAACGAGACGTTCCAATACCTAAGTCAACTCGACATTTATTAGAAAAGAGAGGCTGTGAAGAAATCTGCGATGACAATTTTCGCAATGGAAAGGTTAGAAATAATCTGTCATTTTCAAGTTATTGCTAGATAGCTATAATGCTCGACGATTAAATTAAATTTATAAGTTCTACCTCACGAAGAAAGTGTTGAAAATCATAAAATTGAGATTTATTTTTTTAAATCTTCCTAACCTTTATATGAGCAATGCAATTAGAAGAACTTTGTTATTGTTATATCTAAATATATCTACCATCTTATGGATTAATACATGAGCACATTTTTAATTTCATAGGGTCGCAAAAAATTGTGCACTGATCGACAAACTCAAGAGAATAATTCTGGTAATACTTCATGTAGCAAGCCCAGTCCAAACGTACCACTAAATAAACCACAGTATAGCTTTGATTTTGAAATTGATGACCAGCGTATGCCTACAGTTGAAGTACTGCAAGAGTTTATGGTAATTTATTTTCTCAACTGATATTGTAATTTCTGGAGTATTCATAATTCTTATATTTACACCATCATATGGTAAAGAGAGTATATGTTGATTTTTATGATATGGTTTTCCAAGACTACAAAATTTTACAAGAATATATATATATATATATATATATATACACATATATAAATTTGAGAATTTAAGTGGAAGTCATTGAAATAAAGATTATCGGTGATAGAATGGGTTGATTCCTTTCCATGAACGTTTCTTGATTCAGCAATTACTGATTTCTTGATTAAATACTCAGATTTCTTAGAAAAATTTTTCCGTTCAACTATTATCACTTTAAATTGGTAAGTATTCATGTTTCGTGTTATTCTTAATATCTCATAAAATAATCTACAGATTTTGTGGGTGGAAGTAATTTTTTCAAGTTTGTGTAAACCTCTTGTAAATCCTCGTGAAATCATCGTTAAGTCTAGATTAAATATCTATGGAATGAAAATATAGTGTACCTGTATATGAAGCAATTACATATGAAGTGCAGAGACTACTGTCCACCTAGCTTTTGCATAGCAAAATCCAGTTGGCTTCTTCATGGCTTTCACCTGGGTTTTACCTGGCTTTCCAGGTGGATTTTTTTGATCCTACTACAATTACTTTAAATGGAGAATCTCTTTGATCTACTGCCTAATTTAGGTATCATCCGCATGATAGCACCTTCATTAGGCAATACATCAACAATATTTCCAATTTGAAGTGATTTTTGTCGAATTGAAAAAATCAACCTGGAAAGTCAGGAAAAATCCACGTGGAAGGCCAGGTAACCTCTAGGTGAAAGCCATGTGGAAGCCAGCTGGATTTTGCTATGCAAAAGCCAGGTATGAAGTCATGAAAAATCCATCTGGCTATTTTCAACAGGGTAAAAATGTAGATGGAAAATCATTATTTTATTCCTAGGAGGGTAGCATTTTCTATCATTTTACTCCTGACCATCATTAAAAAGTCACTATTTTCTCAAAAAGAGAGAAGGGAATGAAATGTTAGTTTCCACGTTAACAGGAAGATTTCATTATTACCAACAGGTCTAGAAAATGTTCAATTTAGGAATTGATGGATAGAACCTCTAGTGCAAGCCATTTTTCGATTACACTGAATAACTTGATTCGCAGGAGGCTTTGTAAAGACAATCATCAATTCAATTTCTCTGTAGCAATTGCAAACATAATAACTAACTAATTTTCAATATAAGTTATGCTTCATATTATGTTAATTTATACGAAATTATGTGGCTTAAAATGTCATACAATATACAAATCAATATTTCATCGAATCATCCTATCAAATGTTGAAGAATACAAATATGGTTTAATCAGACACATAGCAGCTGTATATGGTCAAATGCCATCTTGCTTATTAAATCTAATTTGATCCTTACACTACCGGTCAGGTGCTTTTATCATTTTCCATGTGAAAGAAGCATGCCTAAAATGTTTTATATCTCGTTTGCTTTACATTATAATGGAAAATGTCAAGAATGCTTTTTTGTAGATCGTTGTAAGAGCTTTCGATTACTGTATCGATAAAATTTCTTGATATCCTCTTATGTCAAGAAGAATCCATTCGAAAAATAAAAAAAAAATCAAACACTTTTGCCATGTTTCAAAGTGATACAGTTTTGTTCATGAATGATCCTGGATACTTTCAACAGGGCTAACTGTTGAAATTGGAACAAATTTTAAAATTTAAATACATTTTTTTTAGATTTATTTTCATTTTTATTTTGACCAAAATTTTATTAAAAAAATAGTCCATTAAAATAAAATATAAATACATTTTTTTACATTTTTTTGACGAATTTTCATATTACAATGTGGTTAAAACTGTAATTATATATTTGTATTTACATTTTTTTAACCAACTTTTTTTGCACTAAAAAATAGATTCTAACAAAAATGTGAATAAATATGAAAAAATGTGCAAAAATGTCAATACATTTATAATGGTGTTCCAATTTCAACATTTAGTTACATTTCTTCACATTTTTTAAAATTTTTGATTTCCACTGGGGACTATTGAAATTCTCCTGGATTCTGACAGGATTTGAGAGATTTGACACATTTATAGAGAAACTAAAATGAAATTCGAATGAAAATTTAGTAAAATATCATCGTCAGGTTTCCTACCGAAATTATAAATCCTGAGGAAAACTGTTTGATGATATGGATTTCATGAAATCTAGTGATGATGTGAATAATTTCAGAATGTTTTTTTGACGAACTTCATAATGGTTTCATACGGATCGTTTTAATGAGGGTAGTTTATACACATTATTCCTGTTATGAATAGTTATTAACAATTATACATACGAAATTATTACTGTTTGGAATATTACTTGATTACTATAGCACAATTGAAACGTTCTAAAAGTAATCATTCAGAATCTTTATGAAATATCTATACAGAAATTCATTCCTGAATCATCAAAATTATCCTAAGATTTAACATTGAAATCCTAACGAAATCCCTATAATCCAACAGTTTATCTCATGATTTCAGTAAGAATACAAACGATGATTTTTAATGATTTTACAGACAGATTTCGTTTGGATTTCCTTATGATTCAGTATTAAATCTTCTAGATTTTGTAAGAGATGTGCATGATTTCAGAATGTATTATTGAACCTATTTCATGCGGGTTTTTCAATGTGCAGAGCACTGTACAGCGTCATCACTAATTCCCTTCACAAGCGCATAGTTTATGAACTGAAAAAATCATGTAGTTTTCTCAAAATTTCATTGATGATTTCTCTATTCGTAAATAATGTAATTTCTGGAGAAGATACTATAGACAGGTCAAGCTTGAGAGTTGGCGAAAAATTTGCTGAAATGTTTTCAAAGCCGCAAAATACATTCTGAAACACTCAAATCTTATTGAAATTTCAAATAGTTCGAACTCTCAGGCACTTTAAGGAACTTCTGTCCATGAATCATACCATTTCTTTTCTTAAGAACAATATAGAAATTTTTTATATATGTATATATATATATATGTATATTTATATATATTAAAGAGAATGTTACTTATTAAATGATACATATTTATATTATTTGAAAAATTTCATCTGTGTAGGAATTAATGGATAGCTAAGAAATTTCTCTTGTTTCATCACATTTCAAAATGTCTTTTGATACGAAGGAATACAGAATTCATTGAAAAAACTTATTTTATAACAACATAACCTAAAAATCACAACTTGTTTGTAAAGGCTATTTAATGAAACGAATTACAGCACTCGCCTTCAGCTCGTGATGCAAACATATTGTTTCGTAAATAAAGCCTCTCCAAATACGTTGCATGATATACGAGGGTAATTCAATAAGTCTTTAGAATGACCAACAGATGGCGCGCGAATCGCTCCAAATCATCTGTTTTCAGTCAGCACCACTCCCGACTAGATATATGGTGTAGTCACAGTCCACATCTTCTGAGTTTACGTGTTTTTATAACCAATTGAAAAAAAAAAATTGCTTGTTAAGAAAAATGGAAAAAAACGAGTTCAGAGCGGTAATTAAACATTTTCATTTAAAGGGTTTAACTCCATATGAGATAAAAAATGAATTGGACTCAGTTCATGGCACATCTGCCCCTGCCTTAGCAACGGTTTATAACTGGGTAAATGAATTTAAGCATGGTCGTACATCAATAAGTGACGAACCACGTTCAGGAAGGCCCGTAGAAGCAACTACTCCCGAAATCATCAATACAATCCACGATATGGTGTTGAAGGATAGAAGATTAAAAGTGCATGAGTTAGCTGAGGCCACAAGGATATCTATAGGTGCAGTTGTTTCAATTCTACATGAAAAATTAGGCATGAAAAAGCTATCGGCAAGATGGGTGCCGCGTTTGCTCTCAGCTGAGAATAAACGCAATAGAGTGGTCGCCTCTGAGGCTCTTTTGGCGCGCATAAGTCGGAATCCTGAGGAATTTTTTCGTCGATTTGTGACTGTGGATGAAACATGGATACACCACTACACTCCTGAGACAAAGGAACAATCCAAACAGTGGATTTCCACAGGCGAACCAGCTCCAAAGAAGGCAAAGACCGTAAAGTCAGCTGGTAAGGTTATGGCTACAGTTTTTTGGGATGCACGTGGAATTATACTTATTGACTACTTGGAAAAGGGTAAAACAATTACTAGTGAGTATTATGCATCATTATTAGAGCAGCTGAAAGAAGAAATTAAAAAAAAACGACCAAAAAACGAACTAAAATTCGAATTGGTCGAACACCCACCGTATTCACCAGATTTAGCCCCCAGTGACTTTTATTATTTCCAAACTTGAAAAAATGGCTCGGTGGACAGAGATTTACGGACAACGAAGACGTCATTGCCTCTGTAAGTGCTTATTTTGAGGAACTTCCGAAAACGCACTTTTCTGAAGGATTAAAAAAACTTAAAAAGCGATTGACCAAGTGTATAGAGCTCCAAGGAGATTATGTTGAAAAATAAAAAAAAATTTACCCAAAAAAAATTGTTTTTATACTTTATTCTAAAGACTTATTGAACTACCCTCGTACTATATGATACTCCGTGCCGTAAACTTTGACTTACGCTGCGCTCGTGCCAGAAGGTACTCGCTAAATCTCGGTTCACGGACGTTGTATCATTAAGTATAAAAACGGTACTCAGGCATAAATGTGATTCTCGTCTCATATGAATTTATCATGCTCACTTCGCTCAGGCGTAATATCACGTGAGACGAGAATATATTTTACGATCTAGTATATCCTTTCGTACTATAACTCATTTAAACATGAAATTTGAAAAGAATCAAATTTTCTGTAGGATCATCCAGGTTATGTGCAGGATCTATTTCTGGGAGATGAGTCAGAAGATGAGGATATGGAAAATTGTGAACAAGAACTCGGTAATGATGGACCGACCAACTACTCGAATTTATATAAGTTCTTAGAAGATAAAAATTCAAATAGTATTCTTGATGCCTCCTTGGTAGTCAGTGAATGTGAGATTATGATGGGAATATTAGAGTTTGCTTCACATGCTTCGTTGGACAACGATAACATTTCTAATCTTTGCAAACTAATCAATAGTTTTTTTAATAAAAGGATTGTTCCCGATACCAGATATATGATGGATAAATTGTTAACAACGGAAGATGGGAGAGAGTATCATGCCGTCTGTCCAGATTGTAATTCATATATTCAAAAATTTAATCGTGGCACTCGATCTATTCAATGTAAAAAATGTGAAAGGTTCGTATCCGTGACGGAAAATGATGTAAATTTTTTCCTTATCCTCAAAATCGATGATCAGATCCGTAATTTAGTACAACAAAATATTGAGTACGTCGAGCATGTATTGAATAATAGAGATGTAAATGACTCGTTGAAGGATATATACTATGGGGCTCTGTATAAAAAATTTCTCTCTTCATTGCCATTTGAGTCTAGAAATTCCCATGCAAGCTTCACATTCAATAGTGACGGTTCTCCCGTTTTCAAAAGCTCTTCTTTTTCCATTACTCCAATTCAAGTCATTTTGAATGAACTTCCTGTTGACGTCCGCAATAGTAATCCGTTAACTGTAGGACTATGGTTCAGTAAGAAGAAACCCAATATGAAAATATTTTTGGATGAATTTGTAAAAGATATGACCAGGTTATCTACAGATGGAATTACTTTCAAAATTCGGGATGAAGAGCGAAACATTAAATTTCATGCTATATGTTGTTGCGTCGACTCGATAGCTCGTCCACCAATGCAAGGCATTGTTCAATTTAACGGCTACTATGGATGCAGTTGGTGTTTGCACCCTGGAGTTCCAGTAAAACACAACACAAGACATGTAATAAAATATCCTCTGCTGAACAATGTTCCACCTCTACGGAATGAATCTCAGACTCTTGACCACTTGGAAGAGGTGCTCGATACTGGAACTTCAAGTCACGGGATGAAAGCAATTTCTCCTTTGACAGAACTTTCTCGATTTGATATTGTGAGAGGTTTCGTTCTCGACACAATGCATTGTGTTTTTTTGGGTGTCTGCCGTCAGTTTGCTAAATATTGGTTTGATTCGTCCCGAAAACCATTCTCAATAAAAAAAGAAGACAAAACCAAAATCAGTAAAATTTTGAAGTCAATAAAGGTTCCTAATCAAATCTCTCGATTACCTCGCCCACTTGAAGATAGGAAGGATTGGAAGAGTAGAGAATGGGAAAACTTTCTTCTTTTTTTCATTTTGCCCATTTTAGAACAAATCGAGAATTTCGAAGTCTATTGGGACCACTTCAGATTGTTGGTGAATGCTATGCACATTTTAATGAGTTCCGATATTACTATGCATGCCCTATTACATGCCAATAGTCTACTAAAAGAATTTGTGGGTAAGACTCAGATGTTATACACAAAAAAGGCGATGACATATAATATCCATCAGCTGCTTCATATATGTCAAAGTGTTATTTACTGGGGCCCTTTGTGGTCTCATTTCGGTTACGCGTTCGAATCAGGCAATGGCAAAATTCTCGATTTTATAAAAGCCTCGAAAGGTGTATTGTTTCAAATATGCAGGCGATTGAATTATCAACAGTGTTCTAGTATATTACAAACTCATGTATTATCGAAGAATCAGGAATCTCCTGTATTAGAATACTGTAATAGATTGCAAAATAGAAGTACTCAAAAAACAGATAAATTGACCGATATTCGATATTTTGGCAGCCCATCTGCAGTTAACTACAATCTAATGAGAAACTTGGGACTTTCAGATTTTGCCGAATCCTATAATCGTATATCAAAAAATAATTGTATCTTTTCATCATGTAATAAGACGTATCCACGATCCTCGAATTGTTATGCAAAAACATGTGACGGTTCTTTTGTCAAAATTATAGAATTTATTTACGATCACGTGACTGGAAAAGAATTGACTATTTGTAATGAAATCATTACAATAAATGGAGACAGATATGACGCTATAAAAGTAGTGAGGGATATCAGTGGAGTTGAAACTGTTATTCCCAGTGGTAATAGTTCCATATCTAATATGTATCACTATTGACGAAGCTGACCAAAATACCGAACGAATTGTAAATATGAAAATATTCATTATTATTTTTAAAAGTTTGGATAGATATTAACGATGACTGAATTGTATTGTCCCATGAGGATACAATTACATAATTCTTATTCATAAACTTTTCAATGGAAAAATTGTAAAGCTATTATCGAAAGAGCATGTTTTAAATCGATTGTAAATACGACTGTAAATACTGTTTTACATACTATATATGATATTGTGAAAATATTCTATGTAAATATTTTTATGAAAAAATACACTTGCGAAGGTCTCATAGTTCTTTCTTTCTAATAAAGCAAGATGAAATCTCATAGAAATTGATTTGTTCCTAAAAATGCATTTTTTTTATTTCCATGCTTCTTAGAATATCCTCAAGATCTGCGATTCTGAATAGAATCAGGATGTACTTCTTTTAAAATTACGTTGCTTAAATAGCTCGCTGGTGAAAATTCTTTACGTATCCATATTGATTTTTCAAGGAAATCACAAGGTATCAAGTATGTTCCATAAAAATTACTATGATAATGATCTCTATTCATGGTGTTAACAACGTTAAATGGAGAAAGTCGAAGTACGAGGGTAGTTCAATAAGTTTTTAGAATGACCAACAGATGGCGCGCGAATCGCTCCAAATCATCTGTTCTCAGTCAGCACCACTCCCGACTAGATATATGGTGCAGTCACAGTCCACATCTTCTGAGTTTACGTGTTTTTATAACCAATTGAAAAAAAAAAATTGCTTGTTAAGAAAAATGGAAAAAAACGAGTTCAGAGCGGTAATTAAACATTTTCATTTAAAGGGTTTAACTCCATATGAGATAAAAAATGAATTGGACTCAGTTCATGGCACATCTGCCCCTGCCTTAGCAACGGTTTATAACTGGGTAAATGAATTTAAGCGTGGTCGTACATCAATAAGTGACGAACCACGTTCAGGAAGGCCCGTAGAAGCAACTACTCCCGGAATCGTCAATAAAATCCACGATATGGTGTTGAAGGATAGAAGATTAAAAGTGCGTGAGTTAGCTGAGGCCACAAGGATATCTATAGGTGCAGTTGTTTCAATTCTACATGAAAAATTAGGCATGAAAAAGCTATCGGCAAGATGGGTGCCGCGTTTGCTCTCAGCTGAGAATAAACGCAATAGAGTGGTCGCCTCTGAGGCTCTTTTGGCGCGCATAAGTCGGAATCCTGAGGAATTTTTTCGTCGATTTGTGACTGTGGATGAAACATGGATACACCACTACACTCCTGAGACAAAGGAACAATCCAAACAGTGGATTTCCACAGGCGAACCAGCTCCAAAGAAGGCAAAGACCGTAAAGTCAGCTGGTAAGGTTATGGCTACAGTTTTTTGGGATGCACGTGGAATTATACTTATT
Source organism: Gastracanthus pulcherrimus (assembly GCA_949152435.1). Taxonomy (NCBI): domain Eukaryota; kingdom Metazoa; phylum Arthropoda; class Insecta; order Hymenoptera; family Pteromalidae; genus Gastracanthus; species Gastracanthus pulcherrimus. The sequence continues at coordinate 127,148,970 of OX424573.1, forward strand.
GACTACTTGGAAAAGGGTAAAACAATTACTGGTGAGTATTATGCATCATTATTAGAGCAGCTGAAAGAAGAAATTAAAAAAAAACGACCACATTTGGCGAGAAAAAAAATTCTCTTTCATCACGACAACGCCCGAGTTCACACATGCTTCGTTTCAATGTCTAAAATTGAAGAACTAAAATTCGAATTGGTCGAACACCCACCGTATTCACCAGATTTAGCCCCCAGTGACTTTTTCTTATTTCCAAACTTGAAAAAATGGCTCGGTGGACAGAGATTTACGGACAACGAAGACGTCATTGCCTCTGTAAGTGCTTATTTTGAGGAACTTCCGAAAACGCACTTTTCTGAAGGATTAAAAAAACTTAAAAAGCGATTGACCAAGTGTATAGAGCTCCAAGGAGATTATGTTGAAAAATAAAAAAAATTTACCCAAAAAAAATTGTTTTTATACTTTATTCCAAAGACTTGTTGAACTACCCTCGTATAATAAAATATTCATGTTTTATTATTTAGACGCGGATTTACATACATATATTAATATATGACTCGCTTGTTAGGCTCGTAGAAGATGTCCAGTCAACCTGGAGGCCACACTGACACCTGGACATCGCCTCCAGGGCGGTTCCGGCATTTTAGAAAACATTCGTAAATACCTTGTGCTCACCCGAAGAGAGGATATTCCGTCCACCTGGGGTCCACGCTGATACCTGGATATCGTATCCGGGGACTTTCTGGTATATTAGACTATATTAGTAAATACCTTGTGCTCACCCTAGTGGAAGATGTCCCGTCGACCTGGGGGCCACGCTGACACCTGGACATCGTCTTCGAAAGTTTCCGGTATTTTAGACAATATTAGTAAATATCTGGTGCTCATCTTCGTAGAAGATGTCCCGTCGACAAGGGGGCCACCCTGACACCTGGACATCATCTCCAGGTAGTTTCCAATATTTTAGACAATATTAATAAATACTTTAGACAACATTAGTAAATACCTGGTGCTAATCCTCCTGGAAGATGCCTCGTCAACCTGGGGGCCACCATGAGATCTTGACGTCGTGTCCAGGGAGTTTCAGGTACTTTAGACAACATTAGTATATACCTGGTGCTCATCCTCGTGGAATATGTCCCGTCAACCTTGAGACTACCCTGACACCTGCACATCGTCTCCGGGGAGTTTCGGATATTTTAGACAATATTTGTAAATACCTAGTTGTCATCGTCGTAAAAGATGTCCCGTCGATCTGAGAGCCACCCTGACACCGGGACATCGTCTGCAGGGAATTTCCGGTATTCTAAAAAATATTAGTAAATACCTGGTGCTCATACTCCTGGAAGACGTCTCGACGTCCTGCGGGCCTCCCTGACACCTTGACATCGTCATCAGGGAGTTTTAGATATTTCAGACAACATTATTATATACGTGGTGCTCATCCTCGTGGAAGATATCCCGTTTAGGAGGCCACCCTTACACCTAGACATCGTCTCCTGAGATTTTCCTGTATTTTAGACAATATTAATAAATACGTGGTACTCATCCTCGTGAAAGATGTCTTGTCCACCAGAGGGCCACCCTGACACCTAGACATCATCTCCAGAGATTTTCCTGTATTTTAGACAATATTAATAAATACGTGGTGCTCACCCTCGTGGAAGATGTCCCGTCGACCTGGGGGCCACAATGATACCGGGACATGGTCTCCGGAGAATTTCCAGTATTTTAGACAATATTAATAAATACCTGGTACTCACCCTCGTAGAAGATGCCTCGTCAACCTAGGAGCCACCATGAGACCTTGACATCGTTTCCAGAGAGTTTGTGTTATTTTAGACAATATTAATAAATACGTGGTGCTCATCCTCGTGGAATATGTCCCGTCGACCTGGAGGCCACCTTGACACCGAGATATCATCTCCGGAGGGTTTCCGATATTTTAGACAACAATAGTAATAACTGATGCTCATTCATGTGGATGATGTCCCGTCGACCTGGAGGCCACCCTGACGCCTAAATATCGTCTCCAGGGATTTTCCCGTATTCTAGACAATATTAGTAAATACCTGGTGCTCATCCTCGTGGAATATGTCTCGTCAACCTTGAGACTATCCTGACACCTGGACATCGTCTTAAGAACGTTTTGGGTATTTTAGACAATATTAGTAAATACGTGGTGCTCATCCTCGAGAAAGATTTCCTGTCGACCAGAGACCCTGTTAAAAAAATGAGATTTAAGTCAATAGAAAAAAAATCTATTGCATTTGATGCTAAATCTTAATTCTGGAAAGTGCAATAGAAATATATATATATAATCTTTAGAATTCAATTCAAATCTATTAGATCTATGTTTATAAAAATATATTGAAAGGAATACATTTTCTTTGATTGTCCATTGATTTGAATAGGTATTTAGTCAATTCAATGTAATTGGTATCAATTGATTTTTATCATTTTATTGTATTAATCGAATTTAATATAACAAAATAGAATTAAGATTTAGCATTATAATATAATACATGACAATTGATACATGCCAATTAAGTTTAATAGACATTTAACTAATTAAATGTAATTATTTTTTATTCATGTCTATAGATTGAATTTTTTATGTAATATCTAATTATTTTGTATAATTTACATATATCTCAAGCTATTTACATATATCGATACCTAATAACGCATGATCGCAATCGCAGTTCTAATTGGATTTAAAGATTTGAAACTCTCTTATATAGCAATTGTATAGAAATCTCGCCACTTGCGAGCTAACTTTACGAGACGCCTCCTAGCGGTAAAATATATAAACAAGTGCATTTTTTAAATGCAAGAACGATACACGTAAAATACAATAAGCCTTTGCAAGTACGTTTTTTTATCAATGATAGGTTATAAATAAATAGTAACTTAGTTTTTTATCTTATTATTTATTATTAAACAAACATTATATCCATGTTTTTCGAATATAATACAAACCATCTGATAACATTGTCATATGAGAAGAGCGAGCACGTGTTTTCGCGACGACCGGAAATTTTGTCGCGCCAACAGCTATAAATTCGGACGGTCATTAGACGTGGTAATTAGCGGTCCCGGTGATTCCTTCTTTGTTTCCATACTATCTGCTATCTTATCTGCATATATTTACAACAAACTTGCTTAAATTATACTATACATATTACCAAAAAGTATATCCAGAGTTTTTACTATACTACATAGCATTTTTAATACTGCTGTATATCATAAACTCATAAATATATAGTAAATTTTCATAGAAACATAGTAAATTTCCTACATATGTCGAGTTTGTCCCCGACTCAGTAAAAAGTATAGTAATTTTTACTCAAACATTTCTCTCCGTGTATTTGTTATTTAATGCTATGAAAAATTTAGAATTAAAATGTAGCATAAAAAACTATATAATTCTTTTCTATTGATTTTAATAGAGAAGAATGCCAATTTTTAGTTGACAGAGTATTCTTGTAGATCGAGGTATAGTTTCTTTGTAAACTTTTGGAATTTTCACGATATCTTCAAAATGAAAGAAGTTATAGTTAAATCTTTAAAAAACGTTGTGACGTCACTCCGCTCGGCACCTTTGATATTTTAACGGTGTGACGTTACTCAAAGGATTTTTAATACACTATAACTTTTGCAAATTAAGTTTTCTTTTTTAATTTCAAAAAGATATACACAAAAGATAAACGTCGGCTTAGATTCTCTATCAAATGCACAATTAGTGCCGATCAAAAAATAAATTTTGTATTCTTTCCTATTGCCTTGTATGGGGCTTATGAGTTTTCACGATCAATATGAGGCCAATTGAATAAAGCTGGTTTCATAGAAAATACGTATATTATCAAAAAGTAATGGTACAGTTATAAGTAATAAGTTAAATAATTTAAATAAAATAAATAAATATTACACATGTAATTTGTACGATTTGTCGAAAATAGCATGAAACAATTTGTTTACGCTAACGATAAATTAATTCCGTTTAGAGTGAGATTAACCTAATTAATACCTAATATTACTTTCTTAAATATCAACCGAGACAACCTTTTATAAAAGTATTATTTATAGTAGATTAAGGTAATGATTCATTGTGTAGACGATAAGTGCAAAAAGTTCAAAGTGTACCATTTTTTATTAATGTTAATTATTCTAATTCATGAAAACTTTCACAGTTTAAATACCAAATTGGGGACATCATGAATTTTAAATTTAAAATTAATTTATTGTTCTAATAAATTAACATTTGAATTATTTGTAAAAAAAACCACTGATAATTGATTAGCATGTAGCTTCCTACAATTTCATAAATTGTTCCATGATAATTCGCACATGTACAGAACTGAATAAAAAGTTTGTTTATCAAGTTCATTTGCGGCTTGTACGGATAAAGTGCATTTAAATCTATTCATTTTTTATACTCATAGAAATTGACTAATGTCAATTAATAAAAAAGATATTCGCAAACTACACAATTCAATAATAAGTATGTTTATCAAAGTTAATTTAAGTTGATTCCCGCCTAATATGAATAAACTACATTAAATTATATTGATTTCCTATACTTATAGGAATTGATTAAAATCAATTAATGAGAAAGGTATTTGCAACCTACAGAATTCAATAGAATGTGTATTTATTAAAGTTTATTGAAGTTGATTCGCGGCTTATACGAATAAGCTGTATTAAAATCTATTCACGTTTGGAATTCATAAAAATGAATTAATGTGGATAGAAGTTTTATAGTCAATTTATACATTGAATGAGATAAATTCAAATAGTATTGGAATATATTAAAATTAATTGAACTGTATTATCTAAATTGTAATTGAATACAATACGAAAGAAAATGAACTATTCTGTTATAGAATACTAAATATAGGGATTGAACTAAATTGCAATTAAAATTTATTAATCACAATTCATTTTCAATTGACTTGTTTTCTGGTAGTCAATTCAATCAATTTAAATAAATTTAATTCAATAAAATTTGAATTTTTTTTAATTGATTTCAAAGCAGGGGAGCCACCCTGACACCTGGACATCGTCTCCAGGGAGTTTCGGATATTTTAGACAACATTTGTAAATACCTGGTGCTCATCCTCGTGTAAGATATCCCATCCAGGAGGCAACCCTTACACCTAGACAGCGTTTCCAGAGAGTTTCCGGTATTTTACACAATATTAATGAATACCTGGTGCTGATCCTCCTGGAAGATGTATCGTCGACCTGGAGGCCACCCTGACACCGGGATATCGTCTCCGGAGATTTTTCAATATTTTAGACAACTTCAGTAAATACCTGGTGCTTATTCTCGTGGAAGATCTCCCGTCGACCTGGGGGCACCCTGACACCGGGACATCGTCTCCGGAGAGTTTCCGATATTTAAGACAATATCAGTAAATCTCTGGTGCTCATCCTCGTGGAAGATGTCCCGTCGACCTTGGGGCCACCCTGACAAGAAAGCAAAAATTAATAATAAAATAATGATAATAAATTAATTATAATAAAATCTACAATACCTATAAATTATCACTATTTTTGATCTCTGAAAATTGAAAAGATTTGAATTGATCCTCCAAGCGTTTACCAACACGTATACGTTACCCGAATCTCATGACGAGGACGTGCTGGTAAGGCCAAGTTTTCGAGAGTCATATGTTTTTATTGTTTCCAGCGCTGCATTTATTAAAGAGCTGCCGCCAATTTTTTTTTATTATTTTAATACGGTTTTCAGCGCTGCACTTAGCAAAATACTGCCTTTTTTTTAATTTTGTTTTCCAGCGTTGCATTTATCAAACTACTACTGCTGATTTCCTTTATTACTTTATTATGGCTTTCAGCGCTACATTTATCAAAATGATGCTGCCGTTTTTTTTAATTTTGTTTTGTTGTCTAGCGCTGCATTTAATAAAATGTACTGTAGGATGGATTTTAACATTAACATCTACATCTAATATTCTATTATATGTAGGGTCTTTAAATTTGACATAAAAGTATATTTCTCTTCGATATACTTTAAAAAAATGCTTGGAATTGGCTAGGATTTATAATTGAATCAACCATACTAAATCAATTTTTTTGTCAAACATGTAATTATTATTTTAGTAGATGTGATTTAATCAAAATAAAAGCCACACATACGCATGTGTACATTTACTTTAAAAGTAGCAATTTAAATTTAAATTATTTTTACATATTTGCCAAGTTTTATTTACAAAATTTTCAACCCAATCCCCGAACGTAACTATTCAATAGAACCATATTCATTACGTACAACCGAGCGAGGGTCAGCGAGAGAGGTAATTGATGCTAGTAATTTATTAACTCCCGAATCCTTGAATTTTTTAGCTGATATCCCATCTTTATACTTTTGTTGTCGATGAAATTATTCCTGTGATTCTGTGGTGGATTGAATTCACGGACAAACTTTTAAACATCCCTCTCCTCCGTCAATTTCAAATTGTACGTGAAAATCAGTCAATTTTCATTTTTCTTTGATATATTCTATCAGACCCTTAATGAAGTCGAAATCTTTTATTCCAAAAAGGCATCTACACAGTGCATTTTGTAGATGCGGTTTTTTTTCCAAATTAGATTCTACAACTTTAGATTTATTTTATAGATTTATTCCAATAATCACATTATGACTCAAATGAAAACTTTGTTTTATGTAAAAATAAGATTTGTAGAATTTAATAATGAAATTATCAGATAATCAATAAAGTGTACACACTAAACTGTTTGTCAAAGTTAGACTTATACAGAGTATCAGAACGAAAATGAAAGAAATTGTGACTGAACCTTGATTGAAACATTGAGATTGTCAGTTATAAAGTTATTCAAATCAATATACATATTTACATACATTCCTGATATATTTATATTAGAGATATCTTTGAGTATACTTCGTGGTTCTGGCCATAAGTTTCCCGATGTGAAATTGCAAGTTTTTGGTCTTCTAGCTAATTAACAAATATGACAAGAGTACATATATTCAGTACTTGAACTAGTAACTTTTCTCACACTATCAAGATCAGAAAAGTTGGTAAGTCTAATAGTTTGTTGTGGGTTGTATTTAATACGAGATAGATCTTTTAATCAAGTTGAGCATAGGACGACGAGTAAACGATCGTCAAAAGCATCGTAATCAAGGTATTTTTCTACGTTTGCCTTCAAGGCTACTTGAACAAGACGGATTTCTTGCGTTTCCCGAAACAGAGTAAACAAAATTGTCGACGATTTTCTTCGTGAGATCTTGCTTTCGGCATTTTTATAATCAACGTTTGAACTTATTTTATAGAAACACTATTATTTATTTACATTATCTACGGCAACATTAGCAAAAGAATAAATATGAATTTCGAATGAAATACAAAAAGCAAAATCCATATTCGAGAAAAGTACCCCATCTAACGTAATAATTGTTAGAAATATACGTAATAAGAGTATATAAGCTGTTTTTTCGAGTATTTATAGATATCCAATAAACTGTACTAAGGTAAAGTGCCCAATACTTGGACAAAATCAAAATTGTGACCAGTACTTGGACAGTGACAAAGATTGTAATTACTGATAAAGATGATAAAAAGATGTATTCATTGGCATTCATACGGATTGTTTATGATGTGTAGTATGTAATTTAACCAAAATTATGTTAATTTACGTCTTAAATTTGTTATAAATGTAAATATAACATTTTGAGGTTACGTAGAGAACAGTTCATATGTCCAACTACTAGGTCCTAACTATGACCAAGTACTGGGACAAGCTTGAGATATGATGTCCAACTACTGCGACATATAGTTCAATTTTTAAACTTACATTTTTAGTATAAAAAAGTATGTCAGCGTATTTTTTCTTGTACTAATAACGGTAAAACATGCCGAATTAACGATTAGATTAAAGATTTGGGAAAAATATTGAGTTTTGGCTCTACAAACACTGATTTCGTATTTTCGTTTCAAAAAGTGTCCAAGTACTACCTACTTTACCTTATATACATTTTCAAAATTAAAAAGATAAACATAAAAATGTGAATATTCTACTTACAAGGAAACCCCAACAACCAGACCTCATCGATTTTGATAACTTTTGGATATGTTGTAGTACATGACAAAATAAGGCACACGTTTTTTTTATGTGCCAACATCCACCTTTAAAGGGTGAAAACCACCCCTAAAGTTTACCCTCAAAAATCACTTTTTTCTTATATCTCGGCATATAGTGGATGCTTTTCAATGAAACAATATGGAAAATAGTTCTTATAAGAAACCCCAGATATTAGGAGTACTTATGACCCAAGGGGTTGCAACTCTTAGTTTGTATTTAAAAAAAATTACAATCCTCATGAATATTTTAATCATGAAAATCAGGCTATGAACTGAAGAAAATTAAGAAAAGCATTTCCGTTAACTATATCGAATATTTGAGTTAACGAGTTTCAGGATTTTTCAAATAACCACCCTCAAGTACCGTTAACTAGCCTATACTTAAAGTGATGGGCCGCATGAAAATAGTGAAACATATATTTTCTTCTTCAAAAATATTCCACGTGTAAACAGAATGGGATTTATAACAAATGCAAATATATAACAAATTTTCTGCAATAGTAGTATTGAAGGGGTGAGAAAAAGTCACCCCCAGAAATGCCTTATCCAATGTAACTCGAGTCACAATTAATATTTTCCAATGAAACAAAATGGAAAATATTTCTTATAAGAAACACCAGATATTAGGTGTACTTATAACTCGTGGGATTGCAACCCTTATTTTATATTTAAAAAAACTACATTTCTTATCAATATTTTTATCAAGAAAATCAGCGTATGAACTCAAAAATATCAAGAAAAGTATTTTCGTTTCAACAATATCGAATATTTAAGTTGACGTGTTTCAGGATTTTTCAAATAACTTCCCCAAGTACTGTTCATTTCCCTTGAAGTGATGGGCTACATGTAAAAAGTAACACATGTCTTTTTTCTTAAAAAATATTCTATGTTTAAGCAAAAATGAAATAAAATGAAAAAAATTTTCAACAGAAGCTACATTTATTTACATAAAGCTTTTGTAATAGCATATTAGAATTACTATTATAATTACAATCACTGCTGCCATCATTTCTCTTATTATTATTATTACTATTATTATTATTATTATTTTCGTTATTTTTTTTATTATTTATCTCATTATTATTACTATTATTTCGACAAAATTATAAATATTTAAACTCAATGGAAGCCAGATGTTATTTTGGTACACTTATCTTATTTATAGCTCGCCGAAGAGATGTGTGTTATCGTAAATACACTAATCTTATCCATGGCTCGCAGAAAAGAGTTTCACCCAACTTATTATTATTGACAAAAGTCCAAGAGCATACAAGTATTTAGAAAGTCACTTATAGCACTAACTACTAAAAATATCAAATCTTTTAGTTTCCTCAAACACATATACATATTTCTTAAATACATAAATATAATAAATAAAAGTTGTATCGATGTGCTTACAAATAACCAGCTTTTTTTTATCAATCACGTTCGTATTTTATTAACTGTCATTTATTATATATAATTTTATTTGAATATTTAATTTACGTCAATTCTAAAGCTTTTTAAGAATAAATAAAAGATATTAAATATAAATGTTAAACATTATTTTCTTTTTACGAATTTCAAAATAATGTGTTTGACGTTTTTAAGCTTTTTTCAAGCAACCGTTCTTGTTTGAATCATTTTAATTTTTTTCTTTTAAATATTATGTAGTATAAGTATGTACATTACAATTTTTTCTAATTTCAATTAAATTTCTATTAAATAATCGTAATAAAGAATTATTTCAATGTTTTTATTTTAGATTCAAAGATGAGGATTTTAAAGCTATTGCTGAAAGTGGTTTAATAATTCATGATCGCGATATACGTAGATGGGCGTTACAAGCTCAAAAAGAAATTGGCTCTGAAGATTTAAGATTCAAGGCTTCTAAAAATTCGTTATTAAAGTTTGAAAGGCTCATAGAATAGTATCTAAAAAAGTAAATAAGTTTATCACTAGGAAAACATTGGAAAGTGGTTCAGAGCTTCAAACTAAAGCAGATGCATTTGTGGCTGACGTTAAGTCGTGTATACCAACAATTGGAATGCAGTATTTGTACAATTCAGATCAGAGTGGATTCCAATTAAATAAGTGCAATGCCTGGTACAGTCAGTTTCATCGACAATGCACAGTTACACCATACAACCACTTATATCAGCTACTGGACAACTACGCTCACCACTTTTCATCGTGTTAAAGGAGCAAAGTGGTCAATTTAGTCTTATTGCAGAACCTAGTTTATTTAGACCAGAAAACGCGTATGTAAAAGCATCCAAATCTGGAAAACTAACTACAAGTGAGCACATTTTTGTTTATTTTTATGCAATAATATAGAAAATAAGTTGATGAATAAATTTTCAAATTACAGATCTCTTTAAAGTTTGGTTATAAAAAATACTTTATCCAAATGTAGGTCGTCAGTCTGTACTATTACTCGATTCTTGTAGTGGACACTTGATAAGTTATAGAGGAAAAAATGCCGGAAAATAAAATTGTTAACATAACACAAATACCAACAGGAGCAACAGGAAAGATCCAACCAGTTGATGTATATGGGTTTCACGAGTGGAAAAACTTCATTCGACAATTCTCAGATCAAGAGATTTTAATGGGTTATGATTTAAATTTACATTTAAGAAAAAACATAAAAAAATTCAATCTCTAGCCCACAACCAGCTTTCTTTGGCGAGGTATACAAATATTTTTAAATATTCCTGTTACAAAAGTAGTTACATAGATGAAAAACCAGATAAAATTGAAAATCCTGTTCATTTTAGTTTTGGGGATTCTTGCAATCTACGGTGCGAAGTAGAAGGATGCACAGATATTGATATTTTACAATGTGGTTGGTGTAAAAAATCATTATGTTTCAAACATTTTTACGAAGATTATAATTACTGTCTAAACTTTGTAGAATAATATACTGTAACTCAATCATGGAAAGCATAGACAAATTTTGTAATTAAATAACTGAAAAATTGCAATCAAAAATTCTTTTTTAAAATTTAAAAAAAACGCCATGTGTTATACTTAAAATGAGAAATATTTTATTACATTTTTATTTGTATCAACATTTACATAAAATTTTGAAATGTATTCCTATGCAGGTATAGTAAATGTTTGCTAACTCGAAAATGAAAATTAATTTTAATAAGAATATCGATACAGTCGAGTCGCGGGGACTGAGCACTCGGAGACCGAAATTACGTGGGAACTGCTATGCTCTTATATATGGGGATATCTCAGGGACTGAAAGGCTCCTATACTAAATACACATTGCAGTCTCCGATAATTTCGGTCCCAAGCTTTTTCAGTCGCCGCGACTCGACTGTAATATACAAATAAAGGTATACGATAAACACTTCATTGCTCACGTATCATAACTTTTAAAAATAATAAAGTACATATTTAACGTATTTTTCAACTTAATTTTGTTATTGTTTTTTATGATAAATATTTTCCAATTTTTAATTGGATAATCCATTTCTGGGGGTAACTTTTTCTCATCCCTTCGATACTACCATTGCAGAAAATTTGTAATATATTTTCATTTGTTATAAATCCCATTCTGATTACAGATAGAATACTTATTAAGAAAAAAAGATATATTTTACTTATTACATGTGGCCCATCGCTTTAAGGGGTAGTTAACGGTACTTGGGGGTGGTGGTTTGAAAAATCCTGAAACTCGTCAACTTAAATATTCGATATTGCTAATAAAGATGCTTTTTTTTAATTTTTTTGAGTTCATACCTTGATTTTCAAGATACAACTATTGATAAGAAATGTATTTTTTTTAAATATTAAATAAGGGTTGAAACCCCTTGAGTCATAAGTACATCTAATATCTGGGGTTTCTTATAAGAAATATTTTCCATTTTGTTTCATTGAAAAACATCCATTATATGACAAGATATAAGAAAAAAGTTATTTTTAGGGTAAACTTTAGGGGTGGTTTTCACCCGTTAAAAGTGGATGTTGGCAAATAAAAAAAAACACGTGTGCCTTATTTTGTCATGTACAACATATCCAAAAATTATCAAAATCGGTGAGGTTGGGTTGGGGGGGTTTCCTTGTCAGTGGAAATTCTGTCTGGAAAATAAAGAGAGAAAACTGACGGAATCGATTTTATTATGTTCATGAATAAACTTGTATGAATTATATTAATATAAAAGATACAAATAGATCAATATAAAAGAAAACTATTCGGAATAGTTTTTACTACTGCAAAGTAGAACTTGAGCTGAAAAATTCATAGTTTAAAGATTTATTAACAAGAATATCGCAGATAACCTTTGAAAAATATTGAAAAATCAAGTTTATTCTGGATTCCTCCACGCGATAATTTTCATTTTGGTCGCAAAATACGCGTAAGAGTTCATAGGAATAATATTCTTAAAGATCCGAGACGGGCCGACACTTTTGGGGTCAAGTTCATCCAAAACCACTGTGAGGTGTTGTAATTCGTTTAAAAATTTCTGACACAATATCTTTAATACCTTTCCAATATTTTCCATAATTCTTCATTTCTTTCTTATAATGGCTTACGCTTTCAAATTTCACCTGCTGTCGTAAACTTCATAGAAGAATGACATTTTAAATTTTCAGAAACATCTGATCATTTTGACTCTATTATAAAACCTCCTGAATGTGACTCCTGTTAGGTCTTTTCCAGTAATTAATAGCGGGACAGATCAGTATTTCTGGTATATATAGGCATATATTAATATTTATGTAGGTTTATACGTACGTATACCTGTTGGATACAATGAAATATCCATGTTTTAATATTTAGACACTGTTTTTACATACATATATGGATGATTCCGCGTCAAGTGAGCAAGTGCAAAATTTTAAGACTTTGAAACTTTAAGAAAATTATGTATTTCATACCTAAAATATGTAACAAAAATTTCAAACTCTTACCTCTATTGGTTCAGGATTTATGTTAAGCTAAAAAACATGATTATTTGCATTATTTTCATTTTTCTCAAAATTTATGTATTTTTATCTCGAGAACTATAAAAGATAAAGTACTTTAGTCAGTGTGTTTTGGAAAGAGAATTTGATGCAGAATATGATAGTATTTTTTGCATCACCAAATTTGATGATTTTGATTAGTCGAAATTTCTGCCAAGACACCGGTGAAATTTTAAGCTGAGGACCACAAGCAATGTTGTTGAGAACAATTTCAATGATAGTTTTAGATGTATTTGCTGATAAAATTAGACTTTGAATGGTACTATATCTCAGTTACGAGTAAAAAATAAAAGAAATTGGCTTATTTTATCAGAAACTGATTACTTGTTAAATCCCATAAGAGTCTAACTTTGGTAAAATAAGCCAATTTCTTTTATTTTTTCATCGTAACTGAGATATAGATTCATTTTAAATCTTATTTTATTTGAATATATACATCTGAAACTATCATTGAAATTTTTAGTTTTTTGAGTTTTTAAATTTTTCACTTGCTTACTTGACGTGGAATCATGCATATATTAATATGTTACGCTTGTTAAGCCCCTTTCAGCTGTCAATAGTAGAAAATATTAATTTTTCTGGTATATATCGCAAATATCTATTAAATACAATGAAATATCCATGTTTTAATGTTCAGATGTTGTTTTTACATGTATATACCCTACTAAAAAGATTCTCGCGATTGTTGGCGCGTTCTTTTTAGTAGGGTATATTGGTATGGGACAAACAAAAGGTACTTTTAGGTTATAAATCTAGATATACCTGCTAAAATAGTTCGGAAAATAGCAAAAATCTGAAAAATATGTTTTTCGCTTTTTAACCGGGTTCTTCCACTTTATAAAATCTGCAAAAATTCAAGAAAATTGATTTATATGTCTTTAACACAATGTGGTATGAGAAAAGTAAACCAAATTTAAGGATGACTTTTGAAAGCCAAGAAAATGATGTTAATTTTTAGTTTTTTATTTTTAAAAGGGCCCCTTGGGCATATAGACCTTGAGAAAATAGTAGATCATGCAGCAAGGAAATACAGTCGACTTTATGCAGGAATTTTTGCAGATCAAATGGTTTTGACCTGTGAGAGTAAAAACTCGCCAAAATTTTAAATGAACTTGCTTGTATCACCCGTCCTTAGCACCTTAGAAGCTGAAATATGTACAAAACGATGGTCTGTTCTCCGCTTAATTTCCGTTGGGGGCAGTTTTTACCTGCTTATCCGGCAACACCGTTTGGCTTTCAACTACACTCAGAGAATGGTTCAGTTAGGCTTGCCGAAGTCGCATTGATAAGTTTGCGGAGGCCATAGTCTGTCATTCTTACTGAGGAGTTCGGTAAAAACTGCGGAACAGTTCGGCTGTTCTGGCGGATGTGTATTAAAAGTGATGTGTGGTGATTCGCTTTATTGTAGCCTCATTATCACGTTTGTGATAAGGTAAAACAGAAGTAAGGTTAAAGTAGAACATCTAAAATGTAACTTAGACTAACTAATCATATATAAATATATTACAGTAACAAAAAAATAAGAAATTCATTAAAATATTCATTATTTGTGAAAAAGTGAGGTTAGGCGTGTAGCGTGTAAGATTTTATTATAAAATTTTATTTTTTATTACTATATGTAATTATATATCATTATATACAGTTATATTTCGGCAATAATCGTATACAATTATATTTGTTGATTTTCTTCTATTTCTTCTCATATTTTGAGCTTTAAATCTACTCTAAAATAGCAATACATGCCTTAAAACGCTTGATACATTCAAAAGCAGATAATTCGATGAATATTTTTTTTCTATTATTTATAATGAAAATCATGACGTTTTACCGTCGGAGGTTAGTGTCGATAAAGTCAATAAGTAATGAGAACAGTTCAATCTTCTTGTCAGTCGCGCATGGGAAAGACGGCCATGCTCTAAAAAGTTGTAGATTCAATTCAAGTAACCAATTGTTGACATTTCATTAAATACAGTCAATAAAAATTTAATAGTTTGATTACATTGCCACACTCCCGTATATAATTTGTTGCTTGCTTGCTTGCTTGCTTGCTTGCCCTAATGTATTCGGGCGCTGCAGTCAGTCTACGCTTGACCATCAGCGCATCTTCTTGTCCCTACTCGCTAGTTGATATCAATAAAGCTTCTTAAGGAGGTTAGATAAATCTCCCGCGCGGGGTGAGGAAATGAGAGTGCCCCTGTTCCGCGTACACGATCATTAATACTTTTCCAAGACTTTGCATTGTTTTTCATTTCTTTCTTATCATTTTTAAACAATCGCACTCTAAGTTTATTGTCAGTTTACTAACTGCTCTCATAAGAGCCCGTGTATAAGAATCAAACTTTGAAGTCAGTTATCTTTAAATCGGTAATGGCTAATACTTTCAAATTTCACATGCCATCGTAAACTTTATAGAAGCATGACATATTACATTTTCAGAAACATCTTATCATTTTTACTACACTGTCGCACCTCCTTAAGTAAAGATCGTATTAATTATTCAACTCAGTTATTATCAATAACAATACACTCCAAATATGTATTATATCATTAAAAAAATGGTGCCTGTAGCTGTGTTCATAACTCCGCATGATTTTACATTAAACAGAGCTGCCTCAAAGTAATTAAAAGTAGTCAAAAAGATCTTAAATTTGTCACCTGATACGTTAACAAATATTAATCTGAGCCAAAGTTATTAATAATTTAAGATATCAACATAAATGCATGAATATTCGTGGAAATCGAAGTATTTTAAATCCGTTAATTTTTCATAATCCCTTGTTTGTAATGAAATAATGCATATTCGGAGCAGAATAGCTGATATATTATGTAAAGGGGCCCATTCAGAAAAACTACCGATGCTACGCTTCATTTCTAACTACCAGTGAATGATCCTGCAAGTTTCAGAAAATTTCGGGACCCGCATCCCTGATAATGTCTTTGTGAGTATAAAAGACAATTGGCTTCATTATTTCCTTGACTTCCTTGTAAGTAGCAGCTGATCAACTGTTGAAATAGAATATTATCTGATTTCATTAATTCAAATTCACTTTCATTTTCAAACATTGATACAGTTAGCATATCTTGAGTTTTATTTGTCGAATCGGCTACTGTTCACTTCTTATTTCTACATAATCCTTCAATTTTACTTGTGCAATAAATAATTTTGCTGAATTACTCATAGATTCTTCTTTAATTTTTGAGGTTATGTTGTTATGCTTATGTTTAGAATAAATTATTAGCTATTCGCCCAAGAATCTGTATTCTTTGAAATTTGGTTCTAAACAGCTATTGTGATACATATCCTCACACAAAACGCAAGTTACTATATCAGTCTTTTTTACTTTGTGACATTTTAGACAATTATAACACTTGTCAGGAGGTTGCTTCCCCTCCGACATCTTGGCGACCAATATTAAAAATAATATTATTTTTTACTTTAATGTGTTATTTTCTAAAGTCGGTTCTATTTAAAAAAAATTATTAATTAGTTTTTAGTGTTTTCCGTTGAGCAAAGAGATAATATCGATCGCATCAAAGCAACTAAATCAATGAAGCAATAATGAAAAATGATAACTTGAAAATTCATACTTTGATAGTACTAATAGTATTGGCCTAGTACTGGTTCAAAGCGAATAATAAAGTTCATAATGGCAGCATCTATTGTTAAGTTATGCAAACAAAAATTATCACTGAAAATGTAGCAATCTGCTAGTACTGGCGCTGTTCTACTGGACTATATGTACCGCTACAAACTTCCACGAGACGACTGTAGAACTACTCTATATGTTAAATGAAAATAGATTCATCGAAATCGTTGCAGACCTTTCAAACATAACTCCCGAAAACCGCTGCTAACTGCCTTAGCAAAATTCTTTCTCAAAAACAGGTCTTGATTAATCAACTTATAGAATCTTATAATGGCAATTCGCATTAAATAAATTACTACCGACATTAATTTGTGATTGTAAGCAGTGTTAAAAATTAATTTCGATTTGCTAAAATAGCTATTTTAGAAATAAATTGATACATTTTTCAAATACACGTTTTTACTTGAAAATAGCTTAAATATAGTTTTTATAGACAAATAAAAATAAAATCACGCGTTTCTTAAGAATCTATGTCTATCTTTTATATATCTTTTATAAACTCTAGTTTCTTATTCAAAATAGATTAATAGCAGTTTTAAAATACAACATTTTTTTTCTCTTTTATAACATTTATTTTAAATGCGATTATATTATCAATAGACGTCCTAAATATTATCTATTTAGCTCAAAATTTCTATCAGATCGTAGTTCAAACGTGCCGAATCTATGTCTGCAAAATTTCAGTTCTTAGCATGCTTCCCCGCCAGAGTTATAGTGGACACAAATTTTCGTTTCACACATACATAAATACATGTTTATTTCTTAAAAATAGTTTAAGAAAAGTTTTAAAAGACATAACTCAAAAGAAAATCTCACGCACTTTAAGAATTTGGGTCTATCTTTCATATATCTTCAATAAAAACTGCCAAAATATAATTTACTTTTTAACATTTTCTTTTAAACTGACTATTTTATCAAAAAACGTTCTGAATATCATTCCTTTCGACCAAATTTCTATCAGATCTAAGTTCTGACGTACTTAATATGCCTGCAAAATTTCAGCTCGTAACATGCTTCACTGCAAGAGTTATGGTGCACATAAATTTTCGTTTCCGAGATAGCTACACACACATACATACATAGATACATACAGACATACATTTTTTAATAACATATTTTTCTGACTCAGAAACCTCAAAAACATCGAAAAGAATCAAAATCTCTTATCCGAAAATTTTCATCGTTACAAAGCTGTCTCTTTGAGAAAGCAAAAACGGTGTTTGACTTGTACTGAGGTTGTACTAGTACAGTATTTAAAAAGATTTATTTTGTGAGTTAAATAGAACGATACCAAGATAAACGCAATTATTTTCATAAAAAATGGTGCAATAGAACTCGAGATAATCACGGTCAAATGTGCATACATTCATATATGCATACGCATAAAACAGAGAACCTCATCTTTTGTAGTCGGTTAAAAATACTTTTTTTAATGTAAAATAAATATCTCTTATAGTAATTATTATAATATTAAAGTTTATGATATTTGATCAAATTATAATCATTAGTTGTTCATTTAAATTCAGATAATTTCTATTGAGTTCATTCAAAACCAGACAATTCCATAATGTTCAGTCAAAACCAGATATTTCCACCAAACATGTGACTATTACTTTTCGGGGTTTAAATATATAATTACTAAAATATAAGGTACCAAAAATTAGTCCTAATACTGATGTAAGCCGATGGTGAAATGTTGCATTCCTTTAAAAAAACAACTCCTCACAGTTTTTTTGATTTACCTACCCAAAAATAAAAAGAGTGGAATTATTCAGTTTTGTTCGCCCGGTACTCATATAGAAATAAAAATTCATAAATTCAATAAAAGTATTCATGATTTGTTTATAATTTTTTTTCTATTATTCTTTAATCCTGATCCAAAAATCAACATGACAAAAAACGTGTATCTCCATAAGGACGTATCTTGGCGATTCAAAAATCATCGAGTACTTTCTCCAAAATAGAAAGGATTGTAATGTACAAATATATATAGGTATACTTTACATGCTTGCGAATAAATGAAAATGACGTAAGAACAAGAGACAGAATGAGATAGATAAAGTTGTTGGAAGGAGAAAATTGAAGGCAGGGATCGCTGGGTAAGATACGTGAGAAAGCAGAGACGAAAATCAGGTACTCGCACATTATATCTTGAGATGTAACCACCTCTTGTTCTTGGCACCGCGAATCTCCAATTATACTCGCCGGTGAAGACGCCGCGCGACGCAATACTCCTAATTCTCTTGTCATTGATTCGTGGAACCTCTGCCGCCACAAAATCTCCCCAAATATCACTTCCTGATCATTAGGGTTTCTTCAATTGAATTGGTACCAGAAGAGAGAAGAAGACGAGCATCATGGAGTAACATACTTCAAGAAAGATGAGTGTGGATGGATGAGTGATGTGCCTTAAGTTATGTAAGTGCGTTTATGATCTATAATCAACCTACGACCCAATATATAATAGTAAAAATAATATTTAAATGTTTCTTGACGGGATCAGGTGGTGAGGTGGTAAAAGTATCGAGGCAGAAATCAAAGTAAAAGTACCGAAGCTTTATTAAATAATCTATAATCTAAGTAAGAAAAGAACAACCGGGCGAGTCAATGCTTTCTCTATGAAAGATGGCGACGAACTGAACGAGCCGTCGAGAGCTCTCGCAGCCCAAAGGAACAGCAGCCGTGCACATGCGCGTAGTACACGCTACTGAATCTAGTGCATCAAGTTCTTTAGTGGTAACTCCAACACTCCCTCTCACTTGTGGCACTCACAGTCCCAGGACTCTTCCTCGTAGAACTGAGTCTTCTCCTCATCCGAGCAGTCTAAATAAACATATAACACAAATCATTAATTATTTACATTCATATTCATTATTTTATAAGTTAACTCACTATGCCATTGAATGGGCAGAGCTTTAGTAAATATATCTGCCAGTTGACCTTTTGATTTAACCCATTCTATTTTCACATAATTTTTATTCACGCATTCCTTAGCATAGTTTTTTCTTCTTTCTACCATGTGTCTTAATCGGTTTCCAGCATTTACTTTCGCACAGGATATGGCTGAAATATTATCGCAGTATAAAGTAATACGATACATATTTCGTTCTATCATTATTGATATGAAATTATGTAATGACATCGCTTCTTGCTATGTCTCGCTCATGGCCACGTACTCCGCTTGACATGTGGACAAAGCATCACTCTGCTGCTTAGCATTTCCGAACAGATTAATTACATAGCCACAGGTTGTTAGAGAATCTTTGCAATCAGACAGGCTGGCATCAGAATAAGCCACCATCTCGCTCTTGGCATTATTAAAGGTTAGCCCATAGTGTCTAGTGCCTGACAAATATTGAAACACTCGCTTTACCATGTTCCATTCGCCTAACGTGAGATTGACTTGATGCCTGCTACGAACGTTCACAGTGTACGATATATCTGGTCTCGTGGTGTTAGTTAGATAAAGAAGGGATCCTACTGCCTCTCTGTACAGTCTGTTGGGCACCTGCTCTTCCGTGTACTCA
Source organism: Gastracanthus pulcherrimus (assembly GCA_949152435.1). Lineage (NCBI taxonomy): Eukaryota > Metazoa > Arthropoda > Insecta > Hymenoptera > Pteromalidae > Gastracanthus > Gastracanthus pulcherrimus. Next base: position 127,169,226 of record OX424573.1, read on the forward strand.
TTCTCCTCCTTCTCTTTTCTATCACGGCTCGTTGCCTCGCTAATACTCATAGGCGTGTTTACTGGTCTATATTTGTCAAATTCAAATCTAATCAGTATTTTATCAACAAACTTGGTTTGATTCAGTCGTATGACTTACTTTTGTAAGTCTCTGTCAATTATGATTCCTAAACATTCTTTAGGACTATCTAGATCCTTTATTTTGAATTCTTCACTCAATTTTCTACTCAATTTGTCTAACACATAATCATTGGGACTTGCTAATAGGATATCGTCGACATACAATATTGCTAACACAACGCCCTCATATGTCTGTTTGATGTATAGACAAGGATCTATATCATTTGATTTGAACCCTAGCTTTGTCATAACATCAGTAAACTTGTCATTCCATTTCTTTGGACTTATCTTTAAACCATAAAGTGACTTATTTAATTTCCAAACAAAGCGTTTTCTAGTGTCACTGTCAACTAATACTCCCTCTAGAATTTCTAAGTATATGTCCTCTGACAGCTCTCCATAATGAAAGGCCGTTTCGACATCAAGTTGTCTGATCTTCTAGTTCAATTTATTTGCTAACGAAAAATACGCTCTAATTAAGGGCATTCTGGACACAAGGGCGTAAGTCTCGCGCAAATCGTACACATTTTTGTCTTTGAATCCACAAATGACTAGTCTACCTTTGTATTTGATCTCATCTTTTTCACTTACTTTCTTTTTAAACACCCATCTCGAATCAATAATATTGGGTTTCGTGTTTATTACAGGGATTTTCAATCTTTCAACTACAGCATAAACTTGCTTGTCCTTGATCGCATCAAGTTTAGTTATAATAACATTAATCCACTGTTCGCTATCTGTTGAGCTAACTACCTCTCGATATGTTTGTAGGTCTCCCTTAATTTTTGCTAAAAGAGCATGATATTTAAGATCACTCAAAACGCGATCAAAAACTAATTTTTCTGTTTCCAAGGATTCACTCAAGAAAAACATAGCTTTTGCATTTCTCTTGGGTCTTCCCCTTTTTTTATCTCTGTGACATTTCCTTCAATTCTAGTTGTGGCCTCTAAATTTAGACTATCCGTATCTACTTGCTTGTGGAGAAAATTTCGTCTCAGTGCTCCGGGCAATTTTAACGTATTCTGACTTTCTCTTGGAACTTATCGTAAAAATCTGATGCTAACTCTTTGCCCGAACGATATTTGAATGCAGATAAATCTTTTCTAGCGGAATACTAGTAGTACGGGTATCATATTGTTTGACCTCTTTTAAATTGTTTAGAATTTCTCTAGGTTCATTCAGATTAATTATTTTGTTATAATAAACGGTATCCATTCTATTGATAATGATATCTTGCACCTTGAATTTGTCATCCACGATTCTTTGCTCTTCGTGAAACATATCTGACGTGCTTTCGAGAATATGTAACAGTTTCTTCATTCTAAGTTCAGATTTTAGAACATCCTCAACCATTTCAAATTTAGAACTCATGGTCAATTTATAATATCTGAACATTTGACTATCTCTGCCAGAAATCTCTATTTTATAATTGCTCAGACAAATTTAACAGAGTATTCTCTTTTGAACTTTTCTCATTTTCTTTTTTCTTCTCATTAAAAAGCACTTTGATTTTAGTTTCTATTAATTCATTGAGCAAAACCGTAGTTTGGCTGTCATTATTAATTTTGTGAGATGTTTTACTCTTATTATTTACTCGATTCCTGTTGTTCTGAGACTCAGTTTCGTGCTTGCAGCTGTCAAATAGCCCTGGCTCGGGCAATCCTCCTATCCTATATGGCATGTCAATTTCAGAGGACTCGTCGGACACCTCTCCATCCTCTGACGGCAGCTTCCCAGACTTCCTCCGATCAGTCCTTCTGGAGGGCGAGCTCATGTCGATGTTCTTGGACATGAGGTCCTCATTGGTTTTTGGCTTTGAAGTTATTGCACTCACCGGGGTTGAACTCGAATCTTCTGACTGCTGTGAGTTTTCAGCAGACTTTGCAGTACTAATCACAGAACCCCCCGTCTTCTTCTTGAAGTTGATGCTTGAGCAGGAGCAATCGGAGAAAGAGCCGGAGCTATGACTGCTAGTGCTTGGCCAGCTGACGTAGCAAATTGTCTCACCAGCATCTCTATGCCCTTGAGGAACATGCGACTCTGCTCCTCCATCATTCTTAGCACCTCACTCCTCGAAATGCAATCTGGCGTATATACAATATTAAAACTATAAAATTTCTCGCGAGTAGGCCAAACTCTGTTGATTAGAGCTCTTTCTTCCCTGGTCAGAGCTTCATCAATGCGTTTCAACTGGAATTCAGTTCTCCAGAAGTACAATGTAGGAGTACATTGTAGGAGTCACCAGGTACCTCTTGGGCCTCTGAGAGCTCCCACTCTCTCAGGATGATCCGCCTGAAGTCATCCGACTTTGCACCTGTTGAATTGAATAGCAATAAATATTTTTGTTTAATTAAATTTTATTTTGATCTTTCCATTTTATTTTATAGTTTGTACGATATATCGATCTTGGATTCGCTCTTACTCTATTCTCTTTTGTCTTTATCTTAATCTTATTAATCTTTCTTGTTACTGCGTTGACTTTGATTTAAGCTTGATGGATCAATCTGGGTACGCATTGAGTGGGGCCCTCACTGAATGCGATTTTGAATTTAGTAACTGCAGTTTATATTTTAATGCAACACAATATTTTTATTTGAAAGTAAAATATTCAGACGATCTTTAACGAATATTTTTAAAGTGAATTTTATGTTCACCACGTTTGTTAAAAAACTTTATATATTTAAATTTTCTTTATTTATTTAAATATTCTTTATTTAATTAATTTAAATTATTGCTCAATTCACGGTGATTGATTATAGTAAATTTTCGTATTTATTTAATTTTATTTCCGTTGTAACACATTAATTAGACATTTATCTACAGCACTGGAATAATCTTGGTTCAGCGCCAGGTCGATAAAGTCGCGCACTGCTATCTAGTTGCAGTACGGCTGTTCAGACTTGTCGCACGCTCGCTGCGGCGTCCCTTGTACAGGTAGCAAACGGTAGCTATGCCGGTCACTGCTATGCCGACCTCACTCCTCTCTAGTCGCATGAGTCGGGCAGCTTGTGACATGCTACCTTCCCTCCTTTTTGGCGGTTTTTGTTCGTGATTCTAGGAAATGAGCAAAACACGTGTCTCTTACGCGGAACTCTAAATTAGTATATTATGTAGCTAGGATGCCAAGTGGGCTTTTTTAGACCGACCGTGGAGATTGCAGTACGAGTCGAAGGCGAGAGCGAAGCGGCGGAGATAGTAGAAAAAACGATAACAGACGATTAGCGAGTAATCGGGCTGAGCTGCACAGCGCGTACAACGCGTATTCGAATTCGCAAGATTATCGTCGATATAGCAGCGTGGATAATCGCGGCGATAATGGTAATAATAATAATTATAAGAACACGAACATTTCGAACCCAAATAAAAGTTTAACGGATAAACATTATAATAATTCGACTAATAATAACAAGAGTAATCAATCAAATTATGAACGACGCGAAAATAGTTCCAAAAATTATTCTGATCGTAATTCCAATCAAAATTATTATAATAATCGCAATTCAAATAAAAATTATCCTGATAACTGTAATTGTAGACAAAATAATAATAAAAATATTTCTGTGACTAATACTCAGTTTAAACAAATTCAGATGTAGGAAATAATGATTGCGAAATAAGTCGAAGAAGGGAATTCGGGAAACGTGATGTCGGCTCGGAATTAAACGGTCTGGTTGCAAGTGTCGGTATAGAGATTCAGGACCTAGATCACGACATAATTAAGGGGGTAAAAAATGATTTAATTAATAAACAAATACAGGCGCGTAGTCCGCGCATATTAGCGAAAATTGAGGAAAGTGAGTTTGAATGCCTAGTCGACAGCGAGAGCAACGCGACTCTCACCTCCGAGGATGCACTCCCTGCTCGAAAGATTCTATTGGGAATCGGGTACTTTCCGATACAAATTCCCGATTAAGACTGATTCGTTTTATATTAAATATTTATTGCGACGTGATATATTCTGGTGAAAAAGGTTATTTTTCCAATAGTTTATGTGTTCTCCAGGTATCATTCGTTGTTCTTATATGAACCACTCTTTTATTATTTTTAACTTATTTTTAACAATTAATAGCACTTTTTACAATATATGTTGAATGGGTTTGATTATTTTTTTAATAGGATAATGTCCCATTAAATGTAAAAGTTAAACCCATTAAATGTACATTGTAAAAAACATTATTAATTATTAAAAATAAGTTAAAAATATGAAAAAAGTTGCTCATATAAGAACAACGAATGATATCTAGAGAACACATAAACTTTTGCAAAAATAACCATTTTCACATGAATATATCATGTGGGGATAAATATTTAATATAAAATTAATCGGTTTTAATTGGGAATTAGTGTGGGGAAATACCCCATTCGCAATAGAATCTTTTAGGCAGGGCTCGAGCGTATTGCCGTCAAGGATACTATTAAGGTTTTACCCGTCTCAAATACCTACCACACAGGAGCTTTCGGAGTACGTGCTATAAAAATTAAAAAGGTAATATATGCGACTTTAGTCATAGGAAATTTATTTATTACATACATATTACTGGTAGCCCCGAAACTTAGTACAAAAACTTAGTATAAATTCGAGTGTAATGAGCGAGCCTTATGTAAGTTTTCAATAGAATTGCCGTGTAGTTATACAAGTGCAAATGTAATAAAAACTATCGATTGTTCGACGTTGACGAGTATGGGTGGATATTGTTCTACTCAATAAAAAGAGGATGCAACTCTCTTTATTGAGGCAGTCAATAACGATCGCTTTCTCGCTCTGCCGGAAAGCTTCAAAGAATCAGTAGATTGTAGTATACAAAATATTGGCACTCTTAACGCGGCTGAGAAGGAGCAATTAAAATCGCTTGTAAATGAATTCTAGGACATTCTTTCTGTTGAGCCCAGCTGCATGAAGAATTACGAATACGAATTAAAGTTCAATTGTAAAGATCCAGTTATACGTCAATTATACGCGATACCTTTAGCATACAAAGACACATTTGCAAAGGAAATTAAAAAGATGTTGGCAAATGGAATAATAGAGCGAACATCTAGTCCATATTGCAATCCCATACGTTTCATCGTAAAAAAGGACTGTAGCGTTAGATTGTGTCTCGTTGCTCGAAAATTAAATAATACGTGGAACCGGATGTTGAAGGGCCGCCGCACATCGCATAAATAATTCAGGATAATCGAGGAAAAAACACATTTTCAAGTATAAATATGTCGCAAGGCTCAGCAAAACCTCTTAAGTCAGGTATAGCGTAAATACACCGTGTTCGTAATTGACGGAATAACATACGTTTTTTGTAGTGTTCCTTTCGGCGTCAATGTTGCGGGCGCCTGCATTTATTCGAACCCTTAGTTCTGTAATTACGGAAGAAGATCGAAAATTTGTAACGTTATTTGTCGACGATGTCGTTATAAGGTCACAGAATTTTCCTGAACATTTGTGACATTTACGTTATTTTTTACAAAAATACGAGAATCAGGATTAAATCTTAAATTCAGTAAAACCTTATTTTGCCGTCAACAAATACCGTTCCTCGATTTACGGTTATCTCCGGAAGGTGTTCGGCCTGACCCCGATAAAGTTAAAGTGATATTAGAAATGCCAGAGCCACGCAGCAAAATAGAACTGTAAAAATGTATTTAGGTATGTAATTGTTACCGTATTTTTTCTCTGCAATATTCGAATATCATCGAACCGTTTCGAAAGCTTTTGAGCGAAAATATAAATTCATACGGCAAGAGGAACATAGTGCAGCTTTTACTAGACTGAAGTGCAAATTCGCGAAGCACATTTTATTGAATCATTATTATATAGATAGACCATTTTATTTACAATCGGGTGGAAGCAAGCTGGGGGTCAGTGGATAAACAAAACTTGTCTCAAACTACAACTAAACTAGTACCAACCTTCTTCATATAGAGTCAAATTAGTTATGCAAATGTTGCTCAAAATGCACAACCGAAGAGAGAGAGCAAGGACTCATCCTAGACTGTGTAGAAGGATCAAACCTCACAGAATACACGTGTGCTATCGGAGATATAGTACAACAAACAAATGTCATATATGTGTCAAGAATATCAAATAATCGGATCTGTATCTAGTTAGCCAACAAGGAGCTTGTCAACAGTCTAACTAATAAGTACGAACAAATTGCAATTAGTAATAAAAATGCAACGATTAGGCCCTTAATCTCTAAAAACAAAAGAATTATTTTCTCAAACGTGTCTCCCGACATACCCAATTATTTTCTAGAAAATATACTAGAACAACTGAATGTAAAACGTGGATTTGCTGTTACTACATTAAAATCATCAATTGCAAAAGAGGGTTACAGTCATGTCATAAGCTTTCGACGCCAAGTATACATCAAACCAGAAGATATCCCTAAAATTCCAGAGCTTTTTAAAATCATCTTCAATATACGAATACAATTACTATGTTTTCGCGGGCGCCGAAATTTTCAAATGTTTTATTTGTAATACAGAGGGACATCTAGCTAAATATTGTACTAGTTCCACCACATATTCAACCACACAACTATCAAATAGCCAAGTAACATTAGATCAACAAATAAATCATAATATAAACAAATCAGAAGAGCCTATAATAACCTCACAACCCACCGAAAATTCAAGCTTACCAGTAAATATTGAACAGTCACTTAAAAATCTGACCAATAATACGTTCCCACTCCCTAACACAAACGAAAACAACAAACGTACTCATTCAGTAATTAGCTCCAATGACTCTCAAAAAGAAAAAAAAAAGAGGAAGATAACGAGGGTTTTACAGTCATCACTAAAAATACCAAAAGAGGCAAAGGTATTTATAAAAAAAATCAACAAAGTGACAATCTAAATAGTATCGACCCTCCTCTTGACCTACCATTAGACGAATTAGATAAAAAATTAATTTCGATTAAAGATTATCTTGACAGAGCAAATACCTTACTTAACTACAATCAATTCAAAAGTTTACTAGAAAGTACCAAAGGAGTTAAAGATCCAATCAACATTATACAACAATAAACGCAAGATTTGCAATCATTCACTAAATTTATACAAAATGACGTTTATCCCAATGTAAGAAATACTAGCCTCAAAAGCAGATGTACTGCACTATTAAATAAAATCAATGAAAGTGGTAATCCAAATTTAAATTCCACGCCATCAAATTCAAATATCCAATAAATATTTCCTAAATCCTTATAAAAAATGGCTTAAATTATTGAATAGAATATAAACGGTCTTAGAGGTCATTATGAACTACTCCAACAATTGATAACTAAAGAAAACGCTGATATAATTTGTCTGGAAGAAACAAGCCTAAAAATTAAAAACTTTACAAGCTACAACAAAATTAGAACTGACTGTAAATCAGCCAGCGGGGGTGTAAGCATTCTGGTTACAAATTATTTATACAGCCAAGAAATCGATCTAAAAACAACAATAGAAGCTTTGGTAATTACTGTAGTAATAAACAACAAAAAATGTATAATTTGCAATATATATTTAAGCAACAAATACGAAATTACCTATAACTCTATAGATAACATTTTAAAACAACTACCTAAACCGTTCATTATACTGGGCGATTTTAATAGCCAGAGCGAAATATGGGGATCATATAAAACAGATAAACGTGAAAAAATAATAGAAGAAATTTTTATGAAATATAATACTATTGTATTGCTAAATGATACATCTCCTACTCATTTTAACGTTGCAAACGGCACAACAAGCGCTATTGATCTCACTGTAAGTAGCAGCAACATCGCAGCATATTTAGAGTGGGAGGCTTCCAATGAATTACACGGCAGCGATTACTTTCCACTATTTATTCAGTTTAATAATACTCAGAACAATTCATCACACGCTCATCCATTTAGATGGAAATTTCATAAAGCTAACTGGATCCTTTACAAAGAAATAATAAACATTAATATATACAAAATCGTAAATTCGATTCATTCTATGATAGAAGAAAACAAAATAGATATAAATAGAATATTAGAAAAGTTCACAAATATCCTTCTAGATGCAGCAAATCAAAGTATACCGAAAACTAGCGGCAAATTTCAAAAAAAGAAAACTGATTGGTGGAGTGATGAATGCGAAAACACAATCAATGAAGCAAAGAAAGCTTTTAGCAATAGATGATATCATTAAATGTATCAATCAACCAGTCGAATGCATCATTTTCGCTGATGATGTTACTATGTTTATAAAAGACAAAAATCTCCAAACTAATCAAAAACTTTTACAACAAACTCGTAATCATCTTGACAAATTCTCAAAGACAGCTGGATTAAAAATCTCAAAAACTAAATCGCAAGCTATCTTATTCAATAAAAATAGGAATCTAAAAAATAAGTTAAAATTAACACTAGGAAACGCAACAATTAAAATAGTAGACGAAATAAAAATTTTAGGAATAATTTTCGATAAGAAACTATACTCGTACTTAAGTAGGATACATTTATTAAAAGTATTGACAACTAAAAATTGGGGAGTCAAACAAATAATCCTAACTAACACATATAAACACTTAATTCAGTCGAAAATAGACTACGGTTGCATAGTGTACAGTTCATCAAAAAACATATACTCGCCAAATTAGACCCAATACTTAACATCGGTGCTCATATAGCTACCGGAGCATATAGAACAAGCCCGATTAACAGTATATTATCAGAGTGCAAATTAATGCCACTCGAACTGCGAAGACAAAAAGTTACAATGAATTATACTATCAGACTGCTCTCTACGCCTAAGAATCAAGCATACAGTCTACTATGGAGAAACAACAACTACAACAACAACCCAGCTATACAACCTTTTTACCGTCGAACAATAGAATACTTCAAAGAAATCAACATCGAATTTAGTCAAATTAACTGCATTAAACCACCCAAATTCCAACATTAGATACATAAAGGAGAAACTCATACTCCAATTCTTTCAAATTACACACAAACCTATAAAACAATCAATGATTACGAGAACTATCAGCACATTTTCACACTAATAACCAAGATCAATTCGTCAATAATTACAATAGCAATAATCAACGATATAGAAAATATAATGTTAAAATTACCAATGTTGATCAAGATAGAAACTTCATTACAGTTAATTATCCTAAAAATAATGGAAATTACAGAGAAATTCAATAACAAAATTATCATCTATACATACCATTCCCACTTCATCTCCGGCCTATTCAATAACAATATAAATAAATCATCTATGCGAATTTTGAATAAACTAACGCAACTGAACGGAAAAATTATACTATGTTTATCTGAGACACACAAGATAAACTAAACGAAATGTATAAAACAGCTAATCTAGCCAGTCAGCTCTAATTTACGAATTCCCCATATAAGTATAATAAGGAAGACTTTCATAAGCTCATTGGTATTAAATTAAAAACGAAATTGAATAAAATGTGGAAATCGAAATCTAATAAAAGTAAACTCAAACAGATAAAAATCAACGTTTTCGATCCAAGTCCAGCCAACAAATTTAACAGGAGAGACCAAGTAAAAAAAATAAAAAGACATTATACTACGTGTGAAATCGAACTTCTTGCCATTATATATGCCGTTACAAAACTAAGATATTATTTAATTAGAAAAAGATTTGTTATCAAAACTGATCATCAAGCATTGCTTTTCTTTTTAAAAATTTCATACCATATTTCGCGACTTATACGCTAGACGTCGATTATACAACAGTATAAATATGATTTGAGTACTGCAAAGACAGTGAAAATATAATTGCTGACTATTTCAGTAGAATTTCACCAAATGATAATAGTTTGCAGAATATCAATGATCAACGGTCAGATCGCTTTGGTGGTGAAATTTCTATAGGTAGCAGCTTGGACATTTGATTAACACGTATTTTCCAGAGTGAAATAAAATAGATGATTTACAAAAACACGACGAAAAACTAAAAAATATAAGCGGGAGAATAGATGAAAATCGAATAAGTAGATATAGAATCCACGAAAACATGTTATTTCATAAATAAAAAAGCGATCTAAATTGTTGGGTTGTTGTTCCGAATGTACTTAGGGTTAAACTTATTCAGGAAATTCACATTCGAATTGGTCACGGGGGAATTTTTAAAACAATTGATGAAATTTAAAAATCTATTTGGTGGAAGGGTATGCGAAAGCAAATAAAAAATACAATTCTATGTTGTGATTTATGTCAACGCGTTAAGAATATGAGTCGGATTATGACCGGTACATTTTTACAGGTTAAAACTCATAAACCTAACGAGATTGTTGCTATTGATTTTTATGGGCCGTTACCGCAGTCAGTGGCGATGTCGAATACATTTTGGTTGCACTTGATATTTTCTCGCGTTTAGTGACTCTGTATTCATTGAAAAAGGCGACCGCGTAGGGAAACCAGAGAAGATATTAAGTAACCACGGCACTCAATTTATATCGGGAATATATAAAAAATTTCTACGAGAACACAACGTGTAACCAATTTATTATTCGATAAGGCATCCTCAGGCCAATCCGTCTGAAAGAATTATGAGAGAATTAGGAAAGTTTTCTCGACTTTATTGTAATGATAAACATTCTTCTTGGACTAAACACTTTACGCAGGTAAATTATTTGCTTAATTATACGACGGATCAAACAACAAAATATACTCCGTTCGAATTCCACTATGGGAGGTCGTCACTAGATAATGTACGTAAAATTGTTAAATTCAAAGAAGGCAATGTATTTAAAGGCAAAAGGAATATCAAAATAAAATAAGCGATGCTTTTATAAGGGTAGGAGATTTAGGACTGTTCCGTGTTCCAAAACAGTCGAACTTGAATGAAAAAATAATATACAAATTTTTTCTTATATTTTATGATTTGTATCGCGTTAATCGCGTCTTTAACGATAATACGTATGAATTCGTAGAAGTAAATGATTCGAGAAGCTTGGACGGGATGTATAATCTAACGGATTTACGTATGTATCGGCATCTCCATCCTGAAACTGAAGATGATCAACCGTAAGAAAAAACCATGATTTGTCGACACAATCCAGGTACATGCGTAAATAATTTGCGAGAACTTATCATATACGTTTATTTTATGATTATTGCGTATTTATTATTTATCAAATGATTATTTGTAACCTAATGTTTATTTATTATCGATCGAGTATAGTCAACATAGAATTCTAGAAGTGAATCTAGTAATTGTTTATGTTTACATGGAACGTGAATATAATTTATTTTAGCTAGATCAAAACTTTATTTACTATTTATGTTTTCATGTGGAATATATAAAAGATATATTGTTATAAATTAAAATTCTAGAACTAATGTAATATTGGACTGAAAAATTGATTTTTAGATTAATATAATTAGGATGGTATTTTACCAGTCATCATCACAATTAGTTTATTGGATGTTAAGAAAATTAGGGTCGAGCTGATGTGTAATTTGAATTAGAATAGTTAGATTGAACTTACATACAACGACGTTAAGTGATTATTTTACAATATGATGTTAATAGGACTGAATTTATTTAAATGATGCTAGATATGGCAGATTTTAAGAGATTAATATTAAAGCGATAATATGTGTTTTTCCAAAAAGAAAAAAATGTCAAAGCGATATAATGATATATAGATAAACTGTAGTTAGAGTAGAATGATTTAGGACGATTTAAGGACAAGCATTTAATTAATGAGTATAGTTGAAAAGTGCTTTATTTATATAGACCAGTTATAGTTAGATTAGAAAGTAGGGCGAATTTTAATAATACGCGTATATTGGATTTAAGATTAATATGTATTATGTATATTTGTTTGTAAGACGATGTAATGAAATAATAATGAAGCCAATTAATAAATGCACGCAATTTGTGACAGTTACATATTGAGGGTCGAAAATATAGCAAGCGATTATATATGTGTAGGGATGAGTGTAAATACATGAATGCCGTAACCAAACAGAAAATATGAACAAAGAAGGAGTACCAAAACAAAGTAACAAACTAAATCAAGCGAAGCATAGCAGGTAGATTGTCGAGGTTTGATTTAAAGAGCATGAGGGTTCCCTGAGAGGCTGATTCTTGAGGCACTTTCTTGAGGCATTTTTCAGGCCATTTACGTTCCTCTTAATACCCTGAAAATGGAAATGTTGTAATGTACAAATATAAGGGCGTACTGTACATGCTTGCGAATAAATGAAAATGAAAAAGAATAAGAGAGACGGAATGAGGTAGATAAAGTTGTTGGAAGGAGAAAATTGAAGATAGGGATCGCTGGGTGTGACATGTGAGAGAGCAGAGAATCAGGCACTCACAAATTATATCTCTGCTCACCGCGAGTCGCCAACTATGCGCGCCGGCAAAGACGTCGCGCAACGTAATACTCCTAATTCTCTTGTTATTGATTCTTCGAAACTCTGCCACCACAAAATCTCGCCAAATATCACTTCCTGATCATTAAGTTTCTTCAATTGAATTGGCACCAGAATAGAGACGAAGACGAGCGTCATGGAGTAACACACTTCAAGAAAGAAGAGTGTGGTTGGATGAGTGATGTGTCTTAAGTTATGCAAGTACGTTTATGATATATAATCAAACTACGACCCAATATATAATAGTTGTTCCGGATCGGGTTAATTAAAGTAGAAACCGAGGAATATTTGGCAATAAAAATGTTTATTGCCCTTGACAATTACAGCGACGTGAGGGGGAATGTTTCCTTTAGGCGATCCGCGGAACGACTATCAGGCGCTCGAGAGAATTGGAGCAAAAGTGACGCTCCCCTAATCTATCAATTTGTAACGCGAACCCTGATTGGCTAATTATATATAACAAAGAACCTTCGGAGCTAACGTATAAATTCAAAATAGCCGCGGAGTATATAATACATAGAGTAGGAACAAAGTATATAATTCGAACGCGAACATTCCGCCCACCTCATTTTCATATATAACGACATAACAATCGTTGGAACTCATAATTTAACAAAAAAAAAGAGTATAACAAACGCGTAACATCTTATTGATTGCGTCAAATAAATTTTAATAATTAAATTTAATGAATTTAAATAATTAGAAATTTAATCTATCTTCAAAATAATCTATCTTTGAACTTGAACGCTGGTGTCGTCTTCTTGACTAGCTTCGCTGTCCATCAGTTTGACCAATTTACTAATCGGCCACCGTAACGTGGTAGTGGAGGTGCGTTGAGAGACAACCCTCACTAGGTGTCCTGACCTGGATAGACATCTGTCATTCGGGCTAGCGGCCACCTTGTGGGCGCAGTCGTCTCATGCCGGATTAGCACAACTTCACCGACCTTGTACGAGGGCTGATCATCCTTCCATTTGGTACGGCGTTGCAGTTGGTGCAAGTAATCAGCCGACTAATGATCCCAGAAGCGCTGATTCAATTGGAACATGCGCCGCCACCACTGCATAGGAGTTAACTTTTCCTCGGTGATTCTAGGCTCTGAAATCAAAAGAGGCGATTCCCCAACAAGGAAATGCGTCGGAGTTAATACGAATAAATCTGTGGCATCTTCTGTAAGGGACATGATAGGCCGAGAGCTCAGGCAAGCTTCCACTCGACAGAGTAGGGCCGCGAATTCCTCAAAGGTGAGGATTGTATCTCCGGTAACCCGTTTTAGATGGTGTTTAGTCGACTTTACCCCAGCGTCCCAAACGCCTCCGAAATGGGGAGCTCCGTGCGGGTTGATACTCCAAATTGTTCCACAAACTTGCAACGCTGGACTTACCGCGTTCAAAAAATCGGAACCAAGGGCGTACATCCTACGTAGCTCAGCGTCAGCGCCTATAAAATTAGTACTCTGATCGCTCAATAGAGAAGAACATGGACCACGACGTGAAACAAATCGTTTAAACACAGCAATGAAGGATTCAGTATCATAGCTGGATATGGCCTCCAAATGGACAGCTTTGGTACAAAGACAAACGAAAACTACGAAATATCCTTTGTAGAATTTATGACGCCGGTGATGCGATGTACGCAGCAAATATGGACCTGCATAATCGACTCCCGCTCGAGAGAATGGATGAGCTGGCTGGGCACGACCGGCAGTTAAATGACCCATCCTTTGTAGCGATTGTATAGCATTAAAACGTCTGCAAATGACGCATTTTCGTACAAAACCTCTTATCTTGAGCTTTCCTTTGACGATCCAGAGCGACTATCAGCGGGCAATATGACCGGAAACTTCTCAGCTTCACTCAACATGGAGTTTTTCAAACGACCGCCCACCCTGATCAATCCACCTACCAAAACAGGGTTCACACCTTTCATGAAATGAGATTTAGTAAGCTCCTGATCGTTATGAAGAACGTCAATTTCCACATTAAAATGTTGAAGCTGAGGAAGCCTGCTCCATATCAGCTTGACCTGCTTCACTTCCTCTCCTCGTATAGCAATCGTAGTAGGTACTGGAAAATCTCTTAAAATGGGAGACATTTTCCAAGAAAATAAAATTTTATTCAGAGAGTTACGGATGAACTGCAAGATGTATATAGTAATTTCAATCATTTTTCTTAGATGAGTATTCCTCAATCAATGGCCATAATTCATAGGACTTTCTGTCTGAAGCAACTATCTGTACTGACTGAATTTTTAATTCTCTGCTCACGCTTGGTTGCGCCTCAGAAGGAACTAAATCAATATCGTAAACGCGACTCCAATCTAATGAATGCTCGACTAGACGCTTAGGACCATTCCACCAAAGAACATCCTTGGAATCAGACCACAGATGTACTTCGAGTGGAGCTAAACGTAAAATATCGACAAGCGTTCGTACTAGCCTAGCAATCAGCTGCGCTGCACACAACTCTAGCCTAGAGATCGATAAAGTTTCAATAGGAGCTACTTTGGTTTTGGAACCTAATAGATAAATCTTAGCATTTTCGCCTAGAGCCCGCAGATATACAACACCTGTGTATGCCAATTTCGAGGCGTCGGCAAAACCATGCAACTCATAAGCACGAACTGATGGCTGTATTCCTGTCCAACGTGGTATGCTAATCGATGGAATAAAAGACAGCGAACTATATATCATCCTCCAGTACTCGGCTTGCTCGATCGGTAACGTCCTGTCCCACTCTTTGGTCAACGTCCATAGTGACTGCATGAAAATTTTCAAAGAGACAATAATTGGAGAAATCCAACCTAAAGGATCGAAAAGCTTTGTGACCTTTGAGAGAACCGTGACCTGGTGACTGCACCGCTCAGCTACTCAAGAGTGATATTGTAGAAACAATCTCTTTCAGGATTCCAGGAAATTCCTAAAACCGTGCCCGACTTTGAGGTTAGCTTCTGAAGCCCTAAGATCCACAGGCAGCCAGTCGACCAGCGAAGAGTTGTTGTCTATCCACTTTCGCAGATTAAACCCATCTGCGTGCTGCAAATTAATAATCTGCTCCTGATTAGATCTAGCCCCATGCAAAGTAAAATCACCGGACACAACATCGTCCATGTATACCTCATCTCTGATGATCTCACCAGCCAAGGGAAATGCTTTTCCTTCGTCCTGAGCGAGCTGCTGAAGCCTTCTGCACGCTAGAAATGACGATGAACCAAAGCCAAATATTACCGTGGTGAGTAGAAAGGTGGCTAACTCCCTCTTTACATCCTCCCTCCAAACGATGGCCTGCAGGTGCTAGTTATGCTCATCCACCCGGATCCGAAGATAAATGCGAGCAATATCTGCTGCGAAAACGTACGTATAGGCCTGAAAATGGATCCTGAAAATGGATCATAGGCAGAAATATGCAAAACATAGGCGGTGACGCCACAAGTGAATGTTGAGACAAAATGAGACTTTATCCTGAAATGGACTTTACTCATGCAATGCACAATCTTATTGTCCCCAACGCTTGTAAAAGACATCCTGACAGGCGCTCTACTAAGCTTCAAACTTTGGCACAATTCTTCTGTGATGAATGATGATTGGGCCCCTTGGTCGATCAATGCTCGAGCCTGGCATTGCCTCCCATTTTCAGTTTGAACTGATAAACGAGCCCTAGCTAACAAAACCTCTTCTAATCTATGGATTTGACACTATTATTGACACTGTTTATCCTCTGGATTTGCCTTTGAAGCGCTATTAGAAAAGTGAAGCACAGTGTGATGCTTCGCCGAGCAATGCTGACAACGTTTCGATGACTTGCAATCTCGAACCATATGATCTGAGAGACAATTGAAGCATAAATGCATCCTCATGGTTAGCTGCTTCCTCTCAAAACGGATTTTTGATTGAAATATTGCACAAGGAAGGATATAATGTGCTTCTTTGCACAAAGGACACGAAGGACTTTTAGCCTTGCTGTCTTGGGCCAAATGAACCGATTTGACATATCTACTTTTGGAATGGGCATTATTTTCCTTAGATAAATCAAAACGAGAATCTTTGGAAGAACTGCTTTTCTCTGTAGCGGAAGCCGAACACGAATCTTTGTCCTTTGGTGCTTCTCAAAAACAAGCTCCTCCTTTGGCACTCTCTAACTGAATCAATGTTAACCTTTCTGTATCCAAAAAGCTATCCAACGTGTCAAGTTCAGACGGCTGTTGCGGATTTGCAGACCTAGCTACCGATTCCACCCACTTCCTTTGAATGTGCAGAGATAACCTCCCAAACGTCAAAAATACGGTAAAATGATTCCAGTGCTGTACTGGACTACCTAGAGCTTTCAAAACTTGCAAAATATGCTTCGTCCCTGTCTTTATCCTACAAACTTCATAGGCAGTGTCACCGGACATTGCTTTCAATGCCAACAATTTTGACAACAATTTAGTTATTAACAACCTGAAATTATTATAATGGCCTTTCAACCCTTTCCAAGCACTAACAAAATGATCTCCTCCCACTGGAATCTCCTTTACTAACTCAGCAGCATCGCCTTTCAAAGAAGAACGCAAATAATGCATTTTATACACTAATGGAATAGTTACGTCCTTGACAATCATCTCAGTAAACGAATCCCTGAACCTAACCCATTCTTGAATATCACCAGAGAAAATAGGCAGTTCGATAGGAGGAAGCTTGGCAGGATTTCGATTGGGAGCATTTGCTGGGGTCCCAATAGGCTGTAGGAACGCAGTTGCATCAGCTGCTTTTAGTCGAAGCGCATAATCTCTCAAGAAACCTAGGTTGAGTGCGTACTTTTCCTCTGTGTTATCGTAAACTTTGGTTCTAAAATAGTCGTCTTCGGCATCTACTTCATCATCATCCAGAAGCAGTTCATGATTATTATCAAATTTATACCATAAACTTTGCAATAATTCAATGCAAGCCGATCAAGCCCCTCCGTCATGAAGTCCGTACCTAATTTCTTAAAGTTCTCGTATATCATGAATATTCTGTGAAACAATCTCATTTGGTTATCAATGGTAGCCATGATGCTTGAAGAAAAACAAAACTACTAATTCTAATCAAAGCCCAATCAAAAATAACAATACATCACCAACACAACCCACCTGTCAACAATTGTAGGTTAGGATTGCATGCTTGCCTTAGAAGTGAAGTAAAATTGTATCAAATTCAAAATACTAATTTGATCAAAGAGAATTCCACATAACAGCTGTTACCACCATCGAAGCCCAATCAAACCCAGAAAGGCCATAAGTTTCTTCGTACAAGCCTATATCCATAGAGTACGATGCGAATCCTTTGACAAAATTACCAACATTTCCTGAAAAAAATATAATTCTTCTTAACGTAATGTTGAACAGCTGTATAAACATCTATGAGTAGCAGTGCCAGCCTGCGTCCTGGTTGTCCACCCCGATGATTGCACCTCAACCACGTCTTGCTTTGCAATGCTAAGAAGTGCCCAAAAAATCCATGCACTCAAGCCAAAGCGAAAAGACAATTGATGTGTAGCAGGATCTCCGCTATTCCCTAACCGAGAGGACGGTACCCAGCCACTAGCTGATCCACAGGCTACAACGATATAGGTTATGCATAAAAAGACTTCGGCTCCTCGTCCTCAGCAATAATCAACACTCGACGCCTCTGTGTAAGATCTCTCATAGACGCCAAAAATCTGCCTAAAAATTGGAAATGTCAGCAACTACACCATCTCACTGAAACATCGATGATATTCAGCACCACTATCCAGCTTCAGCGACATAAGACCTTATAAATCTCTTTCAATTTTCCCAAGTCAGCGACACACGACCCAGGTAAATTACAATAGACATATTTTGCAACTATATACTATCCAAATCTGCCTAAAAACATAACGTGATGGAACCACAGCGCAGCGTCAAGCCTATGGTTGTCATATTAATAAGGTGTGACACGCTTCAATATATCCCAATCATCATACGGAATGTGCAATAACTCCATGTGGTGTACCATGCCTACAATGAACGACTACGTGGACTATATAGACTCTCGCAGCTCCAAGTTTGTCAAGCTGCAACACAGGAGTCCCATAGAGAACTACACTTACCCAACGCCTCGCACTGCATGGGCTTACAGAACCGGATCAGCTGCTTCGCATTTGATTGTACATAAATATATTCAATATACATAAGCATACAGATCAATCAAATTAAAGTATCGTATATTATGCTACATAATACAGACTATAAGCAAAGCGTATGGGGAGGGTAGGGTATATGATGAGACTTAATTGTACCTGAGGTGCTACAATAATCAAAAGCTCACTAGGTTTTATAAAGAACACTTTATTATTAAACAATGGAACTTAGAAACTGTACAATCAAGCTTTTATAAAGAACAGAATAATCGAATCGCGTACACGATGCTGTCGTCGAGAGAGCTCTCAAGGAAGTGAATTGAGCTGCGCGCTGCTGCCACTTCTCGCTTAGCGGTGGCTCTGCTGAGCATGGGGAGAGGGGATGGCAAAGCCTGCACGGCTTCGCTCTCAAGCTTCGCTCAGCTGAGCGGTCTGCTCGTATCAACCTCAATACTCCCTCCCGAGCAGAATACCAGCCAGCCTCTCCAGTAGCGTTCATGATTTATTTTCTGAAGACAAGAAAACAATTCATAATTTAATAGGAGTTTAGTCAATTTAGCATGTAATTCAAAAGGCAGGGTCTTTGTGAATATGTCTGCTATTTGCTCTTTAGAAGCAATCCAGCTGATTTTTATTAGATTTCTGGCTACACATTCTCGGACATAGTGTTCTCGAACTTTAGTCATGTGTCTAAGTTTATTTGTACTGCTTATTTGAGTACTAGCTTCAGCAGCTCTATTATCGCACCAAAGAGTCATGGGTAAGAGTGAGTAGTTTAAAATCAAGCTTAAAGAGTTTTGTAAAGATACCATTTCTTGACTGGCTTCACTCATCGATACGTATTCAGCCTGATACATCGATAAGGCTACATAGGACTGTTTGTGAGTTTTCCAAGCTACTGTATCTCCAAACAGTTTAATTACAAATCCACTTGTTGTAATTGAACCTTTACAGTCAGCAAAACTCGCGTCTGAAAAACCTTGTAAATCATCAAATTTACCATCGAGTTTACGACCGAGACTTTTGGTATATTTTAAGTATCTGCAGACTCTTTTTTTTTTTTTTTTTATTTAACGTCGCCATGTTTGTGCTTCCATGTGGTGCTAATCGACGACGGGGGTCTGCGGTATGTTTGTAAACAAAGCACATGTAATTTTTACAGAGGTGCTTGTATCAATCGGCAGAGACTAGGATTCGAACCCGGGCCACCGGCGTGGGAATCCGACACTCTACCGACTGAGCCGCCGCAGGTCCCAATCTGCAGACTCGTTTCATCATTTTCCATTCCTCCTCGGTAGGGTTGATCTGATATCTACTTAGCACATTTACAGCGTATGCTATATCAGGACGTACAGTGTTAGCAAGGTATAAGAGTGAGCCTACTATTTCTCTATAGGGGCCATTTACTCTGTTAAGTGTACTTTCAAGCTGATCGTCACTTTGTTCTCTGTCTCGCCTTTCTCCATTTGCGACTTGACTTGTGACCATGGGCGTTCTTTTAGGATGCATCTCACTATAACCAAAACGTTTTAACATTTTGTCGATATAGCCTTCTAGCTTGAGTGTTATCGTGTGATTTTGTCTGTCTCTGTGTATTTCTATTCCAAGAAAACTTTTGGGTTCTCCCAAATCAGACATTTCAAATTCCAGCTTGAGTTTAATTTTTGTTTCTTCTAGCTTATTTACATCATTACTTGCTATTATTAGATCTATATACTTGCTATTAGATTATATACTTGCTATTAGATTATATACTTACTATTAGATTATATACTTGCTATTAGATTATATACTTGCTATTAGATTATATACTTGCTATTAGATTATATACTTGCTATTAGATCTATATACTTGCTATTAGATCTATATACTTGCTATTAGATCTATATACTTGCTATTAGATCTATATACTTGATATTAGATCTATATACTTGGTATTAGATCTATTACTTGCTATCAGGTGTTTATCTTTATCTCTCCATATAAACAGGCATGGTTCAGCATCGTAAGATTTCAAATCAAGCTTTGATGTTACTTCTGCAAACTTTTCATACCATCTCTTCGGACTGATTTTTAATCCATATAGAGCTCGTTGAATTTTGCAGACTTTATCTTGTTTGAATTTCGATGAACACTCAACACCCTCTGGTATTTCCATATAGATATCATTATTTATTGTTCCATTTAGGAAAGCAGTTTTGACATCGAGCTGTTTCACTTCAAGATCGAACTTGTTTATTATAGCCAACACTGATTTGATCAAGGGTAATCGTGAAACTAGTGCATACGTTTCACTTAATTCGTGGAAGTTTTTATCTTTGAAACCTCTTATTACAAGTCGAGCTTTATATTTCACATCATTGTTTAATCCAAATTTTCTTTTTAGAACCCAGCTAGAATCAATAATATTTGGCTTCCTACCTCCTGTGGTCGAAGGTCTGTCGACTATCTTCCAAACTTGGTTTCTCTCTATTGATTCCAATTCATCTTTGATTGCTCTTTCCCATTCAACCTTGTGATGTGAAGACATTGCTTCACGATAAGAGCTTGGGTTATTTTGTATAGTGGCAACCAGTGCATACTGTTCATCGTTTTCGAGCATACTTAAATTGGACTCCACTTTATGTGATTCAACTGGTTTATCACATTCCTTTACTTTCCTCGGGCGTCCTCTTTTACATTTCTCTCCTTCTGTTTCAGGGATCAAAACTTTTTCTTCTTCATCGAACTTACGAGGGTAGTTCAATAAGTCTTTAGAATAAAGTATAAAAACAATTTTTTTTGGGTAAATTTTTTTTATTTTTCAACATAATCTCCTTGGAGCTCTATACACTTGGTCAATCGCTTTTTAAGTTTTTTTAATCCTTCAGAAAAGTGCGTTTTCGGAAGTTCCTCAAAATAAGCACTTACAGAGGCAATGACGTCTTCGTTGTCCGTAAATCTCTGTCCACCGAGCCATTTTTTCAAGTTTGGAAATAAGAAAAAGTCACTGGGGGCTAAATCTGGTGAATACGGTGGGTGTTCGACCAATTCGAATTTTAGTTCTTCAATTTTAGACATTGAAACGAAGCATGTGTGAACTCGGGCGTTGTCGTGATGAAAGAGAATTTTTTTTCTCGCCAAATGTGGTCGTTTTTTTTTAATTTCTTCTTTCAGCTGCTCTAATAATGATGCATAATACTCACCAGTAATTGTTTTACCCTTTTCCAAGTAGTCAATAAGTATAATTCCACGTGCATCCCAAAAAACTGTAGCCATAACCTTACCAGCTGACTTTACGGTCTTTGCCTTCTTTGGAGCTGGTTCGCCTGTGGAAATCCACTGTTTGGATTGTTCCTTTGTCTCAGGAGTGTAGTGGTGTATCCATGTTTCATCCACAGTCACAAATCGACGAAAAAATTCCTCAGGATTCCGACTTATGCGCGCCAAAAGAGCCTCAGAGGCGACCACTCTATTGCGTTTATTCTCAGCTGAGAGCAAACGCGGCACCCATCTTGCCGATAGCTTTTTCATGCCTAATTTTTCATGTAGAATTGAAACAACTGCACCTATAGATATCCTTGTGGCCTCAGCTAACTCACGCACTTTTAATCTTCTATCCTTCAACACCATATCGTGGATTTTATTGATGATTCCGGGAGTAGTTGCTTCTACGGGCCTTCCTGAACGTGGTTCGTCACTTATTGATGTACGACCACGCTTAAATTCATTTACCCAGTTATAAACCGTTGCTAAGGCAGGGGCAGATGTGCCATGAACTGAGTCCAATTCATTTTTTATCTCATATGGAGTTAAACCCTTTAAATGAAAATGTTTAATTACCGCTCTGAACTCGTTTTTTTTCATTTTTCTTAACAAGCAATTTTTTTTTTTTCAATTGGTTATAAAAACACGTAAACTCAGAAGATGTGGACTGTGACTGCACCATATATCTAGTCGGGAGTGGTGCTGACTGAAAACAGATGATTTGGAGCGATTCGCGCGCCATCTGTTGGTCATTCTAAAGACTTATTGAACTACCCTCGTAATAAGCCATGTTTCTTGGTTTATTTCTTGAATTGGATTAGCCCAATCTTTAATACTTTGTTGGTTGTATTTATCACCAAAAACAAGCTTTTCATTGAATCAAACATCTCTACTTTCGTAGTATTTTCCTTCCTCTGTTTTCAGAAATAAGTATCCAGTCGGCTTGTAACCAACCAACACTACTGTTTATCCCAGCTGATCGAACTTAGGTCTAGTTTTCCTTTGAACTTTGATGTAAGTGATACAACCAACGCGCTTTAACTGTTCTAAGTTTAGTTTAATTTGTGGTTCGAACTTGTGTAAGGGAGGTATCATCTCATTCAAGCTATGAGGCGTTCTATTATAAAAGTAGACGGCTGCATTCAGGGCAAGGAAGCCGTGTGTCATACATCAGAGCACTAGTCTTTTTCTGAATGGTTTGATAAAACCGTTCAGCAACTCCATTGTGCTCAGGCGTATCTGGGCTAGCTAATTGAAGTTCTGTTCCAAACTTCTTAAGAACTTCCAGCGTATATCCTCCTGTAAATTATGTACCTTGGTCGCACCTTAGGTAGCAGAATTTAGCATCTTGTCCCAATAAATTTCTCGAGCTTATAATGAACGTTTCCAGGTAATAGCCTGTTTCATTGTTATGTTTCATCGGGTATACCATCGTTAGACGAGATTAATCGTCAATAAATACAAATATGCATCTGTATTTCTTTGGATATGTTGCTGGACTTATCGGTCCCATAGTATCTGCATGAACAATTTGCAAGGGCTTATCAGCTCTTTTCCTAGTCGAACTAAAGGGCAATTTATTAAATTTTTATACGATACGTACTTGACAATCTAATACTGAATCATCGAACTTAATTTCTTTCAAATTTTTCAAATCTGGAAATTTCCTTTGAAATTCTTTCACGTATTTCAAGGATGCATGTCCTAGTCTAACATGTCACAATATTGCTTTATTATTGTAAAACAAATTATTAATGTTACTGATATCAGAATCTACTTTTTCAGAACCAGTTGATTCGTTTAACTTACTAATTTTTTTCACCTCTTAAGGTGTTTTCAAAATTTGAGTAGCTTGAGCAAAGCTCGTTGCTCTCTGGATTAGCATTTACATTTTCATCATTATCAACTTGCATGGGTCCACAGACCTCCATGTCTTCAAGCTTATTTTGTTCATCAGAAATTTCCATATTTTCAGTATTTATTTTACTTTGGAACTTATTTTTCTTATTTTTTGTCACATCTCCAGCTGTAGTGACATATGCAACAACCTTATTTGTATTTAAATTTTCATCTTTATTTTCATTCGAGTTGTTTGTTTCTAACTCTATCACCCAATAAGGTTGTTCATATATACCTGAGACAAATATCGTTTTCGACTCAGGGTCGAAAATATCTATTCGCTTATTATCCAGATATATACCTAAACCCTTATCCACATATTTTCTTAGCGAGAGTAAATTTTCTGACAATGACTTTGCATATATTGCATTGTTCGAGCTTAAGAAATCATCATATTCGTGTAGCCAGAAATATTACCTACTCCCGCCGATTTTATAATCGTAGAATCATTATCATTTGCACATTTAATATCAAGCTTCTTAGTGTTGTCAAATGTTTTAAAAATTAGTTTTGAATTTGCCATATGTTCGGTCGCGCCCGAATTAGCCAGAAATCTAATCAATTATCAATCATCGCTTCGTTCTGTACTCTCTAATTTATTATTCGCGTATAGACCCGTAAACTCACCAGATTCGGAGATTTTAGCAGAACTATTGTTGTTAAATTTATTTGACTTGCCTCTTCCTCTTGATCTACCCCGGGAATGGCCTCTATCGAACTTAAATTTCTTGGGCTCGCTACCTTTGGGTGCGTCCGAATTATGTCGTTTCGTACCTCTACGATAACCACCACCACGTCTACTACCCCGATAAGAAGCTGATGATTCATACCTTCTTTGAGTTTCGTTTTCTTTCAGGAATCCATCCAGCTGATTTTCAGTGTACGGGCAGTCTGCGCGAACATGGCCTTCGTACCTCTTGCACCTGAAGCACACTTTTGACTTCCTTGTACACTCATCCTTATAGTGGCCTTTATTGACACAATTGTAGCATAGCACATGCGGATGAAGCACGTTGTATGCTTTGGCACCAGTGGTGTTCTCCTTCTGTCCAGCTGATTCTGTTGATCCACCTCGAGCTGATTCCTGTTGTACAATATAATCCTTAAGTTGATCTATTCTTAACAATTTACCCGTGGCATTTTTGTTTAAAAATTCCGTCTCTCTAACACGTGACAAGTTCACAACAATAGCTTCGAAAAACGCATCTCGTATCTCTATTTCTGACAAATGCGGTGTATCCGGCAGTTTGTTGTATAGCCGAACTATATTATCAAACTTGTCCCAGAATACAGATGCTTTCTCTTTACTAGGATTATATTTAATATTATGAAGCTGCTTTCTCAAACTAGCAGTCATCAAGCTGACTTCATTTTCTTTTAAACGTTTTATTTGTTTTAAAAGTTCGACATCATAGATGATAGCAACATCCTCTATGGACCTGGCATCGATGATTCAGTGTGAGGTAAGCCAATAAATCTCGATTATGAACGTTTTATTCCAAATTATTTAGTGTTCAAAACTTTAAAGCGTTTTTCCCAAAACTCAAGTTTTCAAAGTCGGTGCCCATCATAACTTCAAAACTATTGCACCGATCCTTTTGAAACTTAAAACACTATTTCTTTGCATAATTTATGAGGTAACGTTGGAGCTTTTTTTCCAAATTCGTTTATATTTTTCATTTTACAATAACAAAGTAGCCTTTTTTTTTTGGCAAAAATCGCGTTTTTTCATGTAAAGTGTTCCCGCAAAGTGAAAAATAGAAATATCGAAAATCCCTCCCAGCGTTACCTGGGAAAAGCAATTATTTGACGAACGAACTTTGGTTTTTTGATTTCAGATGATCCAGCACCGAGTTATGAGGGGCACCGCAATTCAACTTTTTTCTGAGACGCTTCCTAATAATTGATGCCATTGCCGTATTTTTCAATATTTTTTCATGAAAATATTCCGCAATATTATTTAAATGGACTACAAGAATGTAACATTGGTTTTAATACGTAAATTTTAACTGAGTCGTGAAGGGGCCTGCGGCGGCTCAGTCGGTAGAGTGTCGGATTCCCACGCCGGTGATCCGGGTTCGAATCCTAGTCTCTGCCGATTGATACAAGCACCACTGTAAAAATTACATGTGCTTTGTTTACAAACACACCGCAGACCCCCGTCGTCGATTAGCACCACATAAAAGCATAAACATGGCGACGTTAAAAAAAAAAAAAAAAAAAAACTGAGTCGTGAAAAAAGAATCACAAAAATGTGCCTTTTTTTGCACAAATTAACCTTACCCCCCCCCCCCCTCTTACCCCCTTAACAACACAAAAAACATTTAAAACAAAAAATTGGGACGGTAGACTGCTTATATAAAAAAAATGTCGCGGTCATAATTTTTTTTTTGTTATTGTATTTCATAGTCATTTGTCGACTGTAGATAGGTATGGATGATTTACTAGGGCGTGGGAATTGTTTATTATGTTTTTTCTATTTCACGCTATTTTGAAATCGATAATACAATTTATGATCACAATCTTATACATTTTTGAAATTTATTTTTTGATAATAATCAATGATAAAAAGACACACCCTTTTTGAACTGTATAAATGTAGAAAATGTATGAAAAGTTTAAAGTATATTGGCTAAAAATTATTCAATATAACTTACAAAAAATGCCCTTTATTATAGAACAAAAATAACCGTCTATGATTATGGGTCTAAATACAGCTACGGTGATATGGAAAACTGTAATTAAAGTAAAATATATATTGAATTAAAGTTAAAAAATTTTTATTAAAATACTTTTTGAAAAAACAATAAATGATACAAAAGCACACCTTTTTTGAGCTATTAGTTACAAAGAGATATAACAAACTTAATTTTTTAAAATAAAAAATGTTATATTCAGGCTTGAAAATACCCTCCGCTAGAGCCTCTACCAGGCCTGGTTTGCGAATTGCTGATCATTTGGCATACTATCGTCTCAGACCTGGCTCAAACCTCTAATGAAACGCTGCTATGGTCGGGCCGAATTAAAAATTGATCTTGGGCCGTGCCTTAGCCGACGATCTTCCGACTCTCGACAAAACATAATCTGAGCCTTGGACCAGGCCCCGCTATATATATCAGATTATCGTCGAGTAGTGTTCGGGACAGTCCCGACTTGCCGGTTGTCGACCATTTATAAGTAAACGGTAAACTATCGTCTCTGGTCTGGCTGAGACCTCTAATTAAACGCTTTTATTGTTGGGCTGACATTAAAAGCTGAGCCTGAGCCCGTGACTTAACCGACGGCCTTCCGACTCTCTACAAAATATCGTCTGTGCCTTGGACCACGCTCTACTCAAATCTCTGCGAAAGTCATTCGAGTATCGGAACGGTAACGTCTAGAGCTTAAGTCGAGCCTGGTTGCTGTTAGATTAAAAAAAAATTGTTATTTTTGCTGATAATATAATAATTGATAGAATTAATTTAGTATTATTCATAAGTTAATGCTTATAGTAGAAAGTCAGATGTTTATATATATTTACACATTATTATGTTACATATTATTTAACTTACAACTATACGTATAATAAATGCTCTTACATACTACGTATTAACCTTGTGATCGCACGCTTTGGACCGAATATGCTCGGACGCTACATGTCAGCTGCTTGGAACCTTCCTTATGTATGAACCAAGTACCATTCCATGCGCATTTGGATTTACTTTTCTTATAGGTAGCCATCTAGCAGATGCAAATTCAAATAAATAGGGACCTCTGTTGCCTAGCTCATGGCGTGAAATGTGAATTTCAAAAAGAGTTACATTATTATGAAAACATAAAAATTTATTGTAATCTATACACAATTGCATTTTTTATGTTTTACAGCAATAAAGATTTTTTTTCGAAGTATAAATATTTTTTTCATATTAGCATACTAATAAGAATACATCAACAGTTTAACAGAAAAATGTATTTAAAAATAAAAAATATATATTTTTAATATTATATATTAAAAATAATTATTAAGGGGTTATATCCCTCTTATGCTCTAAAAAACAAGGCTTTGTTAATTATTTTTTTTAAAGGACATTTGAGATTAAAGGTATACAAATAATATAACATTGGATTAAGCAACTCTTAAAGAAGAGAAAAAAAAATTTTTATTGATATTTTTTACAAAATGGCGGCTGTGCAGTGATTACCGTGAACCGCTTTTTCAAAAAGGTCTTCCGCGACAAGCAGTACAAGTCTCGTCCAACTCCACCTATAACAAAAAAAAATTTCTATTATCTACATGAGTTTTACTAGTGAAGTACACATGATTATATTTTTAGAATTTTTTTTCGCGAAATGGCGATTGTTTTAACAAAAAATCGTGTTTTTTACGAAAAAAATCGACTTAAATTGTTTATAACTTTTTTTCTTGTTAATTAATCGATAAAATCGTGTGTACTTCACTAGATAATCAAACAATGAAGCTACTGTTATAATTTTAAGTCAATCGGATGTAAACTTTTTGAGTTCTACGGCTTGCCGATTTTGAAAACATGATTTCGAGAAAAAAGCGTTTGAAGTTTCAAAATGCTATAAATCTTAAGAATCGCAAAAATATAGTCCACAATAATTTTTTTACCTTCAGTCTGCTATCCCTACACCATATAATTGTCCTTCCAGGGCCTTCATTTCCTCTTCTTCTTTTTTTTTGCCTGATGTAATGCTGCGCCTGGCCTCTTTCGCGATATCGGACATACGATGCTCAGCGGTTTTGACGCGATTGGCGTCCGTTTCCACGCAAAACTCGTACATGTTTGGTCCAACAGTCAACCCAAGAGCATCGGAAACGGCAAACAGACCCCATAAGCACGACCATTTATTACAGGCCAGCTGTTAATATCAGCATCACCACAGTTCGAACAAGACACAATAATTTTGAAGCCTAGTCCACGCTTGTTCGACTCTAAAAACCGCACGTTACCATTACATTTTTTGCATACTATTAATTCAGAAAGAGCAGTAAATACAGCAAATAAATTGATGAAACAGTAGCCGAAATTATTATCAACATCGCGGTCACGGTCTAAATCAGTAGTTTTCAATTTCTTAGCCGAGGTATTAACGTGCTCCGAATCGCCTTCGAACGAATGGCGGTTAGGCGGGCGTCGATTACTAATTTTACTCCGTTCTGTACTTGTACTTCTTGTTTTACTGCCTTTGCGGCTACTGTACACCTTTTCACTCATAATTAAGTACTTGTAAATATAATTCACAGTTAAAAAGTAAAGCAAAACTCAAAATAACAACGTAAACAATCGTCCGTATATCGTTCGTTTAAATGGGCTAAAGTATATGTAACAAAAAAGTCTGACCTGCGAACTCCTTGATATAGCCTCCCGCTGGCTGTATTGGGCTACCTTTGTTCATCTGCTAGGGGGGGTTATTCTCGAAGTGATAAATCGTATATCGCAGAATTTATCAAAAAATAATTACATACATTTTTTATGTAAAAATATTTTTTGACAAATCTTGTGATATACGGTTTATCAGTTTGAGAAGAACCTCCAGACAATTTTCTCTCTCTCTCTCTCTCTCTCTCTCTCTCTCTCTCTCTCTTTCTCTCTCTCTCTCTCTGCTGAAAACAGCCACCGTAGCGGCTGTGTCGAACCACACTTCGGCAGCCACCTTATATGCGAGTATTGGTATCTATGTGATTATGGCATCTAACACTAGTAATGTTCTATTACACAGAATTGTAATTGGACACATTAATGCACAATCCCTTACTCGGCACCTACACGATGTACAGTCGCTAGTCTTCGGAAAAAAGCCATTACTCATGGGAATAAGTGAATCTTTTTTAAAACTCGATATAAAAGATGTCCGGGCCATCATTCCGCACTATGTTCTTTTTAGGCGTGACCGTCTTAAGGGGGCCCACCACCTTTGAATTTAATAACAAAACTTATTTGTGTGAGTGGATAAAAATTATTCCTTTCAAAAGCAATCATTTTGAAATTCTATTTGCTATTAATGCTTGGTAATACCTTTAATTTAACCGTAAAAAATCCTCAAAATTCGGATCAAACGCGTCATATAAAATCGTCATAGTTATTAAGCTCCTAATTCACTGCCCACGGGATTCCAAGTGATCCTATCGACCAAATTTCTCCAGGTTTAGGTATATTACTTTTCAATACATTAGTTATGGTATGAGTACAAAAAATTAATATTTACTACTTAGAAATTTTTTTACATACATATATATGGTAAAATTAATTAATAATATTAAATAATTTAATAATATTAAATAAAAAGTCAATAATAACTATGTAAAAAATGTTCTATGTAGTCAAAATTAATTTCCTGTATTTATACTACAACTAATATATTGAAAAGTAATATCCCCAAACCTGGAGAAATTTGGTCGACGGGATCACTTGAAATCCCGTGGGCAGTGGATTAGGAGCTCAATAACTATGATGATTTTATGTGACGTGTTGAATCAATATTTTGACGTTTTTTACGGTGAAATTAAAGGTATTTCCAAGTACTAATAGCAAAAAAATTTCAGAATGATTGCTTTTGCAAGGAAGAATTTTTATGGATTCGCACAAATAAATATCATTTTTAAATTCAAAGGTGATGTATCTCCTTAACAAAGATGGATGGGGTGTAGCGCTTTACGTAAACGAGTCAGCACGCGGAAGAATCGTTGAGGTTTCTGAGTAACTTTCAGTTTATCGTAAATGTCCTGAATTTCTTTTTGTAGAAATCATTCTATCTAGAATAAAATTGTTGTGCGTACTTGTCTACAGCCCATCCAATATGGTTACTGGTCTGATGTCGAAGAAGCCATCCTCAATTGTAATTTGGCCTAAGATCACCTTATACTTATGAGTGATTTTAATATCAAATGGCATAATAATACTACTAGTCGAATAATCCTTTCTCAATCTTTGCAAGCCTTAGTTCTGGCCCCTTCGGTTCCATGCACCAACGTGACAATTCCGAATCTGCATTAGACTATATTTGTTTAAGCAACGCAACAGAACAGACTTCTTTTGTTCAAAAAAAGCCAGCCATAGATTTATGATCACGACGCTCTCTTTGCTACGCATTCCTTAGAAGTTCCCTTGCTCAGGCCCAAAACTGTCACTCATTGATCTTTGAAGAATTTGAATTCTAATGCTTTCTCACGTGATCTCAAGAGCGTTGATTGGGCGTTGATAGGGACGATTCCTTTCGTTGATGATAAGGTACAATTTCTCACTTCTAATCTTCTAAGAATCTATGACTCACATGCCCCTTGTCGTACGTTTGTGGTCTGTCATGAGAAACAGGCTCTCTATAAGCAGCTGTGCAACAGAGTTAAATTAGAAGTGAGAAACGCTATGCATGCATATTACTGTGATAAATTTCACAGTTGCAAAAGCAGTAGAGAGATCTGAAAAACTGTTGACAAACTAGAGCTTAACTCCAATTCAGATACGGAAGTGCAATGACCTGCCTCACTACACGAACTCAATCGTCATTTTGTTTGCGAGTAGAACCTGATTATTGAACGCTGGAGTACTGACTGTTTCGCTTCTTCATTCAAAATAGATGTTACCAGACTATCGAATTAGTTACCTCATAATCTGCGCACTTATTATAAAATACCGTGCTTCAAATTATTATTGTAAGAACATCTCACCTCATCCAATTAGCGATCGGAAATTAACTTTTTTCAAATTTTGAATACTAATAAAGCGCAAAAGTTGTGTTATTCCATAATCAAAAATGCAGTATTTCTCTATTCTTTTTGGAGAATGTTTTGGTCTGTCAACCTTTTTCTGAATATTCTACATTTTATTTATAAAAAGTCATTTTTGATATAATAGAAATCGAATAAAAAACAAAGTCGGTCTAGTCGCTCTAAAATTTTTCATGAATTATAATACTTCATTTTCAATTATTTTATACAGACATATGTTTAAAAAAAGCCTGAGATAATCAGAACCATATTTGCTTTTCTTAAAATAAGAATAAAAATTAAGATTTTGGCACATACTGATGCGCTTATGTGATTAAAATCCCGATCGCCAGGTGGCGTCGGTCAACTCACAAAAGAAATTACTACTCGGAGAGCATATATAAAACTCATCTTTACTAGCAAATTTGCTTTTTCAAATTGATATTCATTTGAAGGAAAATTTCAGCAGTTTAGTTTTCAAACTAATTTTATTTCCGTTTGCGATGATTTTCGTATTTTTCCTTTTTAAAGGGAAACATGGCCAACTCAATTGGGCCCGCTACTTCTACTAGAAGCAGTAGAAGTAAGCACAAACTTCCATATGAACTAATATTTTGAATTCCTGAAGAACTTCAGGGGAATGTTTTACTAACCTTGAAACAAGTGATGAAACAGATTAATTACACTCAGCATTCATTGCTTATTGAAAATAAAACCCATTCATCAGTAAAATATGTTGCTAGAGTCGTTGCTGCGAAAATAAAGATAATGTGGGAAAAAGCTAAAGTACCGACAGTATCTACATCAAGAATTGTTCAGAAAATTGACAGCTAATATAATAAGTGGAGGGCATTTATGAAAACTCCTAGAATGAAAAGAATTTTAACCTTTAATACTAAGCTACAGCAAATGAAAAAAGACTCTCATTTTTTGTATGATGTTCGCTAAAAAAAAAAATATTGATAGAAAAGCTTTTGAATTCCTTCATGATACAGAAGCACAGCGTGGAATGGCTATTCGAGGAATAGATTTGTGATATTCATGGGTTATTCAGAAATTACTAGAAAGGAAAGAAATTGAATCAAGGCGCTTTTCTTTAAAAGAAGCAGATAAGAGTATTGCTAATAATATTGATAATGATTCGCCGCTTACTGATATTCCTGAGTCGTTTATTAGTGAATCTCAAAATAGCTCTATATACGAATTCGATAAATAAAATTTACCAAAAATTGGTAAAATGTCTTATGGATTCCGCTCAAACAAATTAGAAATACGAAACTAATACACCTAGTAATCAAAATAAAAGCAATCTGTATCTCGACTTCTATTTAACGAAATCGAACGTTTCAAAAAAGAATTGAAGGTCTTCTCAAGACGAACAAAATGAGCTAGACCTAAGTATTTTTAAAACTCGGTAAACAGTAGAGGATCAAAGATAACCTAAAAACCGTAAAAATGTGGGTTCATAGTTTGCTTTGTGTAAATAGCCCATTGCATTATTTGAGATCCTTATATTTTTTTCTAATAGTCGGCAGAAAAACGAAAATTTTCTTTTTTGAAAGGTTTAAATTGGTCAAATAGAGAGCCTTGTAGATTTTTTTGAAAATAGGCCTTTTTTGGTTATTTTCCGAAATTAAGAGGTCCACCCCTATGGGTAGGGTGCACCTAGGGGGCTATGCAATATTATATATTATAACATATATTTAGGTCAATAAGTATGACAATTAATACACTCATTTTAGTTACTTATTAATTATTTCTTATATCTGACTGGTAACCGAAGTTTTTATTTAAATAATCGAAATATTCAATAAAAAAAGTACAATCTCCCGGTTGTTTTATAAAGGAATCATGTTTTTGTAGGCGTAAATGCTACTTTGCAATAAGAGCCCATGCTAAAATTTCTAACTTTAAAAAAAAATTTCAAACGCACACTTTTAGTGTGATTTTATTTATTTTTTGTTCATGATTGAAGAAAATAAAAAAAATTCTCTGTATATTGTGTGATGGTTTGGTGCTTATACGGGTCGGTGACTCTACAAGCCTGGTGAAGCTCCACGCTGCACGTCTACGAACGGCCGTAGGCACTAGACTTCTCTCTCTCTCTCACTTTCTCTCTCTCTCTCTCTCTCCGGTAGAGTCTGTGCTCTCTATACGTGCACACACGCATCTGTATCGCTCTCTTTCAAAGTTTCTTTACGCCGCCGCCGTACCTTCGGGTATGCTATAGTGTGACCCTCAAGTAGGGCCACAGTGCAAGACTCCTCCACCACAGTTATTTTTCATCAGGTGTGCTGTATACAGCAATTTCTTTTTTGCACTGGTGCCTCAGGTTTGAGGTTAGTTATATTATAATCCTGCTGCCTCACCTCGAGCGCTAAAGTCTGCGCATGCCCGAGTCTCAACATCGACAGGTACGTGCGGATTATATCATCGAGGCGTGAGAGTGTGCGTGTGTGTGTCACGGTATGGAGGCCAGCATTAAAAGCTGTGCTGAATGTGGTCTACCTCCTAGTAAGGGCAAGACCTATAAGTACTGCTGCATTAAATGTAATAAGGCAGGTCATGTTAGATGCATGATCCTGCAAACTAATGCAGCAGTAAAGCAATACATGTGCAAAACATGCACAAAAGGTGTTGCCAATACATCTCGCAGTAGTAAAGCAGCGGCTGGACATAACGTGACGTCACGCCTAACAGCAAGTGTGTCTTCTGGTACAGTGCGTGCGAGCATACATTCAAAGCCGCAACGCTCGCTGCCTAGTGGGAAGGCTGCCCCCACCACGCCGAGAAGTTCCTCGCCGCTGCTCGCTGCCGGCACACCTTTAACACCTTTATCATCGCAAACGACGCTGATGCGGCAGCCGCAGACCAGTGTGCTCTCTGCTCCCACTACACCGCGCTTGCCTCTGTCTCTCTCTAACGCTGACGCAAGCCTAAGAGGCAGTACTACCGATCAGCTCAG
Source organism: Gastracanthus pulcherrimus (assembly GCA_949152435.1). Taxonomy (NCBI): domain Eukaryota; kingdom Metazoa; phylum Arthropoda; class Insecta; order Hymenoptera; family Pteromalidae; genus Gastracanthus; species Gastracanthus pulcherrimus. Next base: position 127,203,671 of record OX424573.1, read on the forward strand.
CTCCAGCGCGGGCCAACACCATGGGAGTCTCGTACCTGCGCTGCCTGCTGTACAGCGGGTTGCAGGCATGAAGGCGCTGAATCTTCACTCTTCGTATACGGACAGTGTTTTTTCACACACCTCGACGCCAGCTAAAGACGACATCGTTCTCCCTGAGGCAGTTACGACGCCTTCAACATCTACCACGGACAAAGAAGAACTAGCTTCCAGATGTAAATCAACAGTACAAACAAGTAATTTCAGCAGCGTAAATGATGTTAATGCGTCGGTAATACGTATGTTAGACTCTACTACCTTTAAAAAAGGGACGACAGTCTCCTGCTTGGTAGAGTACGCCAATTCGACATCTAGAAACATAGACAATGCACTTACTAGACATTCGTCCTCTCTTGAAAACACATTGGATGCAATTGTTAAAAGGCTAGACTCGTTACCAGCAATACATACTCTAGCACTGACAATTGGGTCCAAAATGCAGAAAATAGAGGATAAGATGTTAAAACAACACTCCCAGCTGGCGGAGATGTTAAATGAAAAGCAAGTGCTTTGTCATGAAATTAATGATTTAAAAATTCAAAACAAACAGCTACACGAAACATGTCAAAATATAACAAATAATATGTTGAATAAGATCGAAGTTAATTACAATGCAATTATAGAAAGAGTCAATAACATTGAGCAGTCTAATTCTGAAGTGAAAAATCTAGTCAAAAATAATAGTGAGACAAAGAAATATGATAATGACCTTAAAATCATAATTGATAAAGTTAATAAAATTGAAAGTGACAACTCCGACATATTAAAGGCCATAAGAAAAATTATTGCACACGAGACCACAAGCAATAACAATCATGAAACTGCAATAAATAATAATAATAATAATAATATAGAGAAAACTTTGAAAATTATTCAACATAAACAACAAGAATTTTTAAGTAAAATTGAAAATTATCAAATTGGCCTGCCTACCAGTAAGGCAAATACAACTTTTTCGCCGCACAGTATTAGAAATACAAATATTAATGATAAGATAAATAGTGTATTTAGTAATAACGTAAATAATAATAATATATATATAACATTGATAATAATTTGAATAACGAAAGCAACGATACACTGCAAGATACGGCGTCGACGTCATCTGCACGAAGCACGCGGGTCAAAATGGTAGGTGGGAGGACAATAAAAAATAATAATAATACAATATGCAATAATGACTTAATAATTTCAAATATTTTTGACGGTAACAGCACTAAGCGTGTTGATGTAGTTCATGCTATACTGCGTCGTGTCCTCCCATCGATACAGAAAACGGATATAGTAAATACCCGCCTGCTTCGGTCAGATGAGTCGGTGACATCAACCGAGGTAACTAGCGAGCGCAGACGATCACCGTGGGTTGTTACCCTCTCCAGCAGTGAATTAGGAGATAAAATCATGCGACAAAAAAAGTTTATAACAGGCTTTCACACTAAAGATGTCGACATCTCGGCACTTGACCAGGAGACTAGTGATGCAATATTCAATAGTAAAATTTTTATAAATGAACATCTACCAAGGGAAACATTTAATAATTTTAGAAGCCTTAAAGCCCTTGCGATGAGGCTCAAATTTAAATATATCTGGCATAGGGGGGGCCGTTTCCTGGTCAAGATGCGGGATGGCGATGTTTCCCACGAATTTTTAACAGCGGCAGACCTCCAAGTAATTTTAGCCTCGTATGAAACTCCACAAATTGCATTAGATTCACATAAAAAACAGGAAAAGCAAATATAAATGAAATAGATAAGTTGGACATTCAAACAAATAATCAAACGGAGGCTGTCGCAAATGAATGACTATCGTTGGACACTGCTGGGGGGGTGCACTGTAGGGGACTGAGAGCAGGATTTATCAATGTGACCTTTCTAGATTGTCATATTGGTACACTCCGTCAACACCTTCTATCTGGTCCCTCCTACCACCTTTTTGGAATTGTTGAGACGCACCTTGCTCAAAACATTGACGACAATCGCATTCAGATCAAGGGCTATTCAATTTTAAGATTAGATAGGAATAAATTTGGGGGTGGGTTAGTCCTGTATGTACACAATAGTTTTAAGGCAACCATACTAAGCCGCTCACGTACCACCCAGGATGGTACGCCGAACATTTCTGAATATATTATGTGTAGTGTGCAACAGGGCGACCTTCCCCCCGTATTCGTTGCTCTGATTTATAGGCCACCGCATGTACCATTCCTGCAAAATTCAGACCTAATTGATAAGCTAGCTACATACACGCAGGACTATAGCCATAAAATCTTGATGGGTGATCTGAATGCGAACCTGTTGAAGACGTCGGCTGATGCAAGATTCGTTAGGCGATTAGCCAACGATTTAAATCTAAAAATAATAGAGCATGGTGCGACTCATCACCTCGAGGGGTCTCACACATGGATTGATGTCGTTATGACAGATGACAACGATGTGGTGCTGAATGCCAGCAATCAGGCGGCGCCCTTTGCCAGCAATCACACAATTATAGATGTTGAAATAGATTTTAAATTAAACAATAGCCCCATCACCGATACTTTTAGTTACAGAGATTTTAAAACAATAGAACAGGAAGATCTTCTATCTTACCTGAGTAAATGTGACTGGGCGGCGTTTGATTGCTTGGACAACAACGACATGGACGATTTATTGGGACAGCTCAGCGCCAATCTCATGGGGGCAATAGATGAACTCGCTCCACTGAAGCAATTTACACCAAAAAATAAAGCTAATCCTCCATGGATTGACGCAGATCTGGCTCACATAATAAAAAAACGTGACACCGTACGCAGACGACTACAGCGCACAAAAAACGGTAATCTTTGGCAGGAGTACCGGTCTCTCGCGGTCGAAGCAGAACAACGCATGAAAATCGCGCGGGAGACTTACATGCAGAATAAGATTTTTGAAGCCCTAGAAAATAAGAAGGATATTTGGAAAGAACTAAAGGGCTTGGGGCTCCTGCCAAGGGTACGGGGAGGGGGGTTGCATGGCTTCTCGCCTGGTGAGCTGAACTCGCACTTTGCGGGGGTATCGGTCTCCCAGAGTGAAGGTGACGTTGATTTGGGTAGCATCTTGGACTCGGCCAGTGACGACGGCTTTGTTTTCAAAGACGTTACAGTGACGGACGTAGTCCTGGCTGTTGCTCATTTCTCGTCGCATGCTAGGGGTGAGGACGGTATTCCCCAAAGCGTTGTAGCTAAGGCTCTCCCGTATATAAGTCATCATATAGCGAGGGTCTTCAACTCCTCTTTGTCTGGTGGTGTCTTCCCAGCGGCTTGGAGGGGGGCTCACTTGGTGCCTCTAAAAAAGGTTTCAGTGCCATCTATTTTATCAGATTTTCGCCCAATAGCACTATTGAGCTTTCTCTCCAAGGTGCTGGAGAAGATAGTACACAACCAGATTACCGATTTCTTAAGATCAAAAAATATCTTGAATCCTCTGCAAACCGGTTTCAGACAGCATCACAGCACCCAGACAGCTCTACTAAAACTAACCGAGGACATACGAACTGGGATAAACGACAATAAGAAACTAATGACTATACTGCTACTGTTCGACTTTAGTAAGGCGTTTGACACTATATCACCATCTAAATTACTTCGTAAGCTGATACGCATGGGTTTTTCCAGGAGTGTTCTTCTGTGGATCAAATCATACATCTTTGGTCGTAGGCAAAAAGTCATAACTGACAACAACGGGGAATCTGATTGGCTAACCACCAATCTAGGTGTGCCACAGGGTTCAGTCCTGGGGCCCTTGCTATTCAGTCTTTATATCAATAACTTACAAGACGTACTGACTGGTGGTGATGTTAAACACTTGCTATACGCGGACGACTTGCAAACTTACACTCAAGTGACATGGCGAGATCTTTATGTGGGTATCAGATGCATGTCGGCTGTTGCGCGGGCAGTGTCGGAGTGGGCCGAAGCATCCGGACTGCGACTCAATGTCGGCAAAACAAAACCGATCATTTTCGGCTCTGAGCACAACATCAATCGGTTGCAGGATCTTGATTTGCCCGGCATTCAGTTTCAAGAAGGTGTACATGTGCCTTTCTCTGACTCGGTCACAAACCTTGGTGTTGTTATGGACTCTAAACTCACGTGGAAACTGCAGATTGATGCAGTTGGAAAAAAGATAAATCGTGCTCTTTATAGCCTACGATTTTTTAGTTCATGCACAACTCAGGCGTTGAGAAAGCAGCTTACATGCGCGCTGGT
>OX424573.1:127212931-127225431 GCA_949152435.1 Gastracanthus pulcherrimus
TCCACAATTTCCGGCTATACGGGCGAGTTATGAGCCAAAAAACAAGATAATAAGACGTAATTATAGTAATAATAATAAAGTTAATATTAAAAAATAAATTACGTGAAATTAATAAATATGTAGAAAAACAAGGTTTTTCTAGAGTATTTGTATATTAAAAAAAAATCTCCTACTCTCTTTTGATTCCGTCGGCGACCAGTGACCTGATCGCTTGATACACAATATTGTACAGGAGTATAAGAACAAAAAACATAATCTTTGTGGGGTCCAGCAACCGTGCGAGGTTTTCTCGCTGTTCCAGGCGGATCGCGATGCCCGGGTATTCGCCGTATTCGCGTGTGAAGTTATTCGAGACGTTCATAGTCTCCCGTAGGCTTTCCATGTATGTGTGTCTGCATTCGTTTGCACGGTGCTGATCCTCGCTGACTCGGTCGAAGGTTTTGGCGCATCGCGATTTCCTCAACGTTCGGATCTCGGCCTCCAGCTAAACGATGCGCTTCGCGTATTCGTCCTCCTCAACTTGCTTACCTCCCATTGCTCCGGCTTCATTCTCGATTGTCGCCGTCTCGGGATATCGGACGGTCGCTGCTGTATTGGAGTCGGCTCTTCCCCTTCCGCTGTATGAAGTGAGTAACTGTTCGATACTGAATGAGTACTAATAATAAATTGTAAAGAGTGAAAAAAAAAGTAATATTGAGTTACGTGAAAAATAAAGAAAATGGGAAAAATAAATGTTATCTATGCAAGCGAGTGACGTATAAGGGATGGGATGATATAGCATTATTCGAAGCTCGTGTCCAGCTGAGTGTTTGCTCGTTACGACATTCGTAGATTGTCATGACCTGCTGCCTTTACTCCCGCGGAAGTACTAACGTCCACGTATCCTCGTCCTGAAAAATATCATCGAGGAAATGATCTGGCCAATAAGAATAAAGCCGGCCTACTACTTTCCACCATGGAAAATCGAGAGGCTTCTCTCTTACTTGATTTCTTTTTTGACTGTATTAAGCGTCGCTCGTCGGCTCGTAGAGCTGAATGCAGACTAGGACTTCGCTCTTGTCTTCGTGCATACGCGAGAGCGCGTCAGATACGTCATTCAGTTTGCCGCTGCGGTGTTCCATGGAATAATCGTAGCCTTGAAGTTCCAAAGCCCATCTGGCGGGGCGTGCCGTGGGGTTGCGCAAATTGCACAGCCACTGTAAGCTGCTATAATTAGTCAGAACTTTAAAGTGGTATCCCTCCACGTATGGATGAAATTTGTGGATTGCCCAAATCACGGCTCGGCATTCGCGCTCGGTCGCCGAGTAATTATGTTCGGCCGAGGTCAAAGTTCTACTCGCGAAGAAGAGAACCCTTTCCTCGCCCTCTATTACCTGCATAAGTACGGCCCCGAGCCTTGTATTTGCGGCGTCGGTTTGTACGCAGTATTGTTGATCGAAGTACAGCCGATGTAAAATAGGGACCGATGGGAGGAGCGTTTTTATCTGCTCAAATGACCTTTGTTGCTCTTTTCTCCAGACGTATTTCCTCCCTTTCCTCATCAGCTGATTCAAAGGTTCAGCTAATGTAGCATATTTCACGAGGAATTTACGGTACCACTACGCCATACCCACAAATCTGTGCAGTTTTTTTAGCGTTTTTGGCGCCGGGAACTCCATAATAGACTCGATTTTGTCTGGATGCGGACGAAATTTATCATGATTTACGAGCACTCCAAGGTACATCGCCTCCTCTCGGCAACATCATTTTTCTCCCGATTAATGGTGAGACCGGCTCGTTTGATTCTTTCGAGCACCAACTCGAGCATTCGCATGTGCTCCTCAAAAGTCTCGGTGCAAATGATTATATCATCTAAATAGCAATAACAATACTGCTCAAGGTCAGTTATCAAAGAGTCGAGCAATTCTTGGAAATATGCGGGCGCGTCCGATAAACCACACGGAAGATGTTTCCAGTAGAATAAGCCATGCCCGACACAGTAAATACTGTGGTCGTCCGAAATCCTTTTTAACCTTGATTTGGTGATCCGCGCTACTGATATCGATCGTAGAGATGTACCTCGCACGTTGGAGTTTACTCAAGCTCGCAACCATATATGAAAGGGGGTAAGCGTTCGTACTTGACACAGCATTTATCTTACGGTAATCGATGCAAAAGCGGTACCGTTTGCTTTCATAGTCATAACGACCAGGTTTTACCAGCTGCTGTTCGAGCACTCGATTATCCCCTCATCGAGCATTTTACTCACTTGAGCGTGCATCTCCTCTTCTATCCGTTTAGAAACTGGATAGTACTGTTGTTCAATTAGCCGGCAGGTGTCGACGCTGAGGTCATACTCTGCCAAATTAATGAAGCCAAGCGTCCCTTTGTTGTCTGGTATTACTCTATCGAGTAATTCTTCGAGCATTTTCCGTTTGCCAATGTCGATTTCAGCCAGGCCGATCGATGCGAGGGCAGCGCCATCTGGCACAGGGATCATGACTACCTCGAGTTTTACTACCTCGTCCGAGTGTGCGACAGTCAGCGCGTCTTTGTGCGAGTTCCGGACGAAGTCCAGACCCAAGTAATAGTCGCCATTTAGCTCTGGTATAATCAGAACTGCAAGATATTTTCTTACTCCCGCTACCTCGCAAGGTAGCTCGATTTTTCCAGCAATGGGTGATAGGCTGCCGTTGGCTACGTAGGTGTTACTCCTGGATCGTACAGTGCTCGAATTCGGAACCCGCCGATTCCAACCTGCAGCCACCAGCGAGAATATCCGTCGAGATCGACGTCGCTCGCCGCTAGGCACTCTTGCTTCGTTTGAGCAGAGGTGGTGTCTTAGCTGCATTCGGGTTTCTGCGGTTCTTCCGAGGCCCTGGACGGCTCTACGGAGCTGGTAGGGGCCTCTACTACTCGCTTGGATTTTCTTTTTCCGCGCATTCTGGACAGGTGAACTGCGTATAACCGGTCAGCTTACAGTCAAAGCAATATTTCTTTGACCTTCTCCGGCTCGAGTTCGGCGAGCTTGGCTTGCTACTTGGCTCTGCTGGTTTCTCGGTCGGCTAGTTGCTCATGGTATTTTTCCGTAGATTGTTGTTGTCCAGCTTCGGGCTGGGCGATCTTTTCCAAGTTTTTGTTGGTCTCCATTTATTATTATTGTGAAAGTTTGGCTTTCCTCCATTCTTGAGGAGTGAGAGCTCTTTCATCCATTTCTCGACCGCTTCCTATACTGCTGCGGCAAGATCATTTGTGTTTATGGCTTGTACGCCAGCAACACTCCGTAGCGCTTTGGCTTTGTAACCTGCGGGCGGCTTGAACGCCGCCTCAGGCACCAGGGACCAGTTGGTTGACAGCGGCTGCTTTCTAGGCCCCTTCGGACTGACTCTACGCTCTGCGTCCATTGCTAGTCGGAGAAATTCATCAACGTGCCGGATGATATGCCGACCGAAAACTCCCTTAAGCTCCTCGGCCATGTTCTCGTACATCAGGTCGAGTTACGCGTCGAGTTACATAGGCTTGGGAAGCTTGTTTAAAATTGTCATTAAGCAGACGACGTAATCTCGTGCCGGCTCTTCAAGTCCCTGTACGCGCCTTATGGCCTCCGACAACAGTTTTATTTGTTGTTGTTGGTTATCGCTATAGCAGCGCCTCGTTGCCGCACGGAAATTATCCCAGCAGTATCAGTGGTCTTGGTTGAGGCGAGTTAACCGTAGAACCACGCCCGTAAGCAGCTCTGACAGCGAGTGCAGCACTTCTACATCACTTAGGTATGCGAGTTGACGACACTCCTCGACGCGTGAGACGAACTCCTCGATGCTTTCGTCTTTTGCACCTGAGAAGTTTAACCCCCCTGTGCAGGAGTTATCATGCCAGAAATACCTTCCAAATGCAGTAATTTTTCAAAGCAAGTCTAAAACGTAGAGGGGAATGATTTTAAGGTTTTTGGGGTCGCTGATTACAAATCTGCAGTCAGAATTATGAAATTCAAAATGGCGGATCCTATATGGCTGCTACATACTAAATTCTTGTATATTACGATTTTTTTAAAGAAAATAACCATACATGGGTTTTTGGGGTCGCTAATTACAAATCTACAGTCAGAATTTTGAAATTCAAAATGGCGAATCCAATAAGGCTGCTACATACGAAATTCCTGTATATTACGATTGTTTTTAAAGAAAATAACCATACATGGGTTTTGGGGGTCGCTAATTACAAATCTGCAGTCAGAATTTCGAAATTCAGTATGAATCCAATATGGCCGCCACATAAGCAATTTTTGTATAATACGAGCGTTTAAAAATCAGCGTTCCCGAAAACCCATGTACGGTTATTTTCTTCAAATAAACTTGTAATGTCCGGATATTGTGTATGTAGCGGCCATATTGGATCCGCCATTTCGAATATCGAAATTCTGACAGCAGATTCGTAATCGGCGACCCCGCAAACCCATGTATGGTTATTTGCTTTCAAAACAATCGTATTAATTATACGATTGTTTTATATATTATTAAATAATATACAGGAATTTTGTATGTAGCGGCCATATTGGATCTGCCATTTTGAATTTTGAAATTTTAATAATAGATATAATATTGATAATTTTAAAAGCTTATTTACGTTCATATTTTTAGAAAATATTCTTATAATTCTCGGGAATAATTTTAACAGCCGCCATATTGGATCCGCCATTTTGAATTTTGAAATTATAACTGCAGAATCGTAATAAGCGACCTTGAAAACCCCCGAGTAAGGGTTTTTAAGCTATTTTGAGCTATTTTAAGCAATTTACGAAAGATTTTACAATTGCATACAATAAGTATAAAAATACGTAATTTTCTTATTTTTCAGATTATAATAATTTTATAATAACATTCAAAATCGTATTTCAAACTCCAGCTATCTTATTACATATATTCTAGGCTTTAATTTGCGGGGTCGTTGATGTCTTATAGTTATTTTGTTCAAAAGTTATGATAAAAAATGTTTGGACGAGTATACTCGTCCTCCTACATACGGGAAGTACTCCCCTTCCGCACGCTGTCGCCGATATCCCTCGGTTTGTGTCGCTCGACTGCATTTTCGACTGTATTTGACACCGGCGGGTCTCCCCTTTTCCATCTTATATAAGTTGGTCGTAGTTAGTTCGCACAGATCTTTTATTTTGCGCCCCGACTTTGTTTTGAGATGGATGAGACGAAAATCTTGATTGGCACAATTTCTCGTGTAAGCTCGTACGCTATTTCTCTAAGTACGGATGGCTGTCGAATACGCGTGATGTTTTCTCGGCTGGATCGACAAACACTCGTTGTACTCGTGTAGGATTTTCTCCGAGTGATCCCTCTGTACGAACGGTATTTCGTTTCTCGATCTTATACGTTTGAGCGGATCTGTGAAGGACATCAGCTAGTCCTGAAGTTTATTTTCAAAGTACCTCGTCGAGAATGTTGAATTGAAATTCACGCGAAGTTTTTGTCTTTGATCGTCTGCAGTATTTGCGTTGATCATACGGTGCTGATTGCCAGCTATGCGTGTTCTGCAGACTGGTGCAGAGTGCTGCGCCTTTATCTCCGGATTGCTTAGTAATCACATGGCCGTCTCTCATGACTCTCCGAACATACGCATGTATTTTTCGTTTCCTAGAACGGTCTGTTCGTGAGATGCTGCCACCCTCCGGGGTACTCTGTACATGAAGCCGTCTTCGGGGGGTCAATGTTGCAGCAGGTTCGTCGACTGGTATAGTAGGCACGTGCACATAAGCTTGTGTACTGCGCGGCGTGTGCGCGCTTGTAATCGAACTTGTTGTGGCCGTCGTCTCTGTCGTGCGCGTGTGGGAATTCTTGGCCTTATAAACACTGGAGTGTCTATTAGACTACTACAGTATGGCGTAAAAGTCATGTTTCGCCTCTCGTCGTCAGAGCCATCGCCGATCGACTGGTCTGAAGCTCTTGCTATATCCTCTTGTGCTCCGTTCGGGTATATTAGCGCGCCGAGAATCATGCTATTTAAAAATCTCAGCGTGAATGATTCTAAAAAGGATGTTCACAGCACGGACCTATGTCTACTCAGGTCCCATTGGTCGTTAATGTGCGGTTTGTATACGAAATCTGCCACTGTGTAATTTCCGGCGAGACAGCGATATAATCTGCACGCTCGGTCGTGCGCCGTAACTGTCGTTTGTAATTCGAAATGAACTAGCGCTCTAGTCATTTCGGCCATTATTCTGTTGAATGTATACATATTATATTGTACAGGCGGTGTCTAATGTAAACACTGTACGACTCGATATAAAAGCGGCAGCGGCCGACACGCAGAGGTCTTGTTCTAACATCGTACACAGAACTGTGAGCACCGCACGACTTTTATAAATTCATTTCAACATGGTAGCAGAGCATGGTTCTTTACTCTTATCTTCTACATTGACTTTCGAGTCATGTAGGGATAACATAAAGTGAGGTTAAAAGCCACGTGTGAAAATATTTTTTCAAGTGATAAATCAAAGTAATTGATAAACAAAGGAAGGAAGTAACTAAACAGAAGTCGAAGATAAGGTTAAATATTCTGAACACGAAGGTACGTTCAAGAATAACGAGAACAATATGGAGAAGAAAGATATTTCAATACCGGTGTTCGACGGTGAGGATTATTCTATGTGGAAGAGAAGAATTACGATGTTTTTAAAAATGAAAAAGTGTCACGAGGTGATAACTAGAGAAAAAGACGCAACAAAAGATAAAGATCCTTGGGATGAACAAGATTTAAAGGCTATAAATATTATATATTGCTCGATCTCAAATAAACAATTAGAATTTGTTTGTGAAGAAACAACAGCGTATGGAATTATTAAGAAACTAGATGAAATTTATATAAAAGAATCTACAGCACTGCAAATTGTGTTAGAAACAGACTTGAAAAATTGAAATTAAATCATTATAGTGATACGGCGTTATTTTTCAGTGATTTTGAAAAATCAGTAAATGAGTTGAAAGGCGCAGGTGCAAAAATAAGTGAGAAAGAAAAATTAAATTATATGTTAAATACGTTGCCAGAATCGTATAGCTATATTGGCGATTTAATTGATACATTAAAAGAAGAAGATTAAACGGCAGATTATGTGAAAAAAAAATAAAATTAGCCGAAATGAAAAATCAAATTGATCACGGAGAAAGAAGATCGAAGGCCTTTGTAACAAAAAGAGGAAACTGTCATAAGTGTGGAAAACCCGGGCATTTCGTAAGAGAATGCCAAGATGGCGGCCAAGCAGCACAGAGCGGAGGAACGGGGCGAGGCTCAACACGTAGCCGCGTTAACAGCAGAGGCAGAGGCGGAAGAGGCAACTTTAGCAGAGGGTGTGGAGACTTCCGACAGCATCAACAACAGCAGCAGCAAGGAGCCAGCACGAATCAGCAAAGCGGACCTGGTGCAAGCGTGTGGGTAGCTACAGCCTATGCAGCGCAAAATATAGGTAAAGACAGCTTAGTTAACAAAATTGAATGGTTGCTTGATAGTGGGTGTACGGACCATATAATAAATGATGAGAGTTATTTTGAAAAATGTATAGAATTAAAGGAACCGGTAAATATTTACTTAGGTGATAATAGTCCGTTAAAAGCAACGAAAATCGGAAATGTTGTAAGTTATTTTTATGCCTTTGGAACAAGCAATAAAGTAAATATATGTAACGTATTCTACGTTAAAGAAATGAATGCAAATTTACTAAGTTACGCTAAACTAACTGATAATCATACTATTGTTTCAAAAAGAAATTTCTCAAAGATTATTGATAACAGCGGGTTATAGCTGTAGCTTACAAAGAAAATAGAGTGTTCAAAATAAAAGGTAAATTAAAGTATGCCGAGATTGAAAAAGCTTCATCTAAAAATCTATTTTCTACTACTCTGACTCTCGAGTCAAGTAGGGAAAATGGGGGGAATTTTGGAAATGAGACTTGTGTAAGAAGTGCCGAGCGAAATATAAACATGAGTCAAAAGGTAAGGTGGCACAGAATCTTAGGTCATGTAAACTTTGGCTATTTGAATACACTGTGTACACAACAGTTTCTAGAGGGTATTCCGAACGAACTTGAACCTGAATTTATGAAATGTAAAATCTGTATAGAAAATAAAATGTGTAACTTGCCTTTTAAAAATAATAGAAAACGAGCAACTGATATTTTAGAAATCATACACACTGATGTGTGCGGTAGTTTTAAAACAGCAGGCATAAACGGAGAAAAATATTTTGTTACTTTTATTGATGACTACAGCAAAATAGCTAAAGTTTATTGCATTAAAATAAAAGATGAAGTACTTGATTGTATGGTTAAATTCATTAATGAGTCAGAAAATTTAACTGAAAAGAAAGTAAAAATAATTCGATGCGACAACGGTAAAGAATACTTGAATAACCGTTTCTATTAATTTGCCAAAGAAAAGGGAATAGTTTTGAATAATTGTCCAGCGTATGTACACGAGTTGAATGGTACAGCGGAAAGATTTAATAGAACAATAATGGACATGGCGCGTTGTTTATTAGAAGAGGCACAAGTAGATAAAAAATATTGGTCCGAAATTATATGTGCAGCAACATATTTGAAAAATCGTACATTAGCAAACACAATTGAAAAGAAAACTCCGTATGAAATATTTTTTAAAAACAGGCCGAATGTTGAACATTAAAAATTGTACGGGAGTAGGGTTTTTGTTAGAAAACCAGAACAAAAAAGATTATCTAAATGGGATAAGAAAGCAGATATGGGAATTCTGTTAGGCTATAGCGATGTTGGCTATAGAGTTCTTGTAAATAATCGAATAATAATTGCGAGACACGTTGATGTCGTTGAAAAACATGTAAAATGTATAGGTTTCGATGTTAGCGAATCTGAATATTTATTTCCTTCTACTTAGACTCTCGAGTCGAGTAGAGGAAAGGAAACTGATCTTGACAGTAACCTTGACGATAATGTTTTTGAGAGTGCAGATAAGAATGAAAAAGCACAAGATACTATAAAGAAAAATGAGAATGTAAATTTAAAGCCGAACACTCCACGCATGTCTACACGTAATAAGAAAAGTCCAATAAGATACCCAGAAAAAGAAAATTATAATGTTTATGTTAATTACTGTAGAATTGATACACCTTGTACTTTTGTGGAGGCGTTAAATAGCACTGACTGTAAAAATTGGGAAAAAGCCATGGATCTAGAAATAAACTGTATAAATAAAAATAAAACTTGTCAATTAGTAGATAGAATCAAAGATAAAAAGATACTAGATGTTAAATGGATTTATACAAGAAAATCAGACAATAGATATAAGGCTAGGTTAGTTGTACGAGAATTTCAACAAACTGATGTAACTGATGACATATACGCCCCAGTCGCAAAGAATCAAACTTTAAAAATTTTGTTTCCATATTGTTGTCAAAATAGTTTAAAAATTGAACAATGGATGTAGAAACTGCTTTCTTAAATGGAAAAATAAACTCGGAGGTATATGTTCATCAACCAAAAGGTTACGAAGACGGAACAAATAAAGTATACAAATTGTCAAAAGCGTTGTATGGATTGAGAGAAAGTCCTAGAGACTGGTATGAGTGTTTTGATGAGTGCATTACAAAATTAGGTTTTGAAAGAAGTAATGTAGATCTCTGTTTATATAAAAAAGGAAAAGAGAATGATGTAGTTTACATTTTGATTTACGTAGATGATTTGTTAATCTGTAGTAAAAGTGAAGGAAAAATTTACAGCATTAAGAAACTCTTGTCAGATAAATTTAAAAAGGAAGATTTAGGAGAAATAAAAGAATATCTTGGAATAAATATAAAATACAATTATCTAGTTAATAAACTCACTTTAAGCCAAATAAAATATATAGAGTCACTAGCTGATAAATATAAAATACAAGAGAGGAGATTGTACAGTACTCCTATGGAGAAAAACTTGAAACTTGCAAAGGCTGAAAGCTGCGAGGTAAATATAAAGTATAGAAAATTGTAGGTGCTTTATTATACATAAGTTCAAGTACTCGACCAGATATAAGTTACAGTGTAAATTATCTGAGTAGATATCAAAATAGTTACAGTGAAACGCATTGGAAATATGCATTGCGAATTTTGAAATATTTGTATTCGACGAAAGATTTAAACTTACATTATAGAAAGAATGAAAATTGCGATATTATAAATTGTTATGTTGATGCTGATTGGGCCGGCGATAATATTGATCGAAAATCTACGTCAGGATATGTAATAAAATTGTTTGGAAACGTAATCGATTGGAAGTCACGAAAACAAAAATGTGTAAGCAAAGCGTCAACATACGCAGAGTATGTTGCTCTATCCGAAGTTGTAAGCGAACTAGAATATATAAGAGAATTGGTAAAAATATTCGAAATAAATGTTAAAGAACCGATTAAAATTTATGAAGACAATTTGGGTGCAATAAATATTGCTAACAACGGTAATTTTACTAAGAATTCGAAACACATTGAAATACACTATCATTTTGTACATGAAAGCGTTAAAAGAAAATTAATTGATATATGTAAGATTGATTCGAATGAAAAAAATTGCGGATATATTTACTAAGGCCTTATGCAAAATAAAGTTTGAAAAATTCAGAGAATTGTTAAATGTAAAAACATAACGTACAATATAAATGTAAGGAGGCGTGTTGAATGTATACATATTATATTGTACAGGCGGTGTCTAATGTAAACACTGTACGACTCGATATAAAAGCGGCAGCGGCCGACACGCAGAGATCTTGTTCTACCATCGTACACAGAACTGTGAGCACCGCACGACTTTTATAAATTCATTTCAACATATTCATTAATGATACGAACGAAAATACGTCCTCCGGCAGGATACCTACGCTAATTTCGGACGAAATACTCATTTTCGATACTAGGTTCTCATAGGACGTGCAAACGTTTAGTTATTGAAAGGAACAGAAATTTGTGATTATTTTTTCTTTATGATTTTATATTTTACTATTCGATTCAGAAAAAAGAATATAAATAAAATAATTATTTTGTTCAAAATAAATTAGTTATTTTCAAAAAATTGACATTAATATTAATATCAAATAATTAATAAACTAAATACTGTTGCTTGTTTCTTTCAATACTAGATATGACACTATTACGTAGTAATTTAGTTCGTAAAAAGAAAAAAGAAAAATTGATTGACTGGTATAATCCAGGAATGTTTTAACTACCGTTGTAATTTACAGCAATAACATTGCAACAATAATATTTTTCTGGAATATTTTACAAGCTATTTTATTTTCCCTTGAAATATTGATAAAAACTAGTATTCTGAAATAAATCAATTATCTCCACGAAATGAAAAATATTATTACTTGGCAACATGTCATCTCGCAGATAATGCAAACGAATGATGTTCTCTTGGTTAAAATTCAAAAGGTGGAAATAACCAATATAACCGAATAGCTGGATTATTTTTAGAACTTTGTTGTTTGATCAAATATTGTGACATAATATTTATTTAATAAATTGTTAATTTAGTCGCTCCTAACTAATATCATGAAAATCTGTACTCTAAATTTTAAATAAATAGAGTAATCTGATCTGAGTAGCACTGATCTGGTCTACAATTTTCGGTCTATCTGAGGAGGTCGCTGAGTAGATCCGCCGGAGCTTGACAAAATCAACGCTGCGCCAGATGAATAATAATAATAATAATAGTTATTATTAATTTGATAATTTCATTTAATACTTAATTGCATGCATGGAAATCGGGAACTCGCTACAAAGTAATTAATCGGTTGTTCCCAAGTATTACAAATTGAATATCTGAATTTATTTAAGTAATAATAAAAATAAAAGTTTACATAATAAAGAAATAATAAAGAACAACAATTTAATTAACGAATAAAATCAATTAGCGTTATGGGCAATGTGATCCGGTCGCGTGCTACCCACGTCATCGTCAAAAATGGCGTCGCAGTCACACCGTCATCATCATTTTCGGCTCCGAGCACAACATCAATCGGTTACAGGATCTTGGTTTGCCCGGCATTGAGTTTCAGGAAGGTGTACATGTGCCTTTCTCTGACTCGGTCACAAACCTTGGTGTTGTCATGGACTCTAAACTCACGTGGAAACTGCAGGTTGATGCACTTGGAAAAAAGGTAAATCGTGCTCTTTACAGCCTACGAATTTTTAGTTCATGCACAACTCAGGCGTTGAGAAAGCAGCTTGCATGCACGCTGGTAGTGCCAGATTTAGATTATTGTTCCGTGGTTCACCTTGATGTGTCTGATGAGCTCGAGGCGAAGTTGCAACGACTTCAAAATTCATGTGTGAGATACATATGTGGTGTTAGAAGGGATGAGCACATCACTCCTCACAGGAAATATCTTGGCTGGCTTACAGTAAAGGAAAGAAGACCGTACTTTGCGGGGTTATTATTGTATAGCGCAATAAATATGGGACAACCTCCGTACCTTGCGGCTCTCTTTGGTAAAAACACAGCTAGGACTTCCAGTAGAA